>NW_004624778.1:3621130-3724105 GCF_000247695.1 Heterocephalus glaber
TAGGAGGCCTCCAAAATCTGAGAGATACAGGAATAAAACTGTCCTTTACACAACTATTCCATGGCTTTGCTCGAACCGTCAACCTAAAATGTGTGTTTTCATGGCCTTGAATTTAAAGGACAAGTGAGGTTCATAGTAACACTGTACTCATCAGTATGTTGGCCTCCAAAAGACATTTGCTCAGTTACATACACCTTTTATATTCCCCAAAAATATTATAAAGATTATATAAATTGTGTTTATCACTTTTCCACTCATTCTCTCAGAGCAAGGACATGACACATGGGTCCTTAGATCATGAGCTGTGATCTCTTACTTCTATAACAATCTCTTACTTCTATAACAGATGAGCCCCTAAACATCCAGCTGTCTCTGTAAGACCTATGTAAATAATGAGAGAAATTACACGTCAAATGAGGGAAAAATGCAAGACTCAATGAACCAGATATGCCCCCCAAGGTGCTAATCAATGGTGGGATACATTTGGTTCCTGGAGCTCATGACTCCCGTGGCTATTACCGCTCCTGGGACCCCTCAGTATTATCTGTCTGATCCTCTGCTTCGGACCATGCTTGTTTCGCTGTTTTCAAAATTTCTTGCAGGAACGCAGGAGGGCATTTACCGACCAGACAGTCATGGAGCTCATCATGGCGGGGTACCAGCCACTGTGGCAGAGGGAAAAAGCCCCCACCTACTGCTTCCCCCATCAGATCCAGGTTTAGCCCTAACCTTTGCCGCTTTGTCAGCTTGAAGCAGCTCCAGAAGAAGAGACCTTTGCCTAACAACCATAAAACAAGAGCCTGGAATGTTAGATTTCCCTCCAATTTAGGGTGGCTGCTGTATATAATAGCTACCTTCTTCTTCCCAACATGCCCCTACTCCCACCAAAAGAGTAACCTAATACTTGCTCTCCTCCTAACAGCTAGTGATGTCACAGGCTCCTTCAGTCCCTAGACACTACCTCACTCAACCCCACCCCAGCTCCTATAAAAAGCGCTCCCAGTCCTGGCCATATTGCTTTTGTCTCTCCTTTGTTCAGAGACAGCCCAGCAGATTATCCCTGCAATAAAGGCTTGTTGTGGCCTGGTCAAAACAAAACAAAACAAACCCAGCAACTTTGGACTGAACCCACTGAAACTGTGAGCCAAATAAACCTCTGCTCCTGAAAATTGTAGGTGTGGAGTAACTGTGTGTCAGTAAAACCTGATGAATATGAGGTACACATTGGCAAGGCCAATCTCACAAACAATGTGGAGTAAAAAGTAGTCACAGAACATAGTATGACCCCAGTTATATAAAGGGTTTTTAAATGTCACTATAGACATACAGCTATATGTGGTAAATATCAAAAGGTACAATAAACATAAAATTCTGCTGGGGAGTAGAAAAAGTAGACTAAAAAAGGAAGGGCCCATAAGTGTCTTCAATGTATTGGTAACATGCTCTCTAAACAATCCTTTGAATTGTGTATGTGTGTTAACATTTCATGCCAAAAACTTTTGAATTTGTAATTTCCTGATCTATAATTTGTATTTATAAACATGTTACCCAATTTTTAAACTCCTGTGAACTCTGCTCATATCTTTTTCTATAGATTTCTTACTGCTTTGTAGAAGTCTCTGGAGGACTTCCAGCACATCACAGATACTTTCCCCATTTCTGGGATGCCTCTTGATAAATTCTGCTTTTATATTAACCCCAGGTAATTTATGTCATCTTAAATCTAAGCAGAAACAGAACTGTTTGATAAATCATGGTGTTTCTTTAATTATGACCATTACTAGTTCTGTAGCAAACTCCGTTGTGTCCTACCTCACAAGAGCTGCATTCCTGTCTGTAAATTGCACTCTACTCCCCTCTATGGAGCCCTCTGTTTCTCCCCAAGCCCACACAGCATCACTCCACACACACTTCCTGTAGAGGCTGTGGGGTGCCCCATGCACATCTTTCCTATCCACACCCACAACATCAAGCCAGTGCCATTGATGGCTCTCACCCTCCAGCTGCCCTGTGTTGCCAGCAAAGCACCACAGTGCCTATTTAAATGGTTCCGAGTTTCCACAGAGGAAGGTGACAAAGCCCCAGGATAGGGTGGTGAGGAAGGTTGCACACTTGCCTGAATGAATGTACTTAATGCTACAGAGCATGGGGTTGAAAGTGGTACGATTTCATGTTACGTGTATCACAATAAAAATTACTGCAACTACAACATTTTCTATTGCATACTTATGCTTCCCGACCCCAGCCGGCCTCTTCTCTCTTTCCTAAACCATCTGTTTATGCTCAGCTCCCTCCTGATCACTGGGCCCCAGGCCCCAGGGGCTGCAGCTGCTTCACAAGGCAGTGGTTTCCCAAATATCTACCGAGCCTGCCTCCCAGCTCCATGCTCTCACCCCCAAAATTCTGGACAACTGAGGAAGGGGATTTTGAGAATTAGCTTGAAGGATAAAGAACAATTCCCCAAGGCAGCAGAAGGGAAGAGAGATTTTGGGCTGTGGCTCACAGAAGTGTCCCAAGTCCCCAAGCTCACAGTGGGGGCCCATAGGCTGACCCTCCCACACCTCCCCTCCCCTTCAGCCTCTCTGTTCTGCCAATATCTGCCCAAGCCATGTTCCTGAGTTTTGAGAAGGAAGTCAAGAAAAATGTTTTCTTTTCATAAATTTCCACAGGAACCAAATAATTATTTTTTCCAACTTTGAAATAACCATGTACTTCCAGAAAAGGCTTCTCTTAGGCTTTAAGAAAATAACTCATAGGCTGTGCCCTTGCCAGGTCAAACAGAGGGTAAAGTCTAGCCAGCAGAGACATGAAAGGCATGGCTTCCATTTCTCTACTTTTTTTTTTTTTTGGTACCGGGGATCGAACTCAGGTCCTTGCACTTCCTCGGCCCATTTCTCTACTTTTTGATCAGCTGCCTTATCCAAATTTCTTCTGATTATTGGCTCCATTTCCCCAAGAGCAACAGCAACTACTCAGGCCTTTTGTGTTGGCCCCAATATTCTTTTTCATTTTGTTTTTTGTTTTTTGGTACTGGGGATCAAACTCAGGACCTTGTGCTTGTGAGGCAGGCAGTGGAACCACTGAGCTAAACCCCCAGCCCTCTTTGTTTTTTTAAAGACAGGGTCTTGCTATATAGTTCGGGCTGGCCTTGAACTCACTATGTGGCCCAGGCTCGTGTCTCAGCCTCCTGAGTTCTGGGATTACAGGTGTACGTCACCACACCTGGCTGGCTCCAACATTCTTAAAGGCTAAAGTGAGAATATGGAAGAAAAGATAACTGAAATACAACCAGTGCCTCCCTTTTTTACTTACCCCCTCCCCACAGAAAACGATGTTCTTAAACATTTGCTTTCCTTTAGACATCTCAGATGCACATTACAGTTATAAAGTTAGTTCCAAAGAAGGAAAATGTTAGTGGACATTTTCTGATGACCAGAATTCTGATGCTTTACCACTGAGCAATATCCCCAGATCTTTTTTATTTTTTTTAATTTTTAAAATTTTTCATACCGGAGATCGAACTCGAGTCCTTGCACTTGCACAGCAGGCAGCAAAACCACTGAGCTAAATTCCTGGCCCCCCAGATCTTTTTAAAAGATTGTTTTTAGAGAGGGTCTTGCTAAATTGCCCAGGCCAGCCTTCAACTTGCAATCTTCCTGCCTCAGCCCTCTGACTATGTGGAATTACGGGCAGGTGGCACCACATCTAGCAGCAGATCCAGATTTTAGTAACCTTTTAGATAACATTTTCTAAGATACAGTTTTTGTGGTGAGAAATAAGGTCAAGGATAAAAAAATAAAAACAGCACACTTCCATCATCTGGTTCTTCACTGGCGAATGGATACTAAATAAACTATAAATTTACTTGTTTGCTGGCCTCCCAGGAACACCATCACACCCAGCTGAAATTTTCTAATTACTATTTTGGCAATCTATATATTGTCAACTTTAGCAACAATGTTGCACTGAGAACAGGTTTTCTGCACTTTAGTTTGCACATTAACGAGTAGCGCAATTCAGCTAAATCGTCTCACATTAGTAGATCATGGCTCATCCAATCCCCCCGAGAAGGCAAAGGTATTTTGAGTCTAGGCAAGCAGAGCAAATGGAGACCTGGGTTTACAGCAGTGGGGAGCAGAGTTACTGAAGGGAACTGGAAAAGGGGTTTTAAAAGTTTAAATATTGACACTCAAAACATTTGAATCCCTTCTAAGATGGTTGTTTGCATTTATCTACAAACCCTTAGAGGAACTCAACACATGTGATGGGCTAGGAACTGGGAATTTCCCTAAGGTCCTGCTCATTACTGTCTGCCATTCCCATTTCCTTCAGCCCTCCACCCTCTGCCCCAGGACCCCGGGGACTTCACACATGACCAGACCTCTTCTCCCTGCGGCTCCCTCTGAATGCGTATTCCTAACTGCAACTGAATGCTCCTGAAACGTCCTTTCCTGGCACTGGTCTCATGACACCCAAAGTCCCAAGAAGGCAAGGACCAGGCCCGCCCTGTGCACGGCTCATCTGACACCATCCGCAGTCTCGTTCAAAGGTCTCCTTGCCAGGGCCCATGGGAGAGTGGACAAACACTCAGCAATGAGCCTGGCTGGCCCATCACAGCCTGGCACTCAGGACACTGCTCTGAAAGCCTCCCTGGCTTCCTGACCAAACAGCCTTTCCAGTACAGACCCTGGCAGGCACACCTGCTGAGTGTGTGTGCACGTATGAATGTGCACTCACATGCACGCTGGAAGACAAGACTGGGAGAAGATGAAGTAAAGGGAAAATACTAGTTTTTAGGAAAACAGGCTTGACTCTGCTTCTTTGTGTTTTGAGGTCTTGATTAAACATCACCCAGAAGTGGGGCTGTGTCACTCTCACGCCTTCCTCAGCACCAGCTCCGCCCTAGCTGAGGGGGACCTGCTGCCTGACACAGGAGATCTGCCTCGCTGGCTGCATCCACTAAACCCCAGCTAACAAGGTTTTACCATTTACCAGGCTTTTCTCAACATTCTTCCAGTACGTTCCATCTACCCTGACAGTTTGGAAGGTATTACTACATTTAAAAATTTTTTTGAAACATTTGATCTAAAACCTACTAAAAGTATCTCAAAGTTTTTCAAACAAAGTTTAACAGAATCTTATTTAAGTTTCAATGTGGATGCAGAGATCATTGTTTATAAAAGATATACTTGCAGCTGTTTAGTGGTCAAATCCCACGACGCTGAAACTTTAAAACTCCTCTGTCTGTAGGTATGTTTCCATAGCTCTGGGTCATGGAAACCTTAAACTCCAGTGTCACCTTCACCACAAAGGGACAGACTGGATTTTTTCAAATGTTTCTGCTAGGTAATAAGCTGCTAAACATCTACCAACAGACACCTGCCCTGACATGAAAGCAAATGAAGGGCATCTGTCTCTTTTCAAAGGGAAAAGATGTGAGGTCCTTACCCTGACAACTCATTTCAGTACTCCTGAGAGCCCTAAGGTTGTTTCTAACTCCACAGCAAACTGTTCCGAGCTCTGGTCCCTGATTCTTGTGTTCCAAGAACTTATCTTTGTACCTCATGGGACACAAACACTACAGACCATTACTTGACAGAGGACATGTAGTATTCATGTTTTCCATGTAGTTTCTTATTACAGTGATCCTGCACATTTCATGTAGCAACTCTTTTCGGGGGCGGGTACTGGGGATCAAACTCAGGACCTTGCGCTTGCGAGACAGGCGGCAGAACCACTGAGCTAAATCCCCGGCCCTCATCTAATGACTCTTAATCTCCGAGTTATTCCGGAAATTGAGATGTCAGAAAGCTGACATAAATACATTGTGACACCAATGATAAAACTGTGATACATACAGTACAAAGTAGGTAGTACAAACAGTAAATGCTACACATAAAAATACTAATCTTCAACATGATTTTAAGTTGAACTCTTCCAAAACTTTATTATATTCCGTAGGATCCGTCTAGATGCTAGACTGCCTAATTGCACAGTTTGACTCTGGAATATTATGACAACAAAAAATCAAGAGAATTTCCTTAGCTGAAGGGTGCCATTGAGCTCCAACGTAAAAGTAACCAGACAGAGGTAAGGATATAGCTCATTGGGAGGGCACTTGCCCAGCAGGCCCTGGGTTCAACCCCCTGAACTGAAAAATAAAAGTAACAGAAAGCCAGACATCATGGTACATGCCTGTAAATCCCAGCACTCTTGGAGGCTGAGGCAGGAGGATGCAAGGTGGAGCCCAGTTTGGGTAATTCAGCAAGACCCTGTCTCAAATTAAAAATTAAAGCTGGGAATGTGGCTCAGCTGAAGGCCCTAGGATCAATCCCTAGTCTGGGGATGTGGGTAACAGAATAATTTGGTAAGGAAATACTTGAAAAAGGAAGTTAGTCTTGTAGGAAAAGGGGGTTGTAGGCAGGGAAAAGGATCAAATAGGGCTTCATTAAGCTCTATTAAAAAAATTAATTGGAAATCTTACTCAAGGCAGCTTTTGCCTCTGCAGTTAGACTTGAGCAATTGGAAAGACAAAAGTAAGGTGCCAGGTAACACAGTTAATGTTAAGAATTTAGCAAGTAGACAGGAACATGAAATACCAGGGTAACCAGGCTCCCCACCTGATAAAATAAAAGACATGGGGTGTCACCTAAAATCTAATTATATAAGGCATCCACCTATCCATTTATACATATATGTATATTCTTGCTCTAGGCTCAATGCATTATTGCACCAGATGCACACTTTACTGCCTTCTATGAGGCTCCCCACCACTCCTTATCCATCACAAAAGGGCAAGAAGAAATCCCAGACAATGTAGACAAATGCGCCTGGGCTGAGGTCAAAGACAGCCAGAGAGCTGATCAAAATGGTCCAAGGTCTGGGCGCCCAATGTGGGGTGGAGACCATAGGCTCAATAAAAGGAAGCTGAGCACAGAAACTGACAGGTGTCTGCCTGCCCCTGGACTCCCAGAGCAGCTGTCATCTTCTCTTTCCTCCCTTGTCCAAATAAACTGTCTTCCTTTATTTTAACTCTGCCTCTTAATTCCTTGCCAGTGCTAAGACTGTATGATCTGAGGTGGGAGTTTTGCAACAGTCTACATATTAAAGACCCCTTAGAGCAGAATGATTGTAAATTATGGGGAAACTGTCATCTCAAGTGCCTACATGACATGTAAATGGACAGAATGGTCACACCTGTAAACTGCAGGAAAACTGCCTATCATCTGCCACTGCCACCTCGGGCGCACTGTCCTACAAAGTGCCCACGTGTGGAGATGAAGGTGATCCATTAAGGGGTGGGAGGAGACAGAGAGAAAGCAAGCAGAAGAAGGGAGAAGGAGGAAGGGAGAGAAGGATGGAGGGAAAATGATTTTTAAGATACGGGGTCTCACTATATTCCCCAGCCCGGCTCCAAACACCTGGCCTTAAGCAATCATCCTGCCTCAGCCTCCTGAGTAGCTGGGACCACAGGCACATGCTACTACATCTGGCTGAGATTATTTGTGTAACTATACTCCTTCCCCCAAGACAAGGTCAGTTCAAAGTACATAGACGGCACATAAATATTTGCCGATTTGAATGTTAATAAGTTTTACTAAGCATCTGGGAATTTTTTGGGTACTTATTAAAAAGATATTAGAACTAAAATAATTGCCAATTAAAAGTGCTATAGTTTTTCAGATCTACTACAGCATTATTGAGCAATATTCCCAGTATTACATCATAGGTATGTATTACACAAAATTATCATCTTAAAATCCCAAGTTTGCCACGCCTTTCTTCATTTGAGCAATGAATTAAACTTTTGGTACTTGAATAGGTCAGAGACATTTGAGCAGAAAATCATATTTTACTCTCTTCATTTCCATATAAGCCACCTAATTACCCCAGGGGTTGAAATGAGAGGTTTTTGTTTCTACTAAACTTCTTTTTTCTTGAAATGTAAATGTTTGTGCTCAAAGTCACTTTGTAACCTCCTGCAGGTATCTCACATCACTGTGGGCACATGCCGTGCCCCTGACTGACTGTGTCAGCCTCCCAGTATTGCCAACAACCAGGATGGAACCTCAGAGATCATGGTCCTCACAGCCAAGAGGAAATGCTGATCTCATGAACCACAGCTTGAAAAGGGAAATTAGTTCAGTTTGCTGCCTGATTCCACCCTGTAACTTTTAACAGGGTTTTCCCCCCTGCTTACTATTGTTATTTTTCTACTGGCTTCTGAGAAAAGTTTCAGTTCTGCTTTTGGCAATTTTAGTTATTACATCATGCATCAGTTTGAGATTAGCAGTTACTTATTTACTCAAATTGAGTTCCTGTTTAAAGACTAGATTCGATTTCTCCAATAGGATTATTTCATTTATTAAGAGTGAATTCATCTGCCCCTTTCAGAGATAATCCATTAAAAAAGCCAGAGTTTTTCATCCTGTGGGGATTTATCCGGTGTGGGATTTTGGTCCTTACCCTTCCCTGATCATTTTCATATTTAAAAGGCATCTGTGAAAGTGGTTCCTCTTCTACCTGCATCTCTTACCCTTCTGTAAAGGAGGAGGAAGGAATCTAATTCAGGAGGAAGCAAGGAAAGAGCAGACAGGTGGAAAAGCCAAACAGGTATTTTAAAAGACTATTTCATTTAAAAAGATGACTCTTTTAAGTCCTCTGGCCGATTGCTGAGGGCACCCAGAGCCATTCCTGACTCCCAGAAGGCAACCTCTCCTTCCATTAGCAGGTGGGCCGAGCTCCTCCCATTTGTTGGGCACAAAAGCCCAAACTACTAGTTTTAGGGGAGTAAATGATAAAAAGATACTTGTCTGCATATATTTTATGCATTCAAGACATAACAAATTGTTCTTAATCTTTTCAATATTTCTAGGCTTTGCCGTTATCTGTGAGTTTTTTCATATTGTTGGAAATCTTAGAAAAATGATCTGCCTGTAAGTGCACCCATGCAGTTCAAAGCGGTGATTTTCAAGGGTGAGCAGTATGTTGATAGATTTTTTAAAACTACAAAGTGCTGAGGAGTAATGCAGAGGGGAAAAGTGCAGGTGGAGGGGAATCTCTAAAGAGCCTGATTAATGCTGCAATATATCCTGGTTTCATCTGAAAGCAGAAACCAACAAAAAGGGCCGGAGACATAGCTCAGTCCAATGGCTCCAGATTAATCCTCAGTAATGAACACACACACACACACACACAAAATATCTATCAATCTATCTATCCATCTATACACACACACATAGGATGAGGGTCATACGAGATATATATATATATAGTGTATATTTGTTTTTCCATGTTATGTTAATTCAGATAAACCCTTTTCTACATTCTGCTTCCACCCCACAGCAAGGTCCAGTCACCTGTTGAAAGGCAACAAATTTAAACACAGTACCAGAGTAGCAAGTGGCAGAAAGTTGATCGAGAAGAAAAACTCGGCCACACATCCAATTGATCCCCAAGTCCTGACAATGCTGCTCCTCCAGACTTCTTGGTTCCTCCTTCCTCTGCATCCTAGTGCCACTGTCCACTCAGGAACTCATGCTTGCTCCCCTGCGTCATCTGCTCCTTGTGGAAATGCCAAAGCTCTGCACCCTGCCACCCTAGTCCTTCCCACATGGGGCTGTCCAGGTCACTCCCCAAGCACACAGAGGATCGTGTGCCAGCCAGCTCTCTCCACCGGACCAGGTCCCACCCCAGGGCGTGACTTAACCTAACAGGATCTGGGGCTGTTCACCTTGCAGATCTTAGCTATTTTACTTCTGCAGCCAATCCCCATACTCTAGTTGTACCAACTTCTTACTCTGAATGTGAATTATCTTCATTACAGTTTTCAAGCTCTTAGATATGCTGTTCCTTGATATGAAGTGTCCTTCACCACCTGGTAGATCTTACCTTACCCTAAGATCCAGGCCAGAGCTGTCTCCAAGGTGACATTTTTTTTATTCCCTAGCCTAAGCATGAGTCCTTCCTTCTCTCTGGGCAATCACAGCACCTGCACGCACTTTGGCACAGCTTTGTGACCTTGTGTTGGACACTAGAGTTGCCAAAGGGAGGCTACCGAGAGCAAGATGGTACCTTTACTGCTTTCGCACAGCACCGGGCTATAGATGAAACACTTAAATGTGCACTGAATGAAATAAATCTATCCATCTTTGAGGGGAAGGGATCCCATTTGATCTATCCACCACTAGCAATTCTGTGCAAGCACCATGCCCTTCCTTGATCTGCCACTGTTCTCCAACAATAGAACATTAGCCTTTCTGGAAAGGTATTTTTCCCTCTGGTCAGTTAGAAGAAGTGGGAGAGGGGCGGGAGAAAGATGGCTTCACACCTGCCTGGCCAAGCAACTCAATTTTTCTTGTCAAAGGTGCATGCTCCCTGAGAGGCAGTCAGCCCTATTCAAAGCCACTGCACATTTGGGCAGCTAAACCCCGGCCCAGCCTGCTGCTGGCCTGCCTGGCCCAGGAGCTCTTTCCAAGAGAAGATGGCCCAACAAGGTGGCAGTGTGGACCCTGAGATGGGGCACCAATCTGGAAAGAGAAGTCCCACATAGTGTGGTAACAACCACAACCCTGACTGACGCTGAGAGCAGTGTAAGGAGCACCTGGCTCCCCAGGTTCAGGTGGCCACAACTCTGCATTTAGGGTGCACTCTTTGGAATGATCTTCGATGCTACTGGGCCATCACAGAACAGACTCGTTGTACACAAGGATCAGAAAGTAGAAATGTAATCCAAGGAAGAGCTACATTACAGTGATCATTTTCATAGTAAAAAGTTTATGCTTAGTCCATGTTTGAAAAGGAGAAAAATCAGATTTAATTAAGTCCTAAACTGAGTCTAAATCCTGGGATCAGCTTACTCTTTATGGAGTTAATGTCTTTTTCTAATGAAAAGAAAGAATGTATATATCTTCACTATAACTTTAGCACAACGATGGAGAACAAAACAAACACACACACACACACACACAGGTCCTTATTTTCTTTATAGGTTAGATATTTTAAGTTGATTTATAGTGCAGCTATTAATGTATTTCTGCCATAGTTTAGCCAAACTACCAAAACATAAGTCACGGTTGATTGGCCTACACTGTCCTTCCCAGAATACAGTTAGGCCCACAGACACACTCACCATAATCACTACTCTTTATTCCCTTGCTCCATGCAAGCTTTACATCACTTCACTGGAGAATGGACAAGGGTCATGCCTGTACTGTCTGGCAATCTGGTTATGGCTGAGGTTTGGGTACCTGTCCCTCAAGTGTTAAAGGTATGGTCCCTAGCCTGTGGCACTATTGAGAGGTGGTTCCTAGTTGGAAGTCCTCTGGTCATACAAGGGTGTGCCTGGGAAGGGGATACTGGGGCTCCCTCCCTCTCTCCCTCTGCTTCCTGGCTGCCATGAGGTGAGCAGCTTCCTCTACCTCAGGCTCCTACCTGGATGTTCTGCCTCACCACAGACCCAAAACCAATGAAGCCAACCAACCATGGACTGATCCCTCTGAAAACATGAGCCCAAATAAACCTTTCCTTCTTTCCCCTAGGTCATCTGAACTATCTGTTACAGTACGGAAAGATGACTGACACTGTCTCTCATTCTGAGATAAGAGCTCATTAGCTGCAAGTTAACTCTACCTTGGTACCAACCATTAACTGAACTCTAAATGAATTCCCTCATATCATTCAATCTCTGCCTTCAAGATAGGACTCGAATTTATTGCCTCTCTCTTAGTCCTACAGATTTGGATGGCTCTTGAATAATTTCACATCTCTTTCACAGAATGCACATAACTAATGCAGAATCTTCCTCAACATTTAATTAAGCATTGTATAAACCCTCTTTCTAGAGTAAATTCTGCTTTCCTGATAGAATGTCAGCATTGAGAAGGAATTTTGAAGTCATTTAGCTCTCCATACCTACCTGATATATGAATCTTTTCTATAATATCTATCTATTACAAGTGTTGTCTAATTTCTTTTTCTTTTTTTTTTCCTTCTTCAGTACTGGAGACTGAATCTAGGACCTTCATTTTGAGCTATATTTCCACACCTTTTTATTTTTTGAGACAAGGTCTTACTGAGTTGCCAAGTTGCCCAGGCTGGGCTGGAACTTGCAATCCTCCTGCCTCAGCTTCCCAGAGTTCTGGAATTACAGTTGTGTGCTAACATTTCCAACTTGTAATTTCTACTTGAGTACCACCAGTGATATGAAAATAGTTTTTCAATAGACCATTCCACTTTTAAAACAGTCTAATTATCAGGAAAGCTATCCTTAAGTTTTTACTACAACTTTGTGTCTACAACACAAAAACAAACCAACCTACAATGGTCACTGTTACTTGGGGCAGGTGTATCTTCCCTACAAGATTTTAATTTGTCTCTTAAAGTTATATTAGTTTAATTTTTCTTAGTCATTTGAGATCTACAGAAAAGTATAAAGAAGAAAAATGAAAGCTCCTGATGGCTATAGCAAGTATGTGCTTCTTTATCTTGCTACAAATGAGGTGACCTGGGAGTCCTGGGGCCACAGCTGACAGAACCTAAATGACCCCCAGTAGACTCTCCCAAGGCATGAGGAGTCAGACCTGCCTCTTACCACTGGGCACTGGCCCAGGCAGTGTGTCTCCTCTGACTTGGGGTGGCTGTGTTTTCTGCCATCCACAGAGAGAGGTTTACAAGACATTGGGGGAGGGCAAGAGGCCCTGGGCAGGGCAGCAGGGAGAAGAGCTCAGACACCCACAAGGACAGTGGAACAGTCCTGGATCCTCACCCTTCCGAGGGCTGGACTGACCCCCTGCCCTGGGTTTCTCTGTATTGTCTCAACATAGCCCTCTTTTCTTTTCTGTTACCATATTCCTTGTAATAGCACATTCTCTGATTTAAAAAAAATACATGAACTATCTTCCCCAAAATCCTATCAATGTACAGGTCATCTGAGATATAAATCTAGAATATAAGCACTCAAAAAATTTCTGCCAATATAATAAGCAAGAATATTTTGTGTATTTCTTTGCTCACTAATTATATAAAACTTTTAAAGTGTACCAGACATTTGTGTTTCTTTCTTTCAAACTATTCATGCTCTTTGTGATTACCTGAGGGCTTCTGAAAGACAGTAACTCATTAATTCTCTCTGGAATCTTCTATCTATATCCCCTGTGTTACTGTAATAATTAAGTTTCTTCTTCTCATTATTATTATGTTACCTAGGCTAATGTAATGGTTTTCTTACTAAGAAAACTAAGCACAAAAGCTAGAAACACAGGATCAAAACCTGAACAAATCATGGTTTTTATCCTGGCTCATCATTAAATAGTGGAAGATTTAGAAGTAGTATGTTATCTCCAGCAGGTTTTATTTGTTCAATGAGGGTAAATCCCTCTTTTTCAAAGATTAGATGAGATGATGGATAGTTTACACAGTCTAGCATGTATAAAACACTAGAATTTAACATGGACTGCAATTCCATAGTTGCATCCTAAGTGCATTTGAACCTGCTTGTTCTGGACTCTGTGTGCTTCTGTACCTGCACCCCGAGAGCAGTGTGTGTAACAATGTGTGACCATGTGCACGCAGGCACAGGTGTACTCGGCAAAGCTGTGTGGGTGATTCTGCCCGATGAGCATGTACTCTGTAGTAAGAGACACAGACCTGGTTCACTCAGGACTCCAAGTGCTATGTTGGGTTTCATGTGAGGCTGTAGTTCACGTAGAACAGCCTTTTATTGCAAGCAAGCAATTATTTTATCTCACGTCCAACCAAGAAGCAGCAATCTCTTCCCTCTTCTGACCCTGGGGAAACACACACACACACACACACACACACACACACACAGACTCACATGCACATGCATACACACACATGTTGGATTTAATGAGAGGGCTCCTCTCCAAGCTGTGCCTTCCTAAGGGATTTCTCAAGGACATTTCTGACCAAGCCAGTTTTGCTTTATGCTGACCTTAGAGTTTAAATACCAAGAATAAGACAGGACTTCACTGAACTGTGCTGGTGAAGACAGAGGAAAAATCTGCCGCCTGTTGATGAAGAAGATGGAGGTGAGGAATTCTGGCTGCCCTATCACTCCCTCCCGTGTTTCCATCATGGCCACCTGTTATCCTTTTATATGATAAAAGATCTAGTCCCCAAATCTTTAAAGCTCTCGGAGGGTCTTCCCGCCTCCTGGGATGCAGGAAGCAGCTCTGCACACCACCACCCAAATGCCTGTACTGTCCTAGAGTGCCTAGGACGCTCCCTGCTCTCCACCTCATGAGAGCCTTGTCCCACTCCTGCCCCACAGTACCAACCACACTGAACAAGCCTTGAGGGAGCACTGGTCTGGCCTCGCCCTGCACTGCATCCAGAACCCAGAAGGGCAGGTTTGCTGAAAGACTGAAGGCAAGGGCTTCCACTGTATGGGTTTTAGCCCTTGGGGTTACTGATCCTGCACCTTGGA
This sequence comes from Heterocephalus glaber, assembly GCF_000247695.1. The sequence continues at coordinate 3,635,580 of NW_004624778.1, forward strand.
GAACAGCATCACTATCACCATTGCTTTCAGCACCACCTGAAGTCTTGAACATTACTTCTTTTCATACCCACAATAACCCCACAAGTCCTACAGTGGGGAAATTAAAGTTGAGAGGGGTAACTGGCCTAGGGACATCCCGATAGCCAGTGGGTGAGACGGCCTAAACTCTGGTCTGCTTACAGTGCTGATCTTAATCTCCATCCTGCGGTGCCTTCTTATGGCTGTCCACTGAACACTGGCTTTGACACAGAGCACAAATTCAAAGAGCTTGCAGTGTGGCTTCCGAGCATGATGCTGACAGGACTGTGAACAACCCTGATGACCGGCCCTCCCTCATCAGCTCCAAAACGTGAAGACCATAACACCTCCCACCACTCTGGCACACAGGGCAGGGTGGGCACCTTATCCTTTACCTCTGGTCTATGCAACACCTCCCCAAGTAGCTCTGACTACCTCATCTAAGCTCGCCACCCTAAGGCCATGCCTCACAGCAAGCTTCGTCTTCTGTGTTGCTTCATATTGTGTCGCGTCCCCTCTACTGTGTGAATCTCACTGAAGACCTCACTGCAGTGCTCAGCACACATCCTCCACAGCTACAGCAGTGGCAGCACATGGTCAGCATCCAGCGAGGACTTGCAGAAGGAACCAAAGGGTCACAGTGGTACAGTAATGTCTCCAATGAATGGTGGTGAAGTGACCGTGGCCTTGGGGGTAGGGGAGCAGAAGAAAGGGAAGGTGGGCAGGCAGCCAGTCATGGCTGTGAATGGGCACTGTCCGCACAAGAGGCGACCAACCACCCTGGAATACATGACAGGTGACAGGTGCGCAGGCCCGCGGAACCACAGCCAGCCTCCAGCTGTTGGCCTCTGCACTGCCTCCAAGCCTGCTCCAGGCTCCAACAATAGCCAAGCCACTGCCTCACCATCATTGTCTGCAGGCTGTCAGGAGGCTACACGGGCTCATCCCACAGGCCTCTGGCTGGTTTGGGAGCTGTGATTTGTAAAAGGTTAGGCATTTACAATGAGAAGTCTGTCTATTTCTCATGACTGTGATTCTTGAGGAAACCATCCTTCAAACTGGGTACTCTCTAGAGACACTGAAATTTCTATCTCTGAGATTTCAGGGTGACAGCCCCATGTTCTGCTCCTCATAAGGGCAACAATGTAGAAAGTCAGTTGACCTTGCTCATGTCTTTGCATTCAACATGCCACACGCAACATTGGCCATTTCTGCAACTCCGATTTCAGGACTGGGACAAGTTGCTTCATCAGTGTGGGCCTTAGATTCTTCCCTAAAATCAAGTCTAAAATTAGATCATTCTCTCTAGATTAGGGTCTTTATATAAATGTGAAAATCAATATCTAGTGATACATAGGAGGGATCAAAAAATCCAATAGCTTTAGTCTGCCTGCCTTATGTGAATACTCTGTGCCATTATTTCATTAGTCTGAGTACAGGACCAGGAAATTGGTAAAAGTTAAAAAAGGAAAAAAAAACACAGGATTTGGGCAGACAAGGAGGAAGGAAAGGAAGGAAGGAACTACTTACAGAGGAAGTCAGTAATTCAAAACATGTGTTACAAAAGAACAATTAGCTTCACAGAGTGGGGGTTACTTGTAAAAGTATAGACTTGTCCAAGAGTGAGGTGTTGCTGGACACCTCAGGTAACCCAGTCAAGCTATCCTAGGGCACCCCAAGGACGAATGGACAAGTGCCATCCATGAAAGTGTTCCAGGATCCACAGACCTACACCTTGACAATTTAGGGGAACTTTGCCTTTCCATGTTAGGGAAGCACAGGAGCTGTCATAAAAACAGAAGAGGACAACTCAGAAGAAACAGCTGCCAACATGCCACGCTACTGCCCACACAGAGAGAAAATCCTCGCTGCCATGAGCTTTGAGCCACAGCTTTTGTGCGAGTTTACATCACTCACATGCATGCTTTATAGGCTTCCCTTCCTCTAGTTCTGCAGGAAAACAGCAATGCACATTTTTGCTGATGTATCCAATTAACACATTATAAGTGTATCTTGCACCCATGGCAATATGGAATTCTGGGAGAGGGCAAAAGAGAGCAAGGTTCCCTACGTCACAAGGAATGCTGACAGATTCAGCCCCAGGACCTGAGAACACATGGCATCAGCAATGCTGGCATCTGCAGACTCTCCACAGACTCTCCCTACCAGTCAGCATCGCAGCCAGCTCAGCGCCCCAAGTCCACAATGGCCCAAAACAGTTAACTTCAAGAGAATGGGTTATAAATCTGTACTCAGAAGTAGACTGACAGAAAGGAGTTAGGCAGCATGAGCCAACAAAACATAGAAGAAAAATGTATGAAATTAACCACTCTTTCTTAGCGCTGCAGTCTTCCTGTCTGAACCTAAGCCAGGCCAGGCAGCAGCCCAGCATGAGATGTCAGATAAGGAAGCACAAAGACAAGCGTTGTGCTGAACTCGGGTGGTGGCTTGATGTGCTGTCTATCCCGATGGCTAAACATCTGAATCCCTCCAAGTACTTTATTTAGAATTTCATAGTTATCCATAAATACTTTTACAAAAGTAACTGAGTTTTACATATTTATCCACATAAATATATGCTCATAATTCAAAGTAAACTTAAATTGCATTGAAGGTCTGAAAAGCAGCCAGCCATGGGAGCTGGGACAGTTGAGAAGACTTTGCTGTCACTGCTCCCCATCCATGTGAAGGTAGCGAGCTCCACTGCCAGCTGCATCCACGGCAGACCTGCACTTCTAGCACACCATCAGCTCCCAACACAAACTACAAGGAGCACTGGGTCTCGCCAAAGAAGGATGGCAAAGGGAGCAAACATCTCCCCAGATCCAAACCCACATTTGTGCGAGTGGGTCCCAGGACACACACTCTGTCCGCGGTTCTCCTGGCTGGGTCACAGTGCTTCTGCCACCCAATTCTGGTGAGGGGTCACCCTCAAGAAGCACCAAGTTTTTAGTTGGTGGCCAAGGACCAAAGCTTTCTGAACAAGTCTGTGGTTTAATTACTTGGTCCTCTAGAAACTCCAACAAGGAGCATATTAATAAATATGCTTTTGAGTAAAAATAAGTGACTAAGTACCTGCCAACCACCATAAAATGCTAGCGGTACAGTTTAACTTTCACTTAAAAATGCAATCGTGTAACTTTAACTCAGTAATAGTAAAAACAGCAAGCATATTCACAAACACTCCAGCACAGAAGAAGTGTACAGATTTATTTAGCTCACCTCCAGGGCCTTAGTAACCACATTTTAGGCACAAGGACACCACACCTTTACACCCATTCATTCAAAAGTTTTGGGTTTCAAGAAGATTTGTGGTAATTAAAGCCACATGAACACACGATGCTTGTTAAATTAGCTCACTTCCTTCCAAGCCTTATAGTGCTTATGAATGACTGGGTTTTATGGGAATTTTATCCCCATAGTACAAGATTATCTTGAAAATATCTCAAATGGTGTTAAGGAAATGTTAAGGGAGGCATATTTCTGTTACTGAAAGAAAAAGGGGATCTTTCTTAGAGATAGTATGTAATTAATGTAATTCTGCTTATTTAAAAATATATAGATCAATAGGTACAGAAGATAAGAATTCTAAAAGTCAACTACAATTCAGACCAAGAATCCACAAATAACCACCAGGCCTAAAAACCTATTCTTAAAGTAAGAATGTGAGTCCTTGGCCAAGATGAGGTGACTAAATTTTATACCACCATTCTCTAAAGCTCACACAATGAGGGCCTATGGGCAATGTGCTCCTGAGGCTCTCTGGTCAGCCTTTGCCCCCCTGGCATGCATGTCCAAGACATGCACCGGGCACGATCACGGCTGAATCTGCTCAAGCAAAGCCCTTCCTCCTGCACAGGAAAATGGCAGCCCCGGCATGACTCCAAGGGCATGGGGTTGTGGTGTAAACGGGAGAAAAACTACACAAAAGCAGCATCCAGAGTGTAGACAGCAGTCTTTTTGCTTTTCTCTTTTATATTTTAGGGCACAGTTTTGGGGAAGGGTATACAATGCTGCCTTACAAAAGACATAGTAGTCCCTTGTTTGAGCTACCAACCTCTCAGCTACCCAGAAAAATGCCAGGCATCCATTTGTTAGGACCCAAATCTCCTTCTGCTCACAAGATGTAGCACACACTTTAAGGGGCTATTGAAATAGAAAAACAAAGGAAGTCCTTGAAGCAGAGGCGACCTTCCTGGTTTGCCCCTTCCTTTATCAGGGAGCCTGCGCAGTTAGGGCTGTGACATTTGTTTCCACATGCTCTGGGCCCTTGAAACTTGTGTAAAATATTGCAAAATAAAACTGCATAAACATCACATTTCAACATGACCTAGTAATGGTCGCCAATCCTGTGGAGCTGGATAGTCACTAACTGAATCATAACCTACAAACGCCCCTGACCTGAGAGACCTTTTTCAAATAATAAGACCAGACATTGAACACGTTGTGGTTCTGGGCGTATTTCTGCAAGAATACTGGTGCAATTTTTTGAGACCATTAAAAACGACTGTCTCTTTACCACTTGCAGAGGTCATAAAACAATTTCACAGACAGAAAATTTTTTTTTTTAAGATTAACGGGTAATTCCTTCATTTTCCAATACAAATGCAATTGTGAGGACATCACAGAACTGCTTAAAGCTAACGCAAGACAAGTATGCAAGCTGGAGGCTGAGAGCTCTTCTCCAGCCACATGGAGAGAAAGCCCAGCCACACAGTGACAGCCGGACACAGCTGCACCGTACTCACCCTAGGAAAGCAGAATCAATCCTGCAGCCAGAAGTCACAAACCAACTCCCCTCACTTGCCCCTCCGGGGAGCCGAGTGCTTCGGCGCCTCGCCCCAGTCCATCGCAGATCCTCTCACCCAGCCTGGCAGCTCACTCACGGCAGCCCCAGCCCAACAAGGATAATCACATTCCGGTGGTGGGGAGGGAACAGATGGTGGGTTCCATGGTAACCAGCCCTCCTAAGGCGATTGGTAGAAGTGTGTGACTCCTGCTTATTGGGTAACAATCGCTCTCTTTGTGCTTCAGCTCTGCAGATCCTAAAGGAAGGAACACACATAGCCACTCACACGCCCAAGGCTTGCCTAGCAGGTGTTTGGCTATTTAAACAAGGCAAGGCAGCCCAGCTAAAAGCTTTCCACAAACTCCCGCTTGGTGGTCAAAGACCTAATGTTTCAGATAGTGCAGATTTCTCATTTAAGGACAAAGGTCACGGACTTAACTTGACAAACAGAAAGGAAAATTTGAAAGTTAACTTGCAAAGTCAGGATAAAGCATTCTAGAACTCTAAACTGCAACAGCAAGTTGTTTTCTGATTTGCAACTAGCTCAGAACAGAAAACTGGTTTATATTTTAAGGATTTTAAAAACAAATATATTTAAATGTATAAAAATACTTTGGTGCATGTGCCAGCTTCCAAAACAAACTCCATCATCATATGGTATTAACATGAATAAATATAATAATAATAAAGAACATTCTGATAGAGAAAGTTTGAAAAAAGTAAAGTTTTCAAAATTGACTCTAAGAAGAAAACTTGTGTAAATTCATTTTTACAGTATTGAAGGAAGGGAGAAGGATAAGATTTCATATTGAAGGTTTCATCTAGAGCTGTACTCAACTATAAGCTTGAAGTCTCTTGGTTGTATACCATCTGGGTTTGTCTCTGCATTTATGAAGATTAAATGCAGATCCAGCAAACAAACCACTGTTGGTCATCACCCAGGAGTCAGAGACTAAGTACTTGAAAGATAAAAATGATTGAAAATCAAATATAACAAACAAAAACCAGCTACTAGAGGTAATCCACATCTCTAAAATATAAACTATCATCATTCAAAATATCCCTCAACATAAATTCTGGATAAGCCTAAAAAGAAAACAAAAATACATACTATGACTGGACTTTTAAGTATTAACCGACTCCTTACTTAATAATCATTCCCTATCTTAAACTCCAGAGTTCTTTCCTAGCTCTAACAAGGAATGTGATACAAATATGAAAAGGAAAAAGAACTATTACTTTATTATTCTATTCTTATCAAAAGGAAAAAAGTAACATTACTTATAGTATCAGAGGTTCAATGAAGTAACCAAATATATCAAAACAATTCCTTTATAAGAGCAATAGCCATTAAACTAGCAGTAAGATTGTGTTTATTAATGATGAGAACAAAAAAGTATATAACACCTGGGAATGGATTGTCAAGAACTATATGTGAGCTCCTAACTTACTAACTAGGAGAAATAAAGAAAAGCTAAATGAAGAGACAAACTGTGTTGAAGGATAAAAAGATCCTTTTTAAAGATGCCAAGGCATCTCAATTTACCAAATAAGTAGTCATTTTGTAAAATTTCCAACATATTTATGTAAAAAGAAATTTAGCGAAGTGAAATTTATTTGGATTTTCCAAAGAAAAGATAGAAGAACCAAAGAAAATCCTACATAAGAGAAGCAACAACAGTAATGGGTAAAGGCACTAACTGCATCAAGCTTTTACACATGGTATCAATACCACAGACTCACACTTCCCAGACCTGTGACTCCAGGACAAGCCCATGTCCCTCTGCATTTCATACATCACCTGCCTTCTGAATAACCTCCGCCTACTAACACTGCAAAATGCAGCTCCTGCTTTTTCCTCTCTCAAGTTCTTTCATGATTTTGGAAATGGCAACCCCGGCCTTCCTGTCACTCAGTCTGAGCCCTGGGAGCCTGTCTGCCTGCATGTGGTGGCTGCTTCTTCAAATCTGGCCACCTCTCTCCCACTGCAACCTGGCCCAGGACAGGTCCTCTCACACCTGGATTCCTACTGCATTCATTCTGAGTGGGAATCTGCCTCCACCTTGCCCCCTACAGGCCACACAAGCCTAGGCAGGCAGATGAGGTTCGTCCTCTTCTCCAAGCCAGCTTTCCCAGCACACTGAGGTCAAAGTTCCAACAGTCTGATGAGTGACGGCCTTACTCACCTGCTCCCCACCTCCATTCAGACACCAGCTCACCTCCCACAGTCCTCTCCTGCTCCCCTGAGCTCCCTGAGAGCAGGGCATGACGTCCTCTCCTTGAGCTTTCTCCATACCGTGGACAGCCACAGGGCTTTACTACAGGCCAAAGGTACTTGGCATTCATCTCCCATGCAGCCTGCAAGCTTCTCAGGGCCAGGCCCTGGGCCACTCAGAACTCTGTGTCCCCAGTGCTGAGCAAAGGTCCCTGGGCATGGTGAGCACCAAATATGCTGCAAGGATAAAGGAATGTGTCACACAGCTCTTCTCCTAGTACAAATCTAGAGGTTACCTGAGAACTAGCATTAGAAGAGCAATTAAGCCAATGATGTAATAACTATAAACCGTGAGGCAGCTATTAAAATACACTCACTAAGACTACATGGTAAAAGGGGAGATGTTTCTTATATTATTAATAATGTACTATTGGGCCAGGGATTTAGCTCAGTGATTCTGCCACCTGCCTCGCAAGTAAAAGGTCCCGAGTTTGATCCCCAGTATCAAAAAAAAAATAATGTACTATTTATTGAGTTCTTAGTGTGGGCTAGGCACTATAATGAGGACTTGGAAGTATTTCCAGGGATTAGGGAGTAGGTATTCTTCATCTTCTCATGTTTTAGGTATGGAAACTGAGACACAGAATTTGAGCTCTTTGCCTGGGTCTCACCACCAAGACGAGGACCTCGTCTGTCTGGGTCTAAGTCACTATGACACACTACCTCCTAGACACTAAGGGAACAGCACAAAGCTGAATACTGACCATGAACAGACGCCACACATTTGCAATGACAGAAGAACACAGTCAGGAACACAGGCCTTGGCTTCAAAGTGTGAAGGGTGGTTGTGAGGAAGAAACACTGGTGACACTTCCCTTCTTTCCAAAAATTTTAACATCATAAATTACAATTTTCTAAAAATAATATTTATTCCTCCTACACATGTTTTAAAATGTTTGCTCCCCTAGGTTCTTGAGTGGACCTACTACCTATTGAGACAATGAAAAAATGAAAAAGACCTTGCCTCATTGTTTCTAGGAACTTGGTACTGGGGGAATTAATTACTCAGAAAGGAAAACAGCAGATGAAGAAAGGTCAGTGAAGAGTAGCCAGGTCCTCTCCAGCTCCAGGTCACAGCTGGGTACTGGGCATCGCCTCCGTCTCAGTGACTCCACTGGCACTGCCAAGATCTGCTAAGGGTGGGAAGAATAAGGAGGCCTGACCGAGAGCTAGTGGGCCCCACAGCTGCTCAGGGTGAAGAGGAGTTGGAAGCAAAGAAGTCTACCAGCTTAATTTCTCCAAACACAGGGCAGGCAGCCACGCTTCCTGGATCCCTGCTGTGGCCACTGCTATATCTGCTTGGAACTGTAGCTCTACCTCCATTCACCACCAAGCACCCGGTGTCCTTCACCGCTGTTTTTTCCTTGGTTACAGGCTTTATCCAGGAACGGATCTGAAGTCACAGGTTCCCAAACCTTGGTGTCCTTAGCATCTCAGTAATTTGCAGGCTAAGAGAAATCCCTGAGAGCTCTTTTTGTTAACGAGTTGTATACAAACAACTTAATAGGTATTTCTGACCTAGCTACTTGGCACCATTTGAAACAGAACACAAAATCATTACAAGAAAATGCAATACAGTGTTTTTATTCTACTCTTCACTACCGCTACTTAATAATGGCATGTAGGGGCCTGCCGGGCCCTGAGCTGTCTCTCACCACAGGATCACACTACACACCTGCACTTCCTCTCCCACACTGATTTCCACCAGCTTGTTATCACAGTGCTCACTAACCTCTCAGCTCTGGAAACATATGACTCATGGAAAGAAATACAGTACACCTAAAATGAAAACTGGGAACACCCGGAGGTGGCATTTGGCACTGTGTTGGGTAGATGGTGCTGGTTTCCCTGAAGCAGCACCCCTGGGGCTGGCCATGGCGGCCCGAGTCTCACTGAGCCACCTGGATGGCAGGGCAGGGCATCCACACTGTGGCCCTGTGCACCTCCATCACAGAATGAGGGGTGATCTGGGACAGCTCCAGTCACTTTGGCTGCAAAATAAGGAGAGGGAGGTTGGAGCAGGCAGGGCTCACTCTCAGCCTGAGAAAGGAGAAAGGAGCAGGAGTGACAAAGGCTGAAGGTGTATTTCTCTCCCAATAGAAACTGCCCACCACAGTTTCCAGCAGTGCGCATAGGCAGGCGTGATGGGCCAGGCTCACAGAGGCACCTGCATCCTGCAGGCGAGCACACCCTGGTAGTTCTACTCACAGACATGGACAAAACTCAGGAATGTCTAAGAGGGGATGCTTCCTTACATCCTATCCCTGAGTTTCCATGAGTTCTATATTTTGGGTTAATCTATGAGGGTTTTTTTTTAATTTGAGCATTTTAAAATTGTGCAATCAATTTTACATGAATGACAAAAGTGTGTTTGTAGGGTACAGAGTATCTTATAAGCAAAAGGAAATACACTGAAATAAGCTGAACTTTTCTGCTCAGTATGCAGGGAGAAAGAGGAAGAGTCTTAGCTTTTCATGGGCCCTGTGGGTGGGCCCTGATGGGATAACAGCATTTATTTGGTGTGCTTGTTTGTTTGTTTGTTTGTTTAAATCGCCCATCATTCTTCTGAGGTGGTTCATGGGTCAGAGAAGTTTCTGTGAGTCCACAACCTGCTCTGGTCCCCACACTGCAAAGAAAGCAACAAACACTGGGCAGAGTAAGTCTACACCCGTGATCTTGGAGGACGAGCTCTTGGCCCTCAAAGTTCAACCATCTTGAGCAAGCACTCCACCCCACATGTACCTGTGCCCCTGGGGTGCTTTCCCACTGAAGAGGAACAGTGGTGCCTCAGTCGGCTGAGTGACGAGATTTGTGTCCTCACACCATAAGGTATTTGTTAACATCTTCATGAGAGTAACATTCCTGCTCCCTCCAAAACCTTAATGCTGGTTCTAAAGTGCAGGAGGGGTTGGAGGGTAGGATTATTGAGCCCCTGGGTCCAACCCTGCTACCTTCCATACTTTTAATCCTCATCTATATTTTTCAAGAAGAACTCATTCATTTGGAATCTAGATTTTTAAATTACTTTGTCTAAGAATTCTGAAGTATAGGAAAGTGAAGAAGCTACAAGGAACACCTGTGCATAACATGTCAAAGTATTAACATCTAAAATATTTCTAAGAAAGTATAACAAAGAAAAGAAGCTACAAATAAAGAATGCTCTAGAAATGTGATCTGGGTTGTGTTCTACAACTTGCAAAGTTCCATTCTACACTCCATTGACCATAGCAGCCATTACCCTTCTCTTGGTGAGATTTTAATACATCTGAGAAACAAAGACTTTTATTCTTGTTGTAAAGGGAGGAGCCAATAAGTAAAACATTTGCCAAGCAGCAAAGATACACCACACAGATAAATGTCTCAAGCATTAGGAACCTTCTCACTGGTGTTGTAGGGCTGAGATAAAACCAGAATGAAAATGATGAAAACTTAGGTTTTGTCTGCTTAAAAGTTAAGGCTGAACAGTTAATCCTTGCAGCTGAAAAAATAGCCTAGATCCAGGCACAGTGTTGCATGCCTGTAGCCAGCTCCTGGAGAGGCTGAGATAGGAAGATCACTTGAGCCCAGGAATTTGGGGCCAGCCTGAGCGACAAAGCAAGACCCTGTCTTAAAACAAAACAAAAACCTATAGGACCAAACCATGCCAGCTTTGGAGCAAACCTACACTTTCATTCCTGTTTCATTTGTAAGGAGAAAAGGCAAACTGGGCAAAACTAAACGATCTGTTGAATCTTTATTGTTGATACCTAGGGATTTATTTGCAGTCTCCTGTGGGGCCTTACGAAGTCCAAACCCCATGAAGAGGAAAGTATTGAAGAGAGAAGTCAAACTTTGCAGGGTCCCTGGAGCCAAAGAATCAGGTGTGTCTACTGTGCATATCTGAAGGTGCCCAGATTTGAAACTGGGTATAGAAGGAATGTGTGTTGTGTAGGTGGAGTGTGTGTGACTTATGTAGCCGTGGTATGTGTGCGAGGGGTGTGAGGTGGGCATGTGTGCAGGTACAGGGGTCTGGGGTTGAGTTCCACAAAGCTCAAGACTCTGCTTTGCACATTTCAAGTCCTAAAGGCCATGGGTTCTTGTGGGGTAACCAGAGCATAACCCAGGCACATGGGCACATCATATTCACAGTCTCGCTGACATGGGCTGGACAGGCACCCTGATAAAAACTCTCCCCCATGACTCCTCCTCAGGTGACTTGAGGCCTCCCTCCAAGAGCCAGGCCAAACATCCGGCACCCTGCTCTCAGGAAGATCAGAGAGACAGAAGGTACCGCCTCTGAATCCCTGGAAAAGTCTACAGCTGTAAGAAGGGGTAGTGGGAAGGACAGCCATTCACCCTGGGAGCCAAATGTGGCAAACAATGACTTCCTGCTATGGAAAAAACCCACAGAAGAGATAGAAAATGAATAAAACAAAACAGCAAACAACTCTGCTCCCTTCATATGCCCGACCAGCTCCAATCTCACTCCTCTATTTCACAAAGGTGAGGAGTCTCAGCCACTGCAGCCACCCCTCACCTCCTGGTCCCTCCTCAGCTTTCTGTCTGCCCAGCACCCGTGGGATTCTACTCCATGAGGGCCCACACAGGCTTGTCAGGCCACCCGAAGTCCTCATACCTCACCTTCTCTGAGAGCTGACACACCCTGTGACACCCCTCTCTCCCGGGCCCAGACACAACCAGCCCTGATTCTCCAGTCCCATCTCCAACCACTCCTCTGTGTTTTCCGCTAGCACCTCCAATCCATCAGGGAAGACTAACAAATGTTCATGACAACAGATACCACACGCAAGTGTGTTTAGACATTATAGACCAGTTCATTGGCAAATCGGAAGCTGTCAATTCAGACATGGGACCCTTGACTGGACAGGATAGGATCTTCTCATCTATCTCTGAGAATACAAAAAGCAGCTAAATATCTTGGTAGTTAAAAGTACAAAGACAGCACTTATGGCTGCTCAATACTCTACTGGATGTTTCTTTTTCATTCATTTCACTTGCTGGTTCCCACCCCAGAAGGTAAAAATCCATGAGGACAGGGACTTCTTGTTTATCACTGGGCATCGTCTCTCATGGCACACAGTAGTTGCTCCTTAAATCTTCGTTGAAGAAACAACTGAAAAGGGGGGGCGGGCAGCAGAGAATGCAGACAATGCTAAGCCTGGATGACACCACCACAGCTTACCCAGGAGGTGACCACAGAACGTGGACACTCATAGAAATCACAAGTATTCACGCTTGCAGAAACAGCGTATTGTATGTGCTACTGTGTGAGACATGGGATTGGGATCTTTCTGAATAGTGTAATTGGTAAGAAATTTTATGAAGTCATTTCAGCAGAAGAGTCTGCTTCATTTTTTCTCAATCATGTCAGGTAGTCAGAATTTAAAAGAAGACTTTGATGTATAATTGAGCTACTTAATTTTTATTTTATAGAAATTGCCATTGCTCAGGAACATAATTTCTCTAACAGTCCAATAAATGTCAGTACATTAATTTCAAGTTTCATTAAATAAACAAACTCTCTGCCTAAGAAGACTTCCTCCTGATTCAAAGCAGCCCTCTTTATTCTCAGCAAATGTACAGCTTTCTCCCGTAGGTTAAGGTTAAGCTAATTCAATATTCAGAGACACTTCCAGACTTCTAAAAAGGTTTCTAACAATCTCCTAAATGCCGTTCACTTTAGAGAATTTTCAACCATCAGCTGAATAATGATTGTCACTGGACGAAACTTAAAAATTTTAACAAGCAAATGGGATGCTCTAATTTGGCTCTTTCTTTTAAAAATGGACAACTCAGTGCTCAATAGAAAGAACACAATACAGTGTCAGATAGAACTGTACGCACTTGCACACGTACGCATGCTCACACACACGCACACACACACGCGCGCACACACACACACACACACACACACACACACACTGACTCCCCTGTTTCCTGCCCCTAGGCCAAAAAAATTAACTGCCATCACTCGAAAGAGGATCAATGTTACTTTTGGTATAACTCTTCCAAGAGCAGGATGTATGATTTCAAGTTACAATAGCACATCTGGGAAAATGGCCCACTTGTACACCCATTGTGATTTATTCACTCACCAAGGAAACCCGAGGCATTCCTACTCATATATGGTTTCAAAAAACACAAGGCATTGAAGCTTTTTTATATCAGTAGGGACATACATTTTCTAAAAAGCATTTAAAGAGAAGATCAAATGTTCATAACCAAGGAAGGATAGTTAAAAAATAGGTTTTCCGAGGGAAAAGAACGTCTCTACTTGGTGCCATGTCATTCAATTCTATGCAACAAACACTTGTCAAGAATTTCATGCCAGTTGCAGATAATCAAGAGGCCTGACACCCAGTGTGGTGGTCCAGACCTATAATCCCAGCACTCTGGCAGGCTGAGACAGGAGGACCAACCTGGACAACTTAGTGGGACCCTGTCTTAAAATAAATAAAAAAGGGCTGGGGAATGTAGCTCAGTATAAAGGCCCCAGGTTTAATCCTTGTCACTGTGGGTTAGAGACAGAGACAGAAGGACCAGCGTATTCCTTGCCCTCGTGGACCTTACAGTCTAAGATATCGGCATTATTTGTGGGTAGATTTTAAACTGCAAATCTGATGTATTTAGTAGATGTATGGCTATTTGAATTTTCTATCTTTTCTTCTGTATTATTTTGCTAAGCATTTTTTAAAAGAATTTGTCTATTTTGTGTAATCTGTAGAATTTTATTGGTATAAAGTCATCCCCCAAAATCATTTACAATCCTGTACGTAGAATCCTGATACTAGACTTGTCTTCTCTCAATTCCAATCAGTTTCTATAGGGATTTATCAATGTATTAAACTTTTCAAAGAAATGACTTTTCATTTCTTTCATTTGTCTCATATACCTTTTGTTTTTATGTTTATCATTATTTTCCTTCTACTTTGAATTTAATTTGCTCTTTCTCTAAATTCATAGGTAGATGCTTAGATCATTGGTTTTTAAACTTTCTAATACATGGCTAGTGCTTATTCCAGGCTAATCGCTTTATTTTTTATAGCCAGGCCTTCTAACGTCCATTACTTCATCATGAACCAAATATCCTTTCAGGAAGTTTAGTCTTTTGCGTACTTAAAAATAAGATCAGTTACTGAGAGAAATCAGTGAAACTCCACAGACAAGGAAGGAACTCTATGTATGCAGGTTACTGAACAGCGTGCCCAGAGCACACGTGGAGCTCAGGGGAGTGCAGTAACGGACTCTCTGACCAGAAGCTCTGGGCACCTGCTGTCAGTTCAGGAGGACCGCTGTAATCCTCAGAAGAGTCCACAGCAAAGCACCTCCAGGAAGCCTTCACCTAGAAATCACCAACTTCTTCCATCCAACAACGCAAAGCCCTGTCCTCCTCCTTCTCCTGCAGAAATGTGTAACACAACTCCTCAGCTACTGCCACACTACTGGTAAAAACCTTCCCGTGGCCAACAAATTCTCATTCTTATAGTGAATTCACTCTTTCTCTAAATGCACTGTACTAGGTGAGGTGGTGTGAAATAGAAAACATGAGATGATTTAAATAAAACTATGGAAAGAATTTGGGCTACCTGAGATACTGAAAATGTCAGAATTCTCTATCAAAACAGTAGAGGTCACAAAGTTGCCACTGAGGGCCGGGGATTTAGCTCAGTGGCACCACTGCCTGCCTCGCAAGCGCAAGGTCCCAAGTTCGATCCCCGGTACCAAAAAAAAAAAAAGTTGCCACTGAAATCAGAGAGCAAAGCCCAGTGTTTCCAATAAATGTTGCTGAATCAACCTGGCATCCACCTCAGGCAAAAAACAAATGAATAGGGCTGGGGATTTAGCTCGGTGGTTCCTCTGCCTGCCTCACAAGCGCAAGGTCCCAAGTTCAATCCCTGGTACCAAAACAAACAAATAATCCTGACTTTCACTCGAATCATTCATGCCAATCAACTCCAGGTGGATCACAGGCTTAAATGTGAAAGGTAAAACTTCTAGAAATGCTACAGGAAAATATGTTTATGGCACTCAGTTAGGCAAATGTTTTTAAACAGAGCATGAGGCCTAACTTTAAAGAAAAAGACAGAAATTGGCCATCACTACTTAAATTAGAACAGCACCAAGAAAAAGAAAGCCTTAAAACAAAAAACAAAAAGCTTCAGGGATAAGCAAATTAGTATTAAAATGATACTTGTGAACACCACTTACACGGCTAATGACAAAAAAGTATCATAAGTACACAGAAGAATTGTGCTATGTATACACTGGGACCACCATAGAAAACTTAATCAGAACTTCCTAAAGTTGAAAAAATGACGCAGTAGTTCCACCAAAATGCATGGATGCAGTAATAGCACCTTTCATCATAACAGCCATCAACAGCAAAATGGAAATGAAATCCTGTTCACCAGGAAAAATAACAAATTAGTGCCAGTGTGTGCAAAGTGAAGGCCACAAACTCGGGAACTAGATGTTCCTGGACTTGATGTCCAGTTTTGGTACTCATGTGAATACTAACTATGTAGAAGATAGAACCTCATGTAGCCTTCCTTCTTCCCTGAAAGACAGGGTTACATTACAAGGTCGTTCTGAGGACAGAAGTAATGTATGGAACACAAAGCACCAGGAGGAACTCAATACACACACATTCAGAATAAGGTCTAGGGGGTACAGGTATCATTCAGGATCAATTATCAACCACTGTTGTAAGAACTTTTATATATAAGTTCTTCCTATAAAATAATGTTCTACCTGACATGCCAAATAAATCAAGCATTTATGCTAGAGAAAGACCTAGGCGGTAAAAATACTTCACAGTGTAGACTTTCACAGAAAAACAATTCACGGACTGATCTTTTCCAATTTGCTGGGAATGGAGCTGCCAACTGAGAGATGAGGGACACTACTCAGGAACTAGGTCGGGACACTACGTTGCTTCTTTATCAATTCCACATGCATTGCAGCTGTTGCCTCCAATGCCAGAGGATCACGTGAGCGGGGAAGATTAAACACATGGGCAGGAAATGCCATGAGTATACAAACTGCGGGACGGGATTCCTAGTGGGCCAGGTACAAAGCTGAGCCTCAGGAGATGACATGGGGTAGGCATGCGGCCCGGAGCAGCACGGACAGGCTGAGAGGTGCTGAGAGAGAGGGTACCAGATGGGACAGTGCAGGGGCAGGGACGGGGACGGGACGGGACGGGACTTAGTGCAGGACTCGGCCCACCTCCCCAACACCACCGAAAGTGGGACAGCCCCCCAAACATAGTCCTGCTGCGCTTGTTAGCCTGATTCTGAGTCTGCTTTTAATCTTACACATGTACTTATTACTGATCAGAGAAGAAAACGCATAGGTTGGTTCATAAACCCCACTTTGGCTTCTAGTTAATGTTTATAGAGGAATATAATACCATTTTAGGGTTTATATATAATGCCTATATATACGCCAGCAATTTCGTAGCAGACATCTATTTTGAGAAAAATAGAAATTACTAATTCTAAATTTAGCACAAATTCAATAAAATTTTACCCATCTGTACAAAAAAAGTGCTTTATATTGCCATCTAAACTAGCACAGGGAAGGGCCGGGGATTTAGCTCAGTGATTCCGCTGCCTGCCTCGCAAGTGCAAGGACCTGAGTTCGATCCCCAGTACCAAAAAAACAAAACAAAACAAAACAAGACACCTAACATCAAAAAATACAAGTCCAATGGGTTTTCCTTTCCGAGATACTTTGCAAGTTAGACTTCAAAATTAGTGTTCCTCATAGAATCTTGAAAAACTATGTAGCACGAGTAGACATGTCAGCTAAACTGTGGTCCATCTTGTAACAGAGTATCACAGAGTGACGTAAATGGACATTTCCTGGGAATGTTTAGTAACCTAAAATCATGTAATGTTAAGTGGCAAGGGACATGAGAAGCCTGCTACAAAATCCACTCCTGAGGCACTCTGGCCTCAGCCTTGAAAAATGATAGACACAAAAAGGAAAAACACCTCAAAATGTTCTGAGTACATTACACCTGCATGTTCTTTCTCTTTCATACTTAACAAAAATATCCATTTTAAAAGCTTTTCGAGGGCCGGGGATTTATCTCAGTGGTGCAGCACCTGCCACAAAAGTGCAAGGTCGAGTTCCATCCCCAGTACCACAAACAAACAAACAAAAAACCAGCAAAAGCTTTTCTGAACTATTATCTAAAACAGTTTTTGGTGAAATATAAAAGACTGTAAGAGCACTAAAGTCACAATGTTAGAAGGACAGGGTTCAGTCAGGTAGGCCTCAGATGCTGATAAACTATATGTGATTTCAAGAACTGCTTAAAGAAAGAGATCTTAATCCTAATGACTGAGGGAGCAGTGAAGGCACAGGCCACCTCCACCCCTCTTAAGAGGAGCCTGTGAACCTGCCCCGGCCCTAGAGAAACACCACGCCTCTAAGCCATTGTCCTGAGGCAGAGAACAAGAAATAGCACCTTTATTAAAAAGAAATTAAGGATTAAAATAATTGATAATTTGAAATAGGAAGAAAAGATTCAAAAGGGTAGGGGTGACAGGAGGGGAAGGGGAGAGATCAGAGTTACAGGCTGGAATCTGGAAAGAATCCATATATAGATTGTGTTTAAAACTATAGGAAGAGGGCCTGGGGATTTAGCTCGGTGGTTTTGTCGCTTGCCTCGC
Source organism: Heterocephalus glaber (assembly GCF_000247695.1). The sequence goes on from NW_004624778.1 coordinate 3,653,344, forward strand.
AAGGGCAAGGACCCGAGTTCGATCCCCAGTCTCCCCCCAACCCCCAAAAAACTGTAGGAAGAGCTGTAGATAGAGACTAGGCTGGAGCTCATCAGTGGGTTGGGAAGGAAGAGTCACTGAGATCAAAGGAGAGAAGGGTATGTTTCCTGAAGAAACAACTATGTACAGTACACAGTACTTGATAGTATGATAAACCCCTGTGACTGTTTTGGGTACTTATCACAACATGCTGTGCTTTTCATCCTTTAGAGCATAATCCCACTTATATAAAAGTTTACTGTAAAACAGTGTGCTGCTATGCCAATGGTAGCCTCAAGTATCTCATGTTTAACTGCGTATTTGGATAATATCAAGGGGCCATCACAGATGACTGATGTATACCTCCTCAGTTTGCACTTAGAAGTTGGCATTGTGTGGTACTTTGCGATACATATGGATGAAATTGCCTAATAACATATTTCTCAGATTATATTTCCATCATGTGTCATATGACTGTATTGAAATTTAAATTTCAAAAAATTTGCCTATGTGGAGTCTACTAGCTAATCAGAATTTTTTTTCAGACCACGATTTGTTCAATATTAGTCTTGAAAATCTTTCTAAAACAAATCACATCCTTTGATGTCTTGTTAATGCTTGAGATGATTTTTTAAAATAAAAGAAAAAAATGTTTAAGTACTTTTCAGTTTTGCTTTGGTTGAGTTTTATTATATTTGAATATTATTATAGTTTTTTCCCTGCATTGCTTTTCTTTGAATAATTTTAATTTTTGTATATGTGTGCGTTTAGTGAATGATAATAAAGTAAAAAAAGAAATAATTTTCAATAATTATTGCAATTATTAAACATTCAATATTATTTCAATAATAATTATTCAATAATTCATCAAATCATGTTGCTATTTAATAATGAAGAAAAACAAACACCAGTGACTTCATCTACTCAGATACTTTGTATACTCAAAAAACCCCAATGCTTTCTCCTGAGATAGAAATGATAATCATTAAAATAACAGTACTCACAGCACCCCATAAAAGGGTCTTGTCAGGCTAACATCCAGTGGCACCTTCTAGTCTTTCGATCTGCTTACTTCCTGTTTCTAGCTGAAGGGTTTGCATTCTGATCTGCAGGTAAAACCTACAGGCATCTTGTATTTAGGCAGCAGAACTTTGCACATCTCATGTTCACCACAGTAAAGAACCAAGTAATGGGAAGTGCACAGTTATGTTTCCCAACTCTTCTGGCTGTGATGCACCCTGGAAAAGTACGTAAGTGATACATTTCAAAATTCCATGAAGGTATTTCAAAATATAGCCAGAGGGCTCGAGAATACTGTGGGTGAGACAGAAGGGACAGCATGGAGTACATGTGATTTAATTATACACGTAGCTCTAGGTTTATAGAAAAAAACCTATCTTTTAAAAAGAGGTTTTAAAGGATCATTGTATTTTTTTTTTTCAAGGCCATCAGAAATCTTTAAGAAACAGCACAGGAACCTAGGCATGGTGGCACACATCTTTAATCCCAGCACTCAGGAGGCCAGTCACAGTTGAGACTGTCTCCAAAAACAAAAATAAAAAATGGTATAAGAAACGTTGAATAGGGGCCGGGGATTTAGCTCAGTGGTTCCAGTGCCTGCCTCACAAGTGCAAGGTCCTGAGTTCGATCCCCGGTACCAAAAAAAAAAAAAAAATGTTGAATAGCCAGGCATGGTGGCACATGCCTATAATCCCAGCACTTGAGAGGCAGAGGCAGGAGGATCACTTCGAGTTCAAGGCCAGCCCGGGCTACATAGTGAAACCCTGCCTAAAAAAAAAAAAAGTTGAATAGTGAAACTGTACACAAACTCTCTTTATCCCCCAAAGCCAAAAGGGAATGCATTTCCTTCCTAGGAAGAGCTATGCAGGTCACACAGCAATCCCAAGTAACTTCTTTACAAAAAAACACACAGGATTTTAATGTAATAAAGGAACCAATGGACAAATTTCTCATCCTTGGTACGTGTAAAAGATTACTAATTAAGATGAATATTTAAATTAACGTCTCATAATATAGGCTCCTCAAAACACTTCAAGGTTTGTTACCACATTTATTCAACTTTTATATACTAATCTAAATTCCAATTTCCCTTTCCATATATTTAGAAGTAGTCAGAATCAAACTCTGGCACCTAGACTCAGTTCAGCTTTGTAACACCACTTTTCTAAATTACTATGTTCCTGAAAGAATGTTAAAGCAAAAACTGTGTATTACCTGGGAGTACCTTGAGAGTACTTGAGATTTGGATGAATACAGTATTACACATTTAATATAGCTTACGAACCAAAAAGTAGAAGCACAGAGGAAACTAACTGGAGAAATCCATGCTAAAAATCATGGGTCCCTCGGAGGATACTAAGAGACCTGAGCTCAGGAGCCACAGTCTTGCTATCTCAATGAACACTGCTGCCACTCTGAGCTCTAAAAGTGGGTCTCTCTCTAGGCAGTGAAAGGTGTAACTGTGAGGCTTGGCATGTTCTGCCCAACCACAGGTGGTGATGTCCTGACTGAAACAGGTCACACCCCAGCCTGGTCCAGTGTGGCTAAGGCTAGGGGCATCAGTACAGGAAGTGCTCATGTCTTTACTCAGCCGAGAGTGACCAGCGTGAATGAGGATGTCAGCATGCTCGGTTCCCATCTCTAGCTGGGAGGAGGTGGCGGGAAACTTCAATCTGACCACATGGCAGTGAGCCATGGGCTAAAACTTGATCTGTGCTGCTCTGCTACTGGGTGCTACTTGAGCTGGGTCCCCAGGAGTCTGTGGCCCTGTTCTTCACCTCTTTTTCAATGCTGTAGCAGTTGGAGAGAAGGGAGGGGCCAATATGGAATGGTCCCTGATGGTGTGATGGACAGCATAGATTTCTAGGTGTCTTTACAACTGACTAGACCTTTTCAACATTCAGGTAGTATATGAATATAGCTGTAGAAAAATGTTGCAGGAATTGTGCTGAAATAAAAGCTCTCATATGTGCATGTTTTTCTGAATCCCTGCTTGTACCCTGCCCTGCTAGACTTTTAAAAGGGGGATTTCTCTCTTTTGTCTTTAAATCAAGTAATTCTGACCCATTTGGTGATATACATGTTTAAGTTTCAGAATGGTTTTAGTAACCACAATTTCAATAAACTGCACATAAAGCTAAGATTTGTAATCTCCCCAAATCATGTGATTAAATATAAACCTCCAGGGCCAGGAATTTACCTGTCTGCCTCACAAGTGCAAGGTCCCGAGTTCGATCCCTGGTACCAAAATAAATAAATAAATAAAAATAAACCTCCATAAAAAGAGAATAAACAGTGGTATTTATCTGTTCCCAATAACATCATCATTATGACATCAACACCATGTCTTGACAAAATTATCAGTAACTATAGCCAGGTATTTGGGCTGTGGCCTCTGCATAACAACCCTCACACAGGGTTCTCAGGCCCATTTTATAGTTGGCAACACTGACACCATCTACAGATGATCTACAACTCAATATTTCTGTCCTGTGTCTTTGTTTTCCTGTTTCCCCACTAGACTAAAACTCTAAAACTTGCTATGCCTAGTAAACTTCCCCTTTGTACCTCTTGTGGTCATTTTCATAACTAAACTCAAAACATTGTATTTGACCTACTTATAAGCAAAAAGTTTTACCCATAATGCAGAATAGGGACATCATTTTAGAATAACAAACCTGCAGGCCTGTAGCCCACCCAGCAACAGCCATTTTTATCTTACTCTGGTGACTGGCTATGAGAGAACATGAGAAGAGCAAATGTGCCACTTCCTGAAGGTCACTTTGGGCTAGAAATAGCTCTGCTTTAAGGTCTGCTCTCACTTCCTCTGTGAAGGAGAGCGCGCCGGTCGCCGGTTGCCAGCCATGGAGACACAGAGGACAGCGCCAAGTGTGAGATGTCTGCAATACCTTCCTGCTCCTTTCTCCGTCTCTTGCCATCAATCCCCTCTATTTTCCCCCAACTCCTTTATATGCTATGTGGTGATCTGGGGAAAAACTAACTACTTTAGTAGATAAATTTTTTTAAAACTTTATTTCAAACATGAAGTAAATGTTTCACTTCCTTATTTAAAAATGGGATACAGCTTCAAAAATCACTTTTTAAAAAGTACATGTTGAATCCACTTCTCTGTAATGTTACTAGTATAGACCATTACCTTCTGATTTATAATCTGAGACAGTTCCCAAGATAAGTGTCGGTACCAGTGCAGGTGGCAACTGGCACTTGGAGGGACTGTCCCATGTGGACACCCATAGGCATTTTGCGTGGGGACGGGGACATTCCTTATCTGTGACAGACATTTAAGGTAGCCACAGAACACTTGCAATGGGGCTTGTGGGACCAAAGAACTGAAATTAGTTTATATTTAAGTTCTGAAACCAACCCCTGGCTAGTGAACAGCAATTTAATGCCTAGGTGCATCTTTTTAAAACTCTACTTTGAAATAATTAAAGACTCACAGGAAGTTGTAAAACTAATACAGAGATATTCAGGGTGCCCCTTCACCCAGTTTCCACTGATGATTACAGATTGGAGAGTACACATCTTTGAGGTTGGCTTTTTTGCACTTATAACACAATGTCCTGGGTGTCCACTCAGGGCCTTGCAACCCCCAACAGCAAGTTCCCTTCCTGCCTCATAGTGTGGATGGATGGACCATGGCAAGGCCTTCTTCTTTTAAAGAGCATTTGACTATTTACAGTCTTTGGCCATTGAAGGAGACCCCCTGAAGATGTGGTGGGCAGGCTTTGATCATATTCAATTGGCTAATCAAAATTGGCTTTACCTATAATTCAGAGCTGGTCGTAAGTGCACAGCCTAATGGCGGCAGCTGGCACACAGAAAGAGAGCTCTACGTGTGAATGGCCATGGCCAAGACCAACCCAAGTCAAGGACACCAGGGCACCTGTATTAGCTGATAGCATCACAGCTGAAGACCCCATGATTCTTGCTCCTCCTTTATAAAAAGTTAATATTAATCTAAGGGAAAGAACAAGTTCCCATTAACCTAAGATTCACTTCTTGCAAGAATGCTTTGTTCCGTTTTTGCTAGGCCTCACTCACATCAGCCCCTCTGATCTTCACCCCACATACCTGACCGTATGCCCCTTCTGCTTTGTGCGCAATAAATACTGGCAAGTCCGCAGGTTCTGGGTCTCTGCTCACTAGAAGCTCTGACCTCCCAGGCCTCATCTCATTTACCATCTACCTTTGCCTTCATTCCACATCACATACCTAATCGGGGGTCAGGGGCTTCCTTAGAGGTCCCCAATAGCCCATTATAAATAAAACTGGTATGACCTTCCTGTGCAGGTTTTCGTATAAATCTAACTTTTCATTTTCCTGGGGAAAGGGCCAGAAGTGCAATCTGCAGCCCAATGCTAAGTGTCCACTTGTGCTCATTTTCACCTATCACCTGCTATCCTTCTTGACAGAAGTGTCACTGAGTTGTTCCTTATCTGCAATTAGTTGTTTGCATATCTTTTTACTGTGGAGTTTTCAGATTTCTATGCACATTCTAGATGGTTCTGTCTGGTTCACCAGATACAGTTCTTCATCAAATACAGGGTTTTCACATGTGTCCTCCCCCAGTTTATATCTTTTCTTTCTTTTTTCCCTTTTTTGCGCAGGAAATTGAACTTGGGGCCCTGTGCAGAGCCTAAACCTGTTTGGAGTCTCAGAGCAAGTTTTAAATTTTGATTCGATTTATCTTTTTTTTTTTCTTTTATGGATCATGCGTCTGATGTTATGACTTAGGAACGTTTTAGCAAGCCACAGGTACTGAAGATTTTTCTCCCTGTCTTCATTTAAAAATTCACAGTTTTATTTTTTATTTAATGTTTTAAATAAAAAATTTTTAATAGGGAATTAAATGTTAAAAAAAGAGAATAGTACATTTCTAGCCTGCTAGATTTCCCATATTTAAATGATACCTACATGTTCATTATTGGTTCTACACTACCTGGAAGGCACAGACATTACATAAAACTCTACAACTATAAACCAACGTGTATTGTGCTAATTCATAAAACTTATGAAAAAACAAAAACATTACTACCCATGTTTCTACATGTCTTTTCTAATTGAGACATGTAAAATACCAGAATAGAAAAACCATATTTTCATGGGGAGGAGTAATAAAGTTGAGTTTTGAAGTCTTTTCTTTTATCAGAGTTTTTTAAGAGTCAAAAAAATTATTATGTCAAACCTAAAATTTTAGATAAAGCATTAATTTTAGCTATCATAAAAATACTATGCCCAGACAGTCATGAATAGATACTGCAAACCTGGGGGATACTAAACAAAGCAGAGTTCATGGTTACCATATTTACACATACTCTGTTGTGTTTCAGGGCCACATGATCTGATTCAAAGTAGTAAACATCTGACTGGCACTCTCTTTGGCAGGTGGCATATGTCTGATACTGAGTCTTCCCTCTGAGGGTGGCTTATTTGGTCCTTCGCTTTTATAGTTTTGAGAGTCACAACATAAAACTTTTTTATTTTGAGAAATATCAGGATTTGTGGGAGACTCACTTTATCACTAGCAGTTGCACCTGTTTCACTGGGACTATGATTATTCTGCTCAAATTGTCCATTCTCTCTTCAAGGAGAACTGTTTTTAGTGGGATTAGCTCTGGCAGAGGCAGCCCTTCATGATGACATTCTCAAGGTATAGCAATGCTCTTGAGTTTCTGACAGAGAGGTCATCTGAGCTGAGATGCGGTCTAGAAGAGACGACAGCTCTGCTTCTCCAGAGTGGCATACCCTCAAATTCCGCATCCCAGATGTTACTGGTATTTTCATTACACTGGTTTTTTTTGTACTGGGGATCGAACTCGGGACCTTGCGCTTGCGAGGCTGTCACTGGAACCACTGAGTTAAATCCCCAGCCCTACACTGCTCTTTTGAGGCACTGCTATCTCCCACCACATCTACTTCCTCCTCAGAATCCCTTAAAGATGACTGGATTTCAGAAATGGGGCCTGGAGCTTGCTCAGTAGTCAGCTGATTAACACACTCCAAAGACAGGCAGGCAGCTCCTAATTTGTGGTCCTCCAACTTGACCTGCACTTCTGAATTTGTGCAAGGCACGTTATGGTCTATACAACTGTCATCCCTCCTATTATCACGGAACATTGAAGTCTGGGTTTCTGAAGCCCCATTTCAGCTACTGATTTCTCCTGCAATGCATAGGAACCAGCACTATTTTGCTTAGCGTTCCCACCAGGCTGACAGTCATCACAGTTTATACCAGCAGAATCACTGTCATCAACACCGTTGACAGTCAGATAGCCTGTGATTTCTTCAACTACTGCAGAATTAAGTGGCCCTTCCTCACTGACATTCACCTTTTTAACTCCCCTTTTCTCATAATCATCCAGTATAAGACACCAACAAACAACGTTTACTCCCTTGAATAGCTGCATCATTGTCCACTCCTGTCTTCCTCTGTTCTACTGACTCCTTCCTTGTCTGATCTGATAGGTGAATCTTCTTCTGAACTGTTTGGTGCCTCAGATCTAAGACAACATTTAATCCTTTTAAAAACTGGTGATACAGGTTCCATTTGCCTTCTCTCACAACTTTCTATCACCTGCCTTCCTAGGTTATCATTTTCAGAAGAAGAAAGTCCTCTTTTTCCTAGGGCTTACCCATGATTCTCAAGTACTCTGCTGTTTTAAATCAGTGGTTTTTCCATTATTATTTTCTTTCTGAATTTGCACAGGCACTTCTTTAGAGTCTCTTCTTTAGGGATCTTAATCATACTTGAGAATGAGGTGAGCAATGCTACGATTCCTTAAAGCTCTACCACAAAAAGATTCATCCAAGCCGTTTAACCCCACTATCGGTCTTGTCACATGAGTACATCGGGAAGCAGCCATACTATGGCAAGTCCCTACAATACGGTCATCATGATCCACTCACTGGGAAACCTATAAAACCAAAGATCTATCATTTTGGAAATATCTCTTTCCCTTATATCCTGAAGGAGTTGGAGCTATGTCTACAATAGAGCTTAGGCATCAGGGTTTCAGGCTCTCAGCTTCAGCCATGGAGAATACTAGAAATTCTCAAATTCCTTTAGCTGAGTTCTACCAGTATTAAGACAGACAGGTTCCTGCAGATGTGTTTCTTAAGGTCTTTTAGGAAGTGTTTCACCTAGTATCTGACTCCCACACGTCTGTATTTATCTTTCATCTCTGTTAATGTCCATGTTATGTTGAGATTTCAGGTGCTAATTATTTATATGGTTGTACTGGCACAACTTGGAATGGTTCATAGAGGTTTCAGTACATAATTGGCTGGCTCCAAGGCAGGGATGGCAAACAGGAATCACAGAGGAGAAACAACATGGAATGCACAAGGCAGCAAAAGCAACAAGGGGGGGCTTAACACCATCCCCCTGCCCCTTTTATCTTATTCCCATAGTTTTATATTTTACATTTAAATCAATGACTGAGCACCCCCTCCTCCAGTAAGTCAGTTCCCGGCTTACAAATGAGTTCCATTCTAGGAGGACATAATTAAGTCAGATTTGTTCATAAATCTGACAAAGTGGGTCTGACATACCTTTGACACAAATATACAATGTAAAGCATAAGAAAACTTCACATGTTCCATAATCTTGTTCTTGTTTTTTAGAACTGTGGCAATGGTTGCACTACTCATGTTAAGTAGTTTTTTGGTTTTTTTTTTGTACCGGGGATCAAACTCGGGTCCTTGTGCTTGTGAGGCAGGCAGCAGAACCACTGAGCTAAATCCCCGGCCCAAGTAGTAATTTTTTTTTTCCTTTTGGTACCAGGGATCAAACTCAGGGCCTTGTGTTTGTGAGGCAGGTGCAGCGCCACTGAGGTAAATCTCCAGCACTGAACAACCCTTGTTAAAAGAGCGACAGCTACAATCTTTTCGACGTGGTCCAATCTCTCAATTATTTTCACTTTTGTGTCCATTGCTACTGCTTTGCGCTTCCTAGCAACCCCCTCCACATCACCACTGCTTTTGTTCTGGACCCCCTGGGCTCTGACTGAGCACTGTACCACTGCACACTATCGCACTGCACATAAGCACACAGCAGCACAATCGTGACAGTGTCCGTCAGATCCGTGAGCTACTTCTATGATCTGTTTACATCTATGAATGTTCATAATTTGAGGTCCGTTCCTATCTGTGAAAGTTCACAACTTGAACGTTCTTAAGTCGGGGACTAACTGTACTGGGGATGGAACCCAAGGGTGCTATACCACTGAGTTACATACCCAGCCCTTTTTAAAAAACTATTTTATTTTGAGATAGGTTCTCACTAGTTTGCAAAAACTGGCCTCTAAGTTGTGATCCTCCTCCTCCTCCTCCTCATCCACAGATATCTAGCAATGATTTGTTGAAAAGACCATTCTTGCTTGATTGTAATATTTTTGCACCTTTTCAAATATCAAGTGGCTGTCCTTAAATGTGGCCATTCTGGGTTCTATATTTTCCTTCATTTATTTCCCCAGCTTCCAACACCACAGTACTGATAAATCTTAAAATCAGGTAGTGATTTCTCCCACGTTATTCTTCTGTTTCAAACCTGTTGTCTACTCTATTTCACTCTGCCTTTCCATATAAACTTTAGAATCTGGTCTATGGCTCAAAAACCTTGCTAGAATTTTTAAAGTAATCATGTTAAACCTCTGCCAATCTGAGAGAAGTGACTCCTTTCCTATACTGAGTCTTTAATCCATGAATACAGGATGTCTCTTCCTTATTTAGATCTTCAGTTTCTTTCATTAACACCTTGTAGTTTTTAGGGGTATCTCATTTTTAAAAGCAACTTGAATGATGAGTCAGAAATAGCTTGTAAATTCTACCAAAATACAAAAGGAATGGCCCAAACTTCGAAAGTCAAAATGATTGAGGTTAACTAAATTTAAAAATATTCAAGAGAAACACAAATAAATATACCCATTTGCAGCAAATAAGCAGAATATTGCTGAAAGTAGGCTTTACACAATTTATGATGAAATGAACAGAGCATAAGAAAGAATCATTAAAACAGTCCACAGGAAAATGAAGTACAAAGCAGAAGGTCAGCACCCTCCAACTAGAACTATTTTCCTGTCTGAATTATTATGCTTATTTTATGCGTCAAGCCTGAACATTAGGATGTGCAATAATTGCAGGGTTCTAAATCACATACCTTTAAAGATCCCTTCAACTTCCACATTATTTTAGGAATTACACTTTAGAGGAGCTAGTGGTAGAAAATAATGCTTTGTCAATTTTGCTGCTTAGATATCTACAGAGAGAAGGGTAGGAGAAAAAAGTAATTCTTTTTAACAGTGAATGTATATTAACTATTTGGACAAATTACTAAACCAATGGGAAACAGCAGGATATATGACAAAAATCTTTTGAGGGTTAAAATTACTCAGCCTGGAAATGTGAATATAGCGAAAATAGGTAGAGGCTAATTGGGAAGTTATGTACTTACCCAAGGGAAACGAAGGTCTTTTCTGTTTTGTCTTTCTTTTTGTTTTTCCTAGGGCCTTTGCACTGAGTTATATCACCAACACTATTTTTTATTTTGAGACCATCTCACTAAATTGCTAAACTGGCCACAATGCCCTCAAACTTATGATCCTCCTGCCTCAGCCTAGCAGACTGCTAGGACTGATGAAGCAATAATGCACAATAGGACAGGCCTTTCTTTGCCTGTTTTTTTTTTTCTTCATAAGATGTTCTGTCCCAGAAATGTAACCATTTGGGCTACCCAGTGTTCTGCTCAATGTATCAAAATGTTCTGTGACTGTGCTATACATGTACCTGCCCAATGTTCAAAAGTGTTCTGTTCAAACAATGTAACAGTTAGGGCCCGGGATTTCTACCTGTTTCCCTGCTTTCAGCTATGTCTCCATCCTAAAAGGTTCCTCTCAACTTCTTTCCCCAACTGTATATAAAAGGACTCTTACTGCAACTTGTTGCTCAGAATTCAGAGTGGGCAAATTCCTCTGAGCCAGCTGGCTAGTACAAGGTTTTTCTCCATCTCTTTGAGTAACTTTTGGGTCTTCAAATTGCTGTAGCTGTAACAGAGAGCTATAATACTAGGCTGTAACACTGACTTGTTCCTCTTTGCTACAACAGTATTACAGACATGTAATCAGCTTAATAAAGGACAATTAAAAAATTTAAAATATGGTCTTAACAGTAAGATGTTAAGAGAATTAGAATACATTGTGTTTTATAAAGCCTGAAATAAGTCCTGTTAAAGATTAAGTATAGTTGTCAAGACAGGAGGGCACTAAAACAAAATACTCAATTTAAAGACTACGAGATATGTGTAAGTATTAAGCTAAGATCTCAGAACACCATGTCTGCCTTTCATATCTGTCTGTGAAAGAAGACTATGAAGACCGGAGACCAAGTGGCAGAGGACTGAGACTCCTTCTTGTTTACCTTCGCCACCTCTGCAATGCTTTGCTAGTTCTCACACAATCATTATTCAGTTGGTTTGTGAGTGCTATTAGTTCCTAGAGCAAATGGAGTTCAAATTTGTGGGGATAGAGAAGATAATTTCTTAAAACCAAGAATGTGAGCCTCATTTTTGAAACTGTTGATAACAATACTGTGCCAGACAAGCATGACTCTGGGGTGGAATATCAAGAAAAGCCAAGACGGGATGAGGTGGTACACACCTGTAATCATAGCACTGTGGGAGGCTGAGACAGGATGATCAAAAGTTTGAACGCAGCCTGGACAAATTAGCAAAACTCTTCTCAAAAAAAAAATTTTTTTTTTTGGTAATGGGGATCAAACTCGGGTCCTTGTGCTTGTGCAGCAGGCGGCGAAACCACTGAGCTAAATCCCCGGCCCTGTCTCAAAAATTTAAAAAACTTTTTAAAAGGTTGGGGATATAGCTCTGTGCAAAGGCTCTGGGTTCAATCCCCAGTACTAGAAAAAAGGAAGATGAGGAAGTGGAGGAAATAGAGGAAGAAGAAGGAGAAAGAGAAGATGATGAAAGGGAGAGGAGAGGAGAGGGGAGGAGAAGGAGAAGGAGGAGGAGGAGAGAAGATTCCTCAAACAGCACTGCACACCAGGCTTATCATAACTACGACCATGCCTTGGGCACACTGCCAACATGTCTCCACCAGACTTGGGAAGGTGTGAGGAAGACAGACAAGAAAAGAATAGAGAAGACCCAAGGGAGGAGATGGAAACATAATGGAAGAAACATGTTACCAGTCACCCTTGACAGCTACTCAGGTGTAGGGGATCAAAACTAAGATTGAGTAAGGGAAACTAGTGTTGCCCAAACATTTTTCCAAGCAAATTGACGAAAACATTATTTCAACATTTAACTGTTTATTGGTGCTATCAAGAAAAGAAATACAAACTTCCAAAATGGCAGAGCAGTGACTCAACTTTTACAAGACAAAGTGTCTACAAGGTGGAAAAAAATAGCTTGGAGGGGAATAGAAGTGAGTGGAGGTTACCCAAGAACCAGCAGGGAACTGACAGAGAAGAAGAAAATAGGATTAAGTGATACAGAAAACATAGATAACACTGTGGAGGAGGAGAACTCACAGCACCACCAACAGCAACTACAGGCAAAGTGGAACTAATGACTTTTTTGTTCATAGAGAACCAGAGAACTGCATCAGGACTGAAAGAATCATTGGGAGTTGGAACAACAGATGATTTGATTGATTAGGAATAATCCTGACTCCGTGGACAATTTTGTGCTGGTGATCTTGTCCTCTTGAAACTCCTCCTCCCAAGTTTTTTAATTCCCCCTACTTACCTGGGTTGTAGTCATGCCGGTCTTTTCTAGTACTAATCCTTGATCCTCCCCTATCCTAAGCCTTTGGCTCTTCCATATCTTACCTAGCTTATTGTCCTCCCTATCAGCAAATTCTGACAACCACATAGCTTTCCCTGATCACAAAGTAAACCTCATTTGTCCCATATCTCACCCTTACCCCCACAAATATCTTCTGAAAACTCCCAATACTAACCCTTCAATTCAACTCAAAGGACTCCAATAAAATCAGACCCCACATCAACCTTTTCTTCTCATCTATCACTATCCTCCCCTTCAGACCTCCCCCTTACTAGCACTCTCCATCTAACCATCTTCCACTCTCCCCACCCCACCCTACCTACCTCACTGTAGGGCCACAAATAATAAACTGTCAGAGTGGGCATAGAGAATAGAAAAAGAAGGCAATTGTAACTGCAAGTACTATCACATAGAAGTATTGTAAGATTGAATCTGTTGGTGCTGTTATAACCAGTAGTAATTCTTGCAGCAAAACATAGGGACAGAGTCAAAAATCACGTAAAGTAAATAACAGGAGTAAATACCAGCACTGGTCATACAAAGCTGAAAATTACTCACGGGGAGGCGACATCCTACCAAAAATCTCCATGCAACCCATAAACTCTCTTCACTTCTCTAGTCCCCAACCTGCAGTAATCCCCACCCAAACAAGGAGAAAAAAGAGGGTACACATATATTTTTATAAGATCTACATATACAAGCAACCAACCACAGGTATACAAAGGAGAATGGCAAAGCAAGGGTACAGAGGATCTCCACCCCTCCCCCAACTCTCCCAAGGCAGAGCAAGGGGTCACAAAGGCAGAAGAAAACAAATACCAGGTGGCAGAAATCTATGAAAAGTTCATAGAAGGGATGAAGAAAATAGACAACTTCAAAGAGAAAATGAACCAAAAGTTCTTAGCAATCTCATTCAATGTGCTCATGGTAAATTTCAGGGAAATAGGTAAAAAACTAGATGAGCTAACAAAAAACAGTTGAAAATCTGATGATGGATTCAACAAGGATATGTAACCCTCAAGAAGATGTCAGATAGAAATACCTGAAATAAAAAACTGCATAAATTCATACTTGCAGAAATGACCAATGTGAAGACACTGAGGCCAAAATACAGTGGTATGTCAATTCATGAATGCCTTTGTTTGCAAACAGTTTGGTTTACAAACAGAAGCATTTAACAAAATCTTTGTTTGTAAACTCTGCAGTGGGGGACAAACACAACCATAGCCATCTTTCCCACACAAACACAAACATGGCACCTTTTCCAAAATCAGAGATCAAATTAAGTTCATGAACCAAGGTACCACTGTAATTATAATAAAGATCTCAAAGAAGCCAAAAAGAAGAGAAAAAGAGAAGACCATCCAGCAGCTACTAGATGACAACAAGACCAATCTAGGCCTAACAGGAGTTAGACAAAAACATGAGGATACCACAGATGGATTCACTAACATGCTTATGGAACTCATGGAAGAAAACTTCCCAAATAAAAGAGTTTAAAATACAAGTAAGCAGGACTTATAGAACACCAAACAATTACAATGAAAAAAGAAGCACATCAAGGCACATCCTTATGAAATTATCAGATACCCAGTGACAAAACAGAATTTTAAAAGCAGCCAGAGAAAAACAAAAAATCACATAATAAAGGTAAACCAATTAGAACCACAGCAGAATTCTCAATACCAAGCCTAAAGGCCAGAAGAGCTTGGAGTAAAATATTTCAAGCCCTAAGAGTAAATAATTTCCAATCCAGATTAATTTACCCAGCAAAGCTATTCTTCAAAATAGATGGATAAATAAGGTATTGGAAACTAGTGAGGTCAATGGATAAATAGCAACAAAAAATATCAGGAAAAGAAAAGCAAAGAATACACCAACAGATAAAGAAGGCAATGATAGTAAATAACCAACATATCTCAATAATATCTCTTAATGTTAAAGATCTCAACTCTCCAATAGGCATACTAGCAGACTATATATTAAAAAAAAAACAGAATCCAACAGTTTGTTGCATTTAAGAAACTCACCTACTCCAAAAAGATACTCATAGACTAAAAATTAAAGGATGGGAAACAACATTTCATGCACCAGGACCCCCGAAATATGCAGGGGTAGCAATTCTAATATCTGATATGGTAAACTTCAAGCCAAAACTGACTGGAAGAAACAAAGAAGGTCACTACATACTAGTTAAGGGAACAATCCAACAAGAATCAATAATACTGATAAACATATATGCACTGAATACTGGTGTACTTATTTGCATAAAAAACTGCTGAAATTAAAAGATCAAATAAACCCTGACACAATCATAGTAGGGGATTTTAACACCCCACTTTTGCAAAGAGATAGATCAACTAAACAAAAAAACCAAGAAAGAAATTTCAGACCTGAACCACAACCTTAAAACATACGGACTTTGGGCCGGGGATTTAGCTCAGTGGTTTCGCCGCCTGCTGCGCAAGCGCAAGGACCCGAGTTCAATCCCCAGTACCAAAAATAAAAAAAACATATGGACTTAATAAATACATACAGAGTAGTCCATCCCTCTACAACAGAGTACACATTCTTTTCAATAGCACATGAAAAGAGATCACATACTAGTCCACAAAGCCTGTTGAAGTAAATATAAAGTAGAAATTACCCCATGCATACCATCAGGTCACTGTATAATGAAAATAGAAATCAACAACAGAATAAATTTCAGAAAAGGAAAAAGCTCCTGGAAAATTAACAAAAATACTCCTAAGCAACCAATGGGTCATAGAAAAAAATTTAAAATTTCTAGAAGTGAATGACAATGATGGTAACTCGCCAAAACCTCTGGGACACTAAGAAAGCAGATCTAAGAGGAAAATTCATCACAATCAATGCTTACATTAGGAAAACAGAGCCAGCTCAAGCAGACAACCCTATGAGAAGTCTTAAGATATCTGAAAATCAACAACAAACCCCAAAGTGAAATGAAGAAGGGAAATTATAAACATGAAAGTAGAAATCAATGAAATTGAAACTAAAACAGTAAAAAAAGTCAGTGAATTGAAGAGCTAGTTCTTTGAAAAAATAAATAAAATAGATAAGCCCCTAGCCAGACCCACCAAGAGAGAAGAGACTCACATCGATGAAATGAGAAACGAAAAAGTTGAAATCACAACACTGTTGAAATCCAGAAGATACTAAGTACTTCAAAAAAATATTCCAACAAATTAGTAAATTTAAGAAATGAGCAGATGCCTAGATACACACAAACTACCAAAACTAATGCAATAAGACATAAATATACTTAACAAACCAATAATAAGCAACAAAGTGACACAGTAATAAAGAATCTACTAAGTAAAAAGAGCTCAGGGCCTGATGGATTCACTGCTCTACAATACCTTAAAGGATGTTATATCACCAATACTCTTCAAGCTCTGCAAAGAAACTGAAAGGTATAGAGTGCTCCCAAATTCATTTATGGAAGCCAGTATCAACCTGATCCCCAAACTGGATAAAGATTCAACTAAATAAAGAAAACTATAGGCCAATCTCCTTAATGGCCATAATTGCAAAAATCCTTAAGATATTAGCAAATAAAATATAGCACATCATCAAAAAGATCATACATCATGATCAATTAGGTTTCATCCCAGAGATGCAAGAATGGTTCAACATATGTAATAATTGTAATATATCACATAAACAAAAGCAGATTCAAAAACCATGTGACCATATCAATAAATTCAAAAAAGGCATTCAACAAAATCTAATACCCCTTCATGAAAAAAACAGATATAGAAAGACTATACCTGAATATGATAAAAGCTATATATGACAGACCAATAGCCAACATCATACTAACTGGGGGAAAAACTAAACCATTCCTCCTCAAATCATGAAGAAGACAAGGAAGTACACTATCCCCTCTGCTATCTAACATAGCACTTTAAACATTAGCCAGGACAATTAGCCAAGAGAAAGAAATAAAAGGGATACATACAGGAAAGGAAGAACTTAAATTATCATTATTTACAGATGACACGATACTCTACATAGAAGACCCAAACAACTCCACCAAAAACTCTTGGAAAAATGAACTTCAGCAATGCAGCAGGATACAAGATCAACACACAAAAATCATTAGCATTTGTGTATACCAATAATGAAAGAGGTAAGAAGAAAATTAGGAAAACAATACCATTCACAGTAGCTTCAAGAATAATAAAATACCTAGAAACTAACCTAACCAAGGAAGTCAAAGTCCTCTACAAAGAAAACTACAGGACTGTACTCTGAAAAAGGAGATTGAAGAAGGCATCAACAAATGGAAAGATGTCCCCTGCTCCTATATAGGCAGAACCAACACTGTCAAGATGGACCTACCCTCCCCAAACTGTTACACAGATTCGATGCAGTCTCCATCAAAATACTGACACCATGCTTTACGGCTCTAGAAAAAATAATCCTAAAATTTATATGGAGCCAGAAGAGATCCAGAATAGCAAATGCAATTACGGGCAACCAGAGCAAACAAAGAGGCATAGCAACACCTGACTTCAAGCTATATACAAAGCCATAGTGATAAAAACGACATGGTACTGGAACAAAAACAGGTACATGGATCAATGGAACAGAATTGAGGACACAGAAACTTCTCCACATACATTCAGCTATCTGATCTTTGACAAAGGGGCCAAAAGAAAATGTTGGAGGAAAGACAGCCTACTCCACAAGTGGTGCTGAGAAAACTGGTTTTCTGCATGTAGAAGATTGAAACTGGACCCTTATCTCTCACCACATACTATATTAAAATCAAAATAGATCAAAGATCTAAACATTAAAACAAACATTAAACCTACTGGAAGATAAAACAGGTAAAACACTTGAAAACATAGGTGTAGGAAAGGATTTTCTAAGTAGAACTTCAATTGCACAAGAAACAACAGCAAGAATAAACAAATAGGGGGCCGGGGATTTAGCTCAGTGGTTCTGGGGCCTGCCTTGCAAGCGCAAGGTCCTGAGTTCGATCTCCAATACCCCCCCCAAAAGAATAAACAAATAGGATTACATCCGACTAAAAAGATTCTGAACAGCAAAAGAATCAGTCAGTGAAGAGACAACTCAAAGAATAGGAAAAAACTTTTTATCAGCTGCTCCTCAGACAAAGGACTAATATCTAGAATAAACAAAGAAATTAAATTTTTAAAATTAAAGACCCAGTCAAGAAATGGGCAAGAGAAATGAACAGACACTTCACAATGGAAGAAATATAAATGATTGCTGTGTGTAGTAGTACCCACCTGTAATCCCAGGCTGAGACAGGAGGATCACTGCAAGTTTGAGGTCAACCTGGACTACAGTTAGTTCAAGACCAGCCTGAACTACTTGGAGAGACCCTGTCTCAGAAAAAGAAAGAAAGAAAGAAAGAAATACAAATGGTCAACAAATATATGAAAAAATATTCAACATCTCTGGCCATTAGAGAAATGCAAAATAAAACAATGCTAAGATTCCATCTTACTCCAGAAAGAATGTCAATCTGGTGAGGCTGTGGTGAAAAAGTAGCCCTCTTGCGGTGTTGTTGGAAATGTAAACTAATACAGCCAGTATGGAAATCAGTGTGGAGATTTCTCAAAGAATAGAAATTAGAAATTCCATATGACCAGCAATCTCCCTGCTAGGTATCTCCCTCAAAGAGCTTAAGACATCATACTACAGCAATGCATGCACATCAATGTTTATAGCAGCACAACTCATAATAGCTAAATACTGGAAGCAGCTTGTATACCCATAAGCAGTTGATTGGTAAAGAAAATGTGGTATCTATAGATAGTGGAATACTGCTCAGCTATAAATAATGACAAATTTGTGACATTTGTTGGAAAATGGATGCACTTGGAAAATATAATGTTGAATAAAATAAACCAAACACACAAGGTTAAATACCATATGGTATCTCTCATTTGAGTAAGCCAAAGTACAAACAAAGAAAATGATGAAGGATGGATAGAAAGGGACAAGTGGATGGATCTCTTGCAATAAGGAAGTAGTTCAAGGGACCAAGGATGAGGGGTGAAGAGGAGGGGAAGGGGAAATGAGAGGAATAAAGATATGCCATGTACAGGAGCCTAATAACTCCAATTAATATAAATATTATATGCCATGACATGAGCTGAGATTAATAATGTCAACAGGAATGAATAAAGGGATAGGGGAACTGGAGGAAGAGGGAAGGGGATTAAAACAAATAAAAAGGAAAAAGCTGTGGTGTGTACATGAGCCACTCCCCAAGATGATTGTAAATGGCATGAACTGCAAACATGTACTAATAAAATTAAAATTTTTTAAAATTTTATTTAGCAAGCAGGATCAACAATAAATAACCAAAGCTAAGGTGTTACATCAAAAGTACAATAATAGTAAGCTAAAATAGAAAGTACAGCTGGGCATGGTGGCACATGCCTATAAGCCCTGTACTCAGGAGGCTGAGGCAGGTGTCAGACTCTGTCTCAAACAATCAGTACAATACCTGTCAGAGTCCATGTATGTTAAAACTACAAGACAGATATAAGCTCTGCTGAAACATTATCATAAATGAGCAATAATTTGATTTTTTAAAAATAAAACTTCAAATTGGATCAGAAGAAATTTACTAGGCTAAGAGCTTAACAAATTCAGGAAGTCATTCACTGTCCCCCACGAGCAAATCGAACCCATGATTCAAGTTTGCAGGCAGATGCAGAGGCCGCCTCTGCTCCCTCTGGCAGGCTTTTCCACCCTGTCTGGAAGCAGACTGGGGGCCCTCATCCCTCTTCCCACCCCGACTTCTGCAGTGCACCCAGCTCTGCCCTTTACCGCCACACAGCCTTAGTCACAGTTCAGAGGAGGGAAGTCTGTGGAAAGGGAGCTATCTCTACACGAATAGCACAGAAGACAAACCCAGTCACCCTCTCGGTCACATACATATCTGAACACAGGCAGCCATGCTGGAGAGTAGTACTCTACTGAAGAATTTTAAAAAATTAATTCTACAAAAAATAGAGCCAGGTGTAGTGGTGCATACCTGTACTCCCAGCACCCAGGAGGCTGAAGCAGGAGGGCTGCCTGAGTTGGAGGCCAGCATGGGATACCTAGTGAGTTCAAAGCCATCTGGACTACATAGGACACCAGATTAAGAAGAAAAGAAAAATAAAAGAAGAAGAACTTCTGTCTATCTGTGAAATGTACCATTTAAAACTTTTACGAACAGATATCAAGAAAGGCGCTTTATATGTTTTGGTTTAATTTCCTTCCAGATCTTGAAAACCTTCTTTAAGGAGTAAACAATTGCTTTTTACCAATTCATAATCTTGGGCCAAGAGTATCTTAGTATAGAGAAGATGTTAACAGATTGGAGAGGAGTGACAAGAGCCATAAATACTTGGTCACTCTCTCCTCTAGGAGCTGGGCTGTACTCTCCACCTCCTTGGCTCTAGGTTGGGTCCATGACTGCTTAGTCCAAGAGAAAAGGGCAGAAATTTCATTATCCCATTTCTGAGCTCCCCTCTCAGAGGCCTGGCATTCTTCCTACATTTTGGGGTCTGGCGGCCATGCTGTGAGATGGTCCAGGTGCCCACGTGGGTCAGAAAGGCCTATGTGGAAAAGACCAAAACATCAGCTGAAAACCTCGATGACACCACAGCTGGCAGCCACATCAGGTCACCAGGCAGGCAAGTGATGTGTTATGGCCAAGTCTAGATGTCCCTCCAAAACCTCATTCAGTCGTGGGCAGGGATGTTCAGAGGTGGCTGGACCTGGAGTGTGTGATGCTGGGGTTAAGGGTGTGTGATTACTAAATTAGTCCACTGGTTGGTTTGGCATAGTTCTGGGTATGAGTGCTACCCACACTAAGGGTGGAAGGCAGGTAGCCTAGGCAGAATATAAAAGGAACAGAAAGAAGCTGCTGTTGTCCCTGTTGCTCGCCACTTGCTGCCATCTTCCTGCCATGCCTCTCTGCCATGCCACCCTGCCTTGGAGCCAGCCAACTATGCACTGAAACCTCTATAGACTGTGAGCTAAGTAAACCTTTCCTCTTTTAACTTTGGCTGTTGGGTATTTTGTCTCAGCAATGAGGGAAAATTAAGATGTGATATATTTCGCAGACAAATGTATAGCCCTTATCCAGATCTCCAAAACAACAGCACAAGCCACAGGTGAGAGGTCCTTACCGAACTCCTGCCCAACTGCAGAATCCTGAGCAAGAAAACAATTGGTGCTTTCAGCTAAATTTGGGGTAACTAGTATGTAGCAATAGATAGCTGAACTAAAACTTGGAACCAGAGTTGAGGCTCCGTTGGAACAAAAACCCAAAATATGCACTGGTTTTAGATCCAGTTGGTGGTCAGAAGCTGGATGTTGTAAGCAAAGATATGAAAAACAGTACACAGGCTTTGAGCTCGCAACCTCTGGGAGGAGGGGCAGCCTGTCCCACTGCCAGCATCACCACCATGAACCTGGATGTCCTGGTCACTAGTTCCAGTTTTTCCAGAGTGACAAGTGGTTACAAGTCCTTGCTGCCTTCCCATAGGAATTAGCAATATGCACCAGGAAAATGCTTCTAGAAGAAAAACAATTGAGATTCACATACAGATATCTTCATATTGAGTTCCAGAACTGAAAGAGAAGTTGGAGGTTTCCAACCATTCATCTACTTCACACATCCGAAAAGAGAAAATGAAGCCCTCTTCTGAAATGAAAGTTATTTTGCTCAGGGCCACATTTCATTTCTGCACAAGGGACAGTTGAAACAGAGGCAGAACAGGAAATAGGACAAAAAATAAATGAAATGATAGGAAGAGAAATGGAAAGATACAGTTCAAGAGGAACATCCATCACAAGAGAACAATATAGATTTAGTTACAGATAATGAAAGGGCCAAGAGCCATCCTCAGTCACAGGAGAGCAGATGTAGAGATACAGGTCCTGCAAGCGGCATTCACAAAAGCTGAAACAGGAGGAAAAGGATGGCACACATGGGGAAGAGAGGAATGAGGCAAACAAAAAGAAAGAAAACAACAGTCTTTCACGGGACAGTATCCCTTTTAGGCTAGAACCAAGAAAAGCCACATTGCATTTAAAGAAACGTGGCACAGTTAGGCATAGTGGTGTGTGCTTGTAATCCCAGCTACTTAGGAGGCTCAGGCAGGAGGATCACAAGTTCAGCCAGACATGGTGGCACATGCCTGTAATCCTAGTATTTGGGAGACCTGAAGGATCCCTGTAAGTGTAGGGCCAGCCTGAACTACATAACGAGACCCTGTCTCAAAAACACAAAACAAATAAGCAATAAGTAAAACTTAAATTTGGGGCCAGCCTGGACAACTTAGTGAGACTATCACAACAGTCTCCGTTCCCACATTGAACGGGGAGGGGGGAAGGAGGTGTGGTGATGCACGCCTGTAAACCTGGCACTCAGAAGGCTGAGGCAGGAGGATCGCCTCAAGTTTGATGGCAGCCTAGGCTATGTAGTGAGTTCAAGGCCAGCCTAAACTACATAGTAAGACCCTGTCTCAAAACAACAACCAACCAAATTCTATACATACATACATATATAAAAAAGATTCCTCCACCTGCCTCACAGCATGGCTGGGAGAACTAGGTGAGAATATTTTTAAAAATACGTATCAGGGCTGGGAATTTAGCTCAGTGGCACTGTGCCTGCCTTGCAAGTGCAATGTCCTGAGTTTAATCCCTAGTACCAAAAAAAGCCAAAACATATTAAACTACATGCTTCACATTAAAAAGAAAAAGAAAAACAGTACACAAATGAGCAGCTGAAGAAATGGAGACGTAGAAATAACTAGTGAAGCTGTTTCACGCAGTAATGTGGAAGACTAAAAGGGATCTAAAGAACTCCATGGATCTACGGAGAATTCCAAGAATGACTGGACACATCAACTAGCTTATTGGAGTTGCTTGTGATAAAATACAGAAGTAACCTTTTAAAAAAGGAACTGTTGGTTCCTTTTGAAGCAGAATTTAGAGGAAATATAAAAGCGCTGGACTTGGTATCAGAACTGAAACTATTTCCCATTTCTGCATCTTAGCAAGCAAAAGGTGCTCAGAGTAAGACATGATGTCAGGTCAAAGGGCAAACCCATGATAATAGGCACTTAACCTGTGATACTATTATAGATAGGTAAGTTAATTAGATATCTTGTTGGCAGGTAGACAGGGCCTCCCTTAAGGCACCAGCCCTCCAGGAGCCAACACAGCAAGGAACCAACATGGAGAACAATTGAGGCACATTCACTGGTTAGCATTATAAAAAGGAAAAGAAGTACTACTTCTCTTAGAGGTAGATAGCAGTGATTGATATTCTAAATGGGGAATTCCTTGTATGTGACTTGTTTTCCCATTTGATCCCCATTTAATCAATATTACCTGGGTGACTGTACTTGTGCATGCACAGCAGGCGGCGAAACTACTGAGCTAAATCCCCGGCCCTGTACTTGTAATCTTATTGGTTGGTCATGGTTTTGTCCCACCTCATACCCACCTTATAAATTCCATTGGGTCTTATAGTTTTGTCCCACTTTGTACCCGCCTCACCACATAGCTCTGCTGTATAAAACATCTTTGAAAAGTGGGGTGGGCAGGCAACCCACTTTCTGGTCCCCCTTCTGTCTCTCTTAGACAGAAGCTTTCTTTCTCTCAATAAATTTTTCCTACTCTTAAAAAAAAGGTCAAACCCAGTATTGCCAGACGGGGCTGTAAGACCCATGGACAGGACCTCGTGGGGATTTTAGGTCATCCGTCACTCATTCTCTGTTAGACCGGCAGTTCTAAAACTTTACGGGCCCCAGAACCAGTTTGCTGACCCCCCCCCCCCAGTATCTGAATTGACAGCATAGGGTGGGACCTGACCTCTGTACAGTGGATCCTTGCGTTATGACTGGCCTGACTTACAAACAACTAGGGTTATGACTGAAATTTTAGTCTTAACTTACAACCAAAGTCTTGAGTTATGACCTGAATCCCAGTTGCTTGTGCCTCTAGATGGTCTCAGATACAGATTTAACCCTAAAAGAGTTCTGGAGGGATCATTACTGTTGGAAGCAACGCTACATAATTCTAGGGAAAAGTCATCTGAGTAGGCCTGGTTCTTCTTCCTACAGACCAGCTGCGACATTCCAGACATAGTTGCATTTTGGCCTCGGGTCACAACTGGGACCTCAGTGATCCCCTGAAGCCGTACTGCTCCAGGACAAGACCACACCTGTGGGAGACGCCAGGGAGGAACCAAATCTTCATCTGCATAGTTCCTCATTGTTCTTAGATTTCCACCGCCCCCACCCAGTCTTTTGTTACACCTTGTTTATCCCAATGTGAAGTACTGAAACCTACATATTCATTTGTTACATTTGTTTCTCCTGATGTACTGAATAAAAGGCGCTGCAGGCTAGGGCTTTGGTCTTTGCAGCCCAGAGCAGCACTGATCAGACCCAAAGCTCAGCTTCTTCTCAGTCTCATTTTTCTACCTTTCTGTAATTCGCCGTGTGCTGCCATGGCTCACAGGAGACTAGGACTTACTGCAGAGGTTCTGGTAACGTCCCCTTTCCCTGTTCCCTACAATTACAACATCCTTTCCTGCTTAGGGTTAACTGAGAAATCCTGGGCCAATGTCTCTCTAAGGACACTGAGATCTACCTCTGTCCAGGAGACTTGGAAGGCTGTGTAGAAGTGCCTGAGCCTTCAACTGACCAACATGAGTTACAACCAGCCCTTAGGAACAGATTGAGTTCGTAAGTCAAGGGTCCTCTGTACTTAAGTCCCAGAGGGATCCAAGGATTCTGGGAGAGACCAGGCCCTGAGTCGCTCAGCCAGACAAAAGGCTCTGGAGAAGTCCAGGGTGTATATTAAAAGGTCCCCTGAACCAGACCGGAGAGCTTGTAACCTGTCAAAGGCGTTTCTGCATAGCACCCTACCTGAAAGGTGGTCCAAAGTAAAGGGCACCCTGGTTCATAGAAATCTGTCCAGTCCTTCCCTGAAGTTGGGAACCCAAAGCACTCCATCAGCCAGGACCAAGAACAGAGACACCTTAGAATCTAAACTAGCAGGGCTTTATGCAGCAGGAGGAGGCCAGGTTGAATTTCTTGGGGAAAACTGAAGATTCAGACCTTGCCAAGAGCTGAGGGCTGGAGATGAGACCCATGGAGCCACGTATGCAGCAACTGGGCCCTGAGCCGAGCATTTTCCCAGCTGGGCACAGGACTGCTAAGGGTCAGGGATGGCTCTGTGTTGCCCACTTCCTCTGCCTTGCTGTGACCACCCCCACCCCCACCCCCCTGCCATAGGGCAGAAACAATGCTGACAGGGCTGGGCCTGCCCTTACATGAGTTCCAACTACCTCAGGAATGGATTCATCCACTTCTGGGCTCCTAGTTTAATGAGTTTGGGGCAGGGGTTTGTTACAACAACATCTCTCCCTCCACCCTCTTCCTCTCTCCCTCCCTCCCTCCAGCCACTTGGGCCAGCATGGTCTCCCTCACCATTGGCCTAAAAGCAACCAGACCATGTGGCCAGGGACTGAATCCTCTGAAATCCTGGCCAAACCAAGCCTTTCCTGGTCTATGTCATGCCTCGGGTAACTGCCACAGCAGCAGAAAGCTGATGGCCACAGGCAGCACCCATGTCCTCCGAGTGGAATCCGGGCATGGTCCCCAAGGGGCCCCACAGCCAGCACACTCCAACGAGCCTCAGAGCACCAGAGCACATGGCAGGCAGAACTGACAGGAACCCCAGGCCACCCATGCGTGGAGAGTAAGTTGTGTTTCCAGTACTATGTTTTGGGACGGTTTACTGTGTGCAATATATAACCAAACAGAAGTTCCTTTAGGAGTATTTTAAACCTCATTCTCTCTAGTCATGATAGGCTAGATACTCATGAAAAAATGGAAAAAGATTTTTCCTTCTGAAAACTAAAAGCATTACACTTAGGGTCAATGTAAAAATGTTTAAACAGATGAAATACACCTTCTTAACTAAGTCTAGGAGATTCTGCTTAGAGTCTAAGCAACTGATAATAACAAAATTAAGAGTCACTGGGCAAGGTGGCATACACTATGGGGTACCAGCTACTGGGAAGGCTGAAGCAGGAGGATCCCTTGAACCAGACAAGGGTTAGCCTGGATAAGACAGTTGAAACCTGGGGTCACTTGGTCTGTCTGTCTGTCTCTCTCCTTCTCTCTCTCATCTTTCAGTACCGGAGATTGAACGGAGGACCTTGCACTGAAACACAGTCCCAGTCTTTTCTATTTTTTTATTTTGAGCCAGGGGCTAAGTCACTAAGTTGCCCAAGCTGGGCTCCAACTTGTGATCTTCCTGCCTCAGCCTCCCAGAGAGCAGGGATTACAAGTGTGAGCCACAAGACCCCTTCCGATCCAGTCTCTTAAAGAAAAATTTCTACTGTCAGCAGAAAACACTGCGAAGTCAGGCGGAGCAACCTCGGGGCAAGTTCACGTCTCACAGCATGTGGGGCACAACAAACTGAGGACAGGCCAGGTGTGTCACACACACTCACAACAGCAGTGAGAAGGCAGCAAGGGCACGAGGACACAGCACTTCAGGGAGAAGAGGAGGGCCTGGGGCTTTGGAGGCAGGCAGGAAGTCAAGGGGGCAGGGCTTCCAAGGCCCATCGCTGTGGCAACCAGGGAGATCTTTACCATCAGTGACTGGAAGAACTTGCAAGCTCCCTTTTCTCTGCTGTGGAGGCAGCTGCTGCACTGCTATGTGCACCTCTGGATGAAGGCCCTTACATAAGGGTCCGATTGCCCCTGTTGTTCAGTCCATTCTAGGGATGCACCAGATAGTGTATGGGAGGACCTGGAGGCTCCCAGCACACCAAGAAGTGTGCCATACTTAAGAGGACTGAACTAAACCCAGGGTCTTCACCTGAACTACATCTCCAGCCCCTTTTCATTTTGAGACAGAGTCTCACTAAAGTCGTTAAGTTGCCCAAACTAGGCTGGAACTTAAGATCTTCCTGCCTCAGCCTCCTAGAGTACTGGAATAATAGGTGTGTATCACCACACCCAGCAAACAATTATTCTTATAAATTTTACAAGATAATTCTTAGCAATGTGCCAGACCCATAATAACTCCTGATATATGGCACCATTAACATTACGTGTGGTAAATTTGTTCAATGAGTGCACCTGCCTTGAACACTAGATCGAAAGGAAAAAAATGTTTTTAAAGAAAAGGTTATCAACCCACACATATACTGATAAGACACAGGTTTTAACAAGTTGTAACAGAGCTGTAGAATGAAAGGCTAATCTGTCTTTAAAAAGGATAATAAGTAAAATAAAGAAAGAAGCTTTTAAATGATGGACAAAGAAATTTTCCAAGTTGAAAACCCAGTAAAATTCTATTTTTAAAATAAGTATATACTGTTCAGATAAAAGCTAACAGAAACCACCAAGCTAAACTGCCACCAGCGACTGGGTGATAATTTTACTTTCTAATACATATGCATGCATGCACTTGGGACTTTTACAACCATGAAAACACAAGCGTGAAAGTGCGTGCTCTTTAACACACACACACACACACACACGCACACGTGCGCTTCTCCCCGAGGCTGATCACATAGGCTTGATGTTCATTCTCCCAGCACAGAGCAGCTCAAGTCTGTTTTTAGAATGGGGTCAGAAGCTGCCACATGAGCTGCTTCCTGTGTGGGCAGCTATTTTTAATTAATGAACATTTTGGTGTAAGAGATTACTGGGAAAGAACACACCATCTCTTTTGTAGGTTGAACTAAAAAAAAAACTCTTGCTCTCTACAATAAAATGAAAATCTAAGTTACAAAAAAAGCACAGCAAAAGATGTTTGATGATATCTTGTGTTAAGCATCTTATTTCCAGTCTGATATTAAGACAAATTAATCTCAGTTTAAAACTCAAGCAATACATCTAAATTCTATTTATTTAATTTCTCTCAAATTAATACAGCATTATATCCAGCATGCTTCATATAGCAGGTAAACTGATTACAGGGAATTTCAGAAAAAAGAAATGCAGAAATAGAATAAGGCTTATTTTATTTTAGGGGGCAAGATTTAACCCACAGCCACATGCATGCTCTAGCAGAGAGCTACAACCCGGCTCTGTAAAATCTCTTTCATTTTTTTAAATATTATTTTATTGGTACATTTTAGGTCTACAATATAATGACATTCATCATTGGAAATTTGCACCTTTACTAATCTCTCTTGGTTCTTATTTTTCCCCCTTCCCATGCCATCCCCTCAACCCCTCCATCCCTCCCTATTTACAAAGACTTTGTTTCCGTTTTTTCACTTTCTCATATCAATTCCATTCCCTTCTTTCCTTTCCTCTACCCCTCCCACTTCCCCTTCCCCTTTGCTCTTTTTCTTCCTATTTCACATTATCTATTATACCTTTTAGTCCTTATTTACACTTCAGTTTCTCACACTAGAGAAACTATTCAGTATTTACATGAGTGTCCTATTTATTTCACCATAAGATCTCTTTTAAATCAAATATTTATTAGTCATTTATGTGTAAAACACCATCCCTACAGTAACTAGAAGGCTTCAAATTATGGTTGCTCAGCCAGGTGTGACGGCCCATGCCTGTAATATCAGCCCTCTAGGAGGCTGAGACAGAAGGATCCCAGCCTGGTCAACTCAGCAAAACTTTGTCTCAAAATAAAAATAAAAAAGGGCTGGGTCTGCAGCTCAGTGCAAAGACCTTGGTTTAGATCTCCAGTATCAACCCCCCTCTGCAAAACACCAAACTGGTTGTTCAGTTAATATGAGCAGCAACGTAAGTGCCCTCCCCTGGATTAGCTTCTCCCAAGGTTTAAACTGCAGCTGCTGTGCAACTCTCACCATGTGTCCCTCCCAGTTCTTCACGTGAGAGTGACATGGTCCCCTGAGGAGCTTGTAGCCTTGAAAGGCAGGGAGAACCCTGCAAGGGCCAGGCATAGAGTGAGCACATCTCAGAGTGGGTCCTGCCTGGTGTGCAGTGATGGTGAATTCCAGGCCCAGAGAGAAGGGGTGCTGTCCTTGGCCGCGTCTCGGCTGGCCCCCACACACCACTCCCCAAAACTCCTAGCATCCATCACTATTCTACCATGCTAAAGTGCCTTCTTCCCTATTTGTTTCACTGGTGAGGTTTAGGATTTCTACCTAATAAAATGTCTTTAGGTAAAATGCTGGGCTCTGAGGGCCATTCTGACCTGCAGTCAGATGATGACCTCCAGGGAGCCCTGGCGAATCTCATGGGCCTACCTGGACTGTACTGGGATGAGCTTCCTCTGAGGACAGCAGCTTGCCCCAACATGTGGTGGCCCTCATCAAATCAGTCTCAGGCCTGAACAGAACAAATAGAGCATCCACAGAGGAAGGGGCTGGCAGCACGGTTGTCCTGGCTCCTCCCTGCAGCCCACACTGCTCGGGTGCACCTGGCACACTCCAGTCCCAGGAGCAGAGTCATCATCATAATGACATGCATGCATGTACACACACACACACACACACACACACACACACACACACACACACACACGCAGGTGCCGCTTCTGCAGACATTTCTGATTAATGCAGGAGGCCAACTGGGGAAATCATGGCCTGGCCACTGGCAGAATAGCCACACAGGCTGAGTTGTGCAGTGAGGGACAGATGGCCTCTCCATTCAAGGGTGACCTAGCCCTTCCTCCCATCACAGAGCTCACAGGCAAACCATGCTTCTGAAGACACATGGCTGCCTGGAATGGCTGGGGCTAGGGAAGCCCTAATGTCCTTTACCTGGTAAGTTCCTAAGAGCAATGACTTTTGAAAGCAGCACAAACCCTCTTCTTAAATCTTAGCACAGCTGGGCACAGTGGCTCACACCTGTAATCCCAGCACTCTGGGAGGCTGAGGCAGGAGAATGCAACCTCAAGCTCAGCTTGAGCAACGTGGCAAAAAAGCCTGTCTCAAAATATATAATTTATAGAAAGGCTGGGGACATAGCTCAGTCCAAAGGCCCTGAGTTCAATGCCAAGTAATGGGCAAAAAGCTTAAAAACACCTAGTTAAGCACGTAGATCTACATTTTTAAAACCCCCTTTCTACTGCCTCTTCTCATTCCATGACGTTTCCCTACCACAGTGGCTGCTGCTCTGTGGCTTTAATCTTTGCCTGAAATCGGACCTGTAGGTAGAAGAGGGATTGTGATTCTACTTAGAGATGAGGAAAATTCAGATGTAAATGAGTGATCTATCAAGTCCCAATCAGAGCCCACTGCCTGATAATTCTTAGTCACTGTCTACTGCATTCAGAGCATCGAACTTGTTCCACCACTTATGGCACCACAACCCTGAACATGATGTTAAATTCTGTGCCTTGGTTTCCCCCTATGTAAAAACTGGAATAGCCTGCTTCATTTGTCACATGCAAATAAGGGCTTGGCAAAAACAACAACAACAAAAAACTAAAGGAAATTTGGGACAGAAAGGAAATCAGAATGCAAAGACTATTTCTGTGTGTTGAGTTGGCTGCTTCTTGGCTGTGAAAGTAGTGTCTTAAAAGTTCAAAAAAGTAATTTTTCCTCCTGGGATCTTCCCAGAACACCGACAAACAGTCTTCATGCAGCCACACTGTAAACCTAGGCAGCAAAGAGGTGGCATGGTCCTCCCCCTCTGCCTTTGTCTTTGGCACAAGGGAGCCCACCTGGGGCATCATGCGTGCCAGCAAGCACTCTGCCACTCAGCTACATCCCCAGCCCTTTCTCTATTTTACTTAGTGGCAGGGTCTCACTGTTGCTGAGGCTGCCCTCAAACTCACAATCCTCCTGGCTCAGCCTCTGAATGGTCCTCTGCCATTTCTGACCCCAGGGGTTTATTAACAACAGCAAGTTGCTTGACCCACAGGATGAATGCTTGTCATTCTAGTTCTCATGCAACTTCCTGCACTCAGTGTGGCCAACAATGATACCATCTACTCCACCCACTTCACACATTTCAGGATAAAAACTGTAAAGAGGTAAGTTCATAAAACAGGGGCACTTCTGGGTTTGCTGCACAGAACAACTATTTGTGGAGTATCAGTGCTCCTCCAGACAAACAAAGCACAACAATCCACTCACAACAGCTTTGAAAAAACTAAATAGCTAGGAATTAACCTAACCAAGGAAGTGAAAGCACTCTATAATGAAAATCATGATACTCTGAAAAACCAAAATTGAAGACATCAGAGAATAGAAAGATATTCCCTGTTCCTGACTAGGCAGAATCAATATTGCCAAAATGGTCACACTACAAACAAACAAAAACACTGATGTTGAGGGCCAGGGATTTAGCTCAGTGGTGCCGCCATCTGCCTTGCAAGCAGAAGGTCCTGAGTTCAATCCCCTGGTAAAAAAAAAAAAAAATCGACCCCTCCCCCCGAATAAAAGGCAGTCAAAAAATAGGCAACTGAAGCCAGGCATAGTGGTGTATACCTGTAAATGCAGAACTTGGGAGGCTGAAGCAGGAGGATTACTGCTAGTCTGAGGAAACTGTGGGCTATACAGTGAGTTCAAGGCCAACACAGAACACATAGCAAGATCTTGCCTCAAAATGGGGGGTGAGCAACAGAAATGAACAGACACTTCTCAAAAGAGGAATACAAATGGTCGATAAATACATGAAAAAATGGTTAGCAAGTTTGGCCATCAGAGAAATGCAAAATAAAACCATACTGAGATACATTACAGCCCAGAAAGAGTGGCTGTCATAAACTCAAAACAACAAATGCTGCCGAGGGAAAAGGAACCTTTCTACATTGCTGGCTGGATTGTAAACCAGTATGACCACTGTTGAAATCAGTATGGAGTTTCCTCAAAAAAAACCCCCAAAAAACCACTAAAAATTCCATTCAGCCCAGCTATACCACTTCTAGGTATCTTCCCAAAGAGTAAAAACATCATAGTGATCCATGCAACCCATGTTTATAGCAGCAAAACTCACAATAGCTAAATCTTGGAAGCAGCCTGCATGTCCTTCCACAGATGAATACAGAAAGTATGGTATTTAAACACAAAGGAGTACTACTTAACTTTAAAGGATAAATTTGAGTCATTTGTAGGAAAATGGATACACCTCGAGACCACAATGCTAAATGAAACAGATACAGAAAGTCAAATATTGCACAGTTTCTCTTATATTGGAAAATCAAAGTATAAATAATTTCAAGAGCAAAAGATAGATGATAGCAAACAGGGAGTTAGAGCTTTTGGACATGGGAAGAGGATCTAGGGATGGAGGGAGGGGAGAGAAAAGGAAGGACAAGGGGCAGTAAAAAAGATTAAGATGAGATATGTATTCATGTATTGCACACAAACGGATACTAATAAAAATTTAGAAAGAAAAAAGATAACTGAAGTACAAAACCGAAGAGAATGCATGTTCAACATTTATTTACACAATAATATGTGAATGCTACAGTGACTTAAGAACTTGACTTAAGAACTCAATTTGTTCCCAAGGGCTGGCTGTAACTTAAATTTGGCCAATTGCCTTCCAAGTCTCTCTCCTATATAATTTTAGGCCACACTTTCTTCTAGGCAGACCTGTGTCCTTAGAGAGACATTGGCACAGAATTTCTCAATTAACCCCATGCAGGAAAAGATGTTGTTATGTTCCTTCCAGAACTCTTTAATGGTTAAATCTGCATCTGAGGCCATCTGGAAGCACAAGCGGTTGGCATTCAGGTCATACATAACTCAAGACTTTGCAGGTTAAAACTAAAATTCTGATTGTCACCCAAGTTGTTCGTATAACTTGAGGCCAGTCATAACTTGAAGGTCCACTGTATTTTATTAGACTACACCCTTTAAATGAACTTGTTGCCTGAAGAGTTGGTATTCTGATCCACAACCACAACTTCTCCTGACCTCAACATTCTCAGCTACAAAGCTTTAGTTCAAGGCAGACCCAGATTGAAGCTTTACCCTTTCTTACTGCCATAGCCATGTGGCTTAGAACAAGCCAGATAACTCTTGAGCTTTGTTTGCTTCTTTTCTAGATGGCAGTGCTTGTTTTGAATAAAGATGACAGATCTCCCTCTTCTCTCCCAGGGATGGCTCTCTGGAGCAAAGGTCATCAAGATCACACACAAGGATGTGCCTGTGCCCTGATCAGCAGCCTCCAAGGCGAGAGCTTTGTCTCCCTTGGAGACCTTTGACTTGAGTTTCTGAAGCCCTACTCTCTAAATGCAGCCCACCGAGCCACAATTCGCAAGGCTGAAATCGCCCCACAAAAGAAATACAGGTGAGCAAAAGATGTAGTGAAGATGTGAAGTGTGATTCACAGTATCTGTGTTGGGCTTCTGTTCACACTGTCTGACCTTGTCACACAGGACACGTGCTGCAGAGGCTGCCCAGGGCCCTGCCAGCCTCCCAGGCTCTCCTAGGCATGACCTCCACACTTGGAATTTGGCCCTGGGATGCCACCAACCTGGAAGGGCTTTGCTCTCCCTAAGGCAGGAGGATTGCAAACCATGGTTCCAGCCATTAGTGGGTCTGATTTTTTAAAAAGCCAGCATGTGTACACACACACAGAAAGGGCAAGCTGTATCTCACACACCTGTGCCCACACCACTGGCCCTGGGCTGTGGTTAAGAAAGCCTGAAGTCCCGCCCACAGCGCAGAGAAGCCTTCCTTCCTCCATCCCCAAGGCGAAGCTGCTTTGCAAACGTCCACTGCCACGAAAAGGAGAAAGACCTCACAGCTCAGCCTGCGGTTCTCGCCTCTCTCCTGCCACCTAGTGGCAGCAGGACCAGGACCACAGAACAAATGGTGCCAGCCAAGGCCCCCAGGCTGAAAGGGTGCCAAGGGATGGGAACGGCACACCTGGCTCTCACTCTTCCTCCGAGAGTTTGCCTTCATGAAAAGGAACTCTTCTTCCAGAGACGCCATCAATTCAGAAGCCCCTGCCTTTGTCGATTTCAGTGGTATATGACAGAGATGGGATTTTAAAGACTTAAATGCCAGGCGAGTAGACAGCAACCTCTGACCGATCCACAGGTCAGGCTCCAGGCCACTGTGCTGCTCAGCTGCAGGAGATGAATGGGGTGTGATAAAAAATACACTGCATGTTTAAATTATTAAGGCATTGTCATGAGTCCCCTCCAAATACTTCCCCATCATTCTTGCCACTTTCAGAAGCAGTTCTGAAGCCCTTCAGTGAGTCAGTGTCCTTAATTGCACTGTGTGGCTACTTCCACGTCCTGAATCCATTGAAAATGTTTCCCTGTCATGGTCAGTTTGACTTTGGGGAAACCAGAAGTCACACGGTGCCAGATCTGGTAGATAAGGGGGATAAGGACACAGTGTCGTGTTTTTACATACCTGCTTTTCAGTTGGATGGCATTCAGAGGCAGCATTCAGCGTATTTTTTATCACACCTCACGGAAGTCTCCAGAAGTGCTTTAGAAGGTGGCAAGAATGATGAGAGAAATGTGTTGGGGGGGTGGGGTTGAGGGGAATTAATGACATTTGTGTAATACATTTTTAAAAATAAAAACACACCTTATTTTTTGATGGGTATTTCAATAACACCTGGAATCCAGCCATGCTCAGGAGCCCATAATACTATGTGCCTCTCCACACATCTCCAAGTTTTCTGTCCAAACTCACCAGAACTTTCTCCTCACCACTTTCTTGGCATCAGGAGGCTTCTGGCTTTATACAAAGATAAGCTGCAGAAATGCTTACCTACTAAAAATTTATTTAAACCCTTCAAACAAACCCTTGTTAAACTGAGTTGGGCATGGTGGTGCATGTCTATAATCCCAGCACTCTAGGAGGCTGAGGCAGGAGGATCACAAGTTCAAGCTCAGCTCAGGCAACTTCACAGAGCCTGTCTCAAAAAAATTTATTTAAAGGGCTGGGGATGTAGCTCAGTGCAATGGCCCTGGGTTCTATCTCCAGCACTACCAAAAAGAAAACTGTCAAATTGATTCTTTTTCTACATCTTTCTGCTGGCTTCCACTTATACTGAAAATAGAAAAGCTCTCTGTGAGTAACCCTCTCAAATTTAGCCAAAAAGGGGAACAAAAAAACCTCACAGAGTTATGTAACACATTTCATTTCAAGTTGCTCCTTTTCCCAGAAAGGAGAAACCCTGCAGCTAATTCTCTTTACATGAATTTATTTTTAACTGATTGCTTTACTGAGAGGCAGAAAAGTTCAGATACCCTTTACTTATGAAGCACATACTCTGCAATTTATTAGGCATGTACTCTGTCATAGATAGATAGATAGATAAGACAGATAGATAGATAAAAAAATTCAAGTAGTGATCTGTTGGGCAAACCAGTCACTTGTATTCTTTTCTCAGCTAATGGCATTTTCAAATGCCCCATTACGCTGTAGAAATAATACAGACATTCCTTGTTTAACAACCAAGTTCCTCATTAACTGAATTGGTTGCTAAGTGAGGAATTATAGATAGTATGTTTATTACAATATTCAGAACAAAGAAATGGTCAGAGGAAACTTTAACTTGATGACTTTGCTTTTATTTGCATAATCTTACATGCAGCACTGTAATGAATACCAGAATGCAAAACCACAGTATTGCACAGTACACAGTACAATCAACAGAAAGTACAGTGTTGCACTGTAGAAGAAGCCATGATAAGGCCGGGCTGCCACTCACATTCCTGCATCATAGGTCCGAACAGTCACTAAACAGGCCATTAAACAAGGAATACCATATGCAGAAAGGGCCTACGAAGAGACCTATGCTAAAATAATCAGTTTGTAAATGAGTAATTGTGGTCTTGGGCAGATCAGAACACTTCAAGCCTTGGTTTTGCTGACTGTACAATGGCACTATTGACTTTACAGAATTACTGTTATCACACATAACATACCCAAAGGAATCCAGTCACCTGGACACAGTAACACCGTAATAGATCCTCAAATGACCAGTCCCTCTGTGCCTTAGATTTTAACCATTTTTCTGAATCAGTCATTTCAAATTTTTTCACCATGCAACCCAGTGAAAAATTTAACTCTGCACTCCAAGATATGTACATTTATTCTCTACATGCATACTGTACTAGTATATTAAAATACACAAGGGCTGGGGGTTTAGCTCAATGGCACTGCACCTGCCTTACAACAAGGCCCTGAGGTACCAAAAGCAAACAAAAAACCCCCCACAAGAACAGGACTTAAAATAAGATGATACAAAAATAAAATGGAAAAGTTTTAAATACTGAGTTCATAATGTTAATTTCTCATAGCATTATAAAGCAGAAGGCAAAGTTCATACTTAATGGTTTATGTAAGTTCACCCTTCAAAGACTCTTCTTTCTTTGATTTCCACTTTATGTTTTTCAATTTTTTCATTAGTGCATGTTTGCAATACATAAGGATCACATGGGGAGTTGGTGCATACACAGAGCACAGCTTCACTCTTCTTCCATCCCCTCTGCCTCCCCCTTCCTGCCTGAGTCAGAAACTATGTAACACAAGCCTGGCTCTACCAGATCTATGTCAGCTGACCATGAAAAGCCTGCGGCATGAGAAAGCAAGCTCCATATGTGCTGTGCCCAGCTCCTCTTTTCCTGAGGGCCCCTCTGCCTTATTCTGGATCCCCGCTGGGACCCAGAAAGACAAGGTCTTTTACAACTGCATTCACTAGGCAAGCATTTAATGGCTCCTATATAGACCACACATTGGTGAATTTGTTTATTTGCCACACTGGGGACTAAACTCATGGCCTGTGCACTGAGCTACATCCCTAGCTCTTTCTTTTTCATTTTGAGACAAGAGTCTTGGTAAGTCTAAATAGCCCTGGCTGGGCTCAAACTTGGAATCCTCCTGCTTCGGCCTTCCAGAGTACAGGAATTACAGGTATATGCCACCATGCCCAGCTTCAGGAAAACAGTCCTAGTCTTTGCCCCTGAAGGCTCAGTGCAATCTCCCATAACAATCACCAAGTAAGCAGAATTACAGCGCTATGTGGAAAACATACTGGGAGATTTCAAGAGGACCTCGAGAGCTGGGCCATGGCAGGTTTCTCAGCTCTCTGTACACATGCGTGCCATGCCCACACCCAGGATGGACTCTCCTCTGTTACCAGCTCGGCACCCTCTAATCCCTATGAAACCCAGTCCAAACCTCATCATTTCCACTTCAACAACTGCCTGCCAAAACGAGGTGGCTCCTCCCCAGTGGCTTCCATGTCACTGCAGCCATGCTGTGACTGTCATTGTGACATTTCCAGTGTGAATTCTGTACATGTTGAAAAGGAAAACCTGGTTGAAATTACAGAATGATTATTCTACTTAATGCCAACTATCAGATTTTTAAAGTTAAGATTAAATAGAGGCCGGGGATTTAGCTCAGTGGTTTTGTCGCCTGCTGCGCAAGTGCAAGGACCTGAGTTCGATCCCCAGTACCAAAAAAACAAAGATTAAATAAATAATAAA
Organism: Heterocephalus glaber; assembly: GCF_000247695.1. Next base: position 3,690,662 of record NW_004624778.1, read on the forward strand.
GTTGGACCAGCTGTATATTTTATCTTTTTCTTTCTCATAATGATCTGACACAGTCTGACTCATTCTCTTAGAATAAACATCTTCCTGAGACAGAGACTCCAGGGGGAAGAGTACTGGGATGTGAACCAGGTCTTGCGTATGCTAAGCACACACTCCTGCACCGAGCTACACTTCTAGCCCCACTATACTTGCAGACTCTTACATGCATCTGCTTGAGACTACCACTCAAATCTTTATTTTTGATTTGATTCAAATCCAAATTCAGAAACACTTTAAATGCCTTAAATTTATTATATTATCTTATAAACAGCAACATTCAAACTCCCTCCCCCCAAAGCAAAATTTACCAAATTGACCTTCTTTTCCAAATACATATCTTCAGGCTCAACTCTCCCTACTGTCCAAATCCTTGAAAATTTTTACTTCTAACACATTTCACTCCTGAAGCCATCATCATTCCTGCTAACTGCCTCCTACCAAAAGCCGATAATATGGGGATCAATAATTCCAGTACCTGTGCTGGCTTCTTCTCTCACTACCAGAGAAACTAGGCAGATCCCTGAAACTCTGTAAGACTGCTTTCTTGGTGGCCTTACAGCCACTGGATGTCAGTGTTTGGTGGGCTATAGGCTTAGTCACCAGCCTGGACAAACTGGGAGGTGGCAGAAACCTTAGGAGAGGCGCCCAGGGGAGGAAGCCTACTGGGGTGCCTCTAGGTCCCTCACCCCTTCCCCTCGCTCTACTCCCAGCTGCCAGGAGCAGAGAAGCTTGGCTTACACATGCTCTGGGCCCAGCTGACCACAGACTGAGACCTCAGAAACCACGAGCCAAGACAAAACCTTTCCTCCTTAAAAACCGACTGTCTTAAGAGCTTTGTCACAGTGACAGAACACTAACACGATGGGAGAATGATTCCCAAAAAGTCTCCTTCCCAATTCAGTTCTATCTGGAAGAATTACTGCTAAATCCAGAATAATGAAAGCAAGATTAGAACCCATGTAATACAACCCTGACCCTACTAATAATGAGAGTACAACTGGGGCTAGCAGACCACTCCCTTTCACTCATCTGTACCTAGGCAGGGCCAAGGCCAACCTCCCACCTCTGTCCTAAGGCCCAGTACCTGGAGGCAGAGGTAAGAAAAACAAAGACTCCTGGGCCTGTCCTGAAAAGTCCTGAAATCCCAAACCATGACGCATGCCTGCCAGACTCCCTGCATGACCTACAGCAACCTTTCTTCACCTGGAGCTAACTGAAGGCTCCTGCATACAGCCTGTATCTCATTCATCCAAGCATAACCGAGTGTGCCCTGGGAAAGGGCATGCGCAGTAGAGGCTGTGCCCTGACTCCGCCCCATCAATCACACTGTCAGTCAGCTCTGGAGGCAAATCCTTAAACCCAGCGCTGCCAATACTCGTGCCATTTTCTTTCTACAGGCACCAGCCAGTGCTCTGTACTCTGAGTTCTGTCACCTGATTAAAACTCGGCTACCTTTTCCTTACTGGCAGGTGTCACATCCAGTTCTTTGTTCCTCATGCACAAGAACCTAGAAACTTGTCCAGGACCCCATCACCCACTGTAACACTACCATCAGTCTGTCAGGTGACTAAGACAATCACCAAATCACTCTGGACCTCAGTGGTAAGTGAGCATATTGCACCCAATCACTAGTCCTCGTAACCGAGTGATGGACACTAGAAACTCACAATGCAGTTGGTGAGCATGTTCTGTGGGGAAATAGCAATTTAGCAGCTAAGTTCAGTTATACCACATATATTATTTTTACCACATATATTATTTATATATATATAAATATATTTACATATTTATATATATATAAATAATCACAGCCACCACCATGCAAAGCCAGGAAAAAATATGCTACAAGTTTTTCATGTTAATTTGCATTCCTTTGCACCTGTTATCCTATCTCAACTCAGTACTCCCAAACAAACAAGTGGTAGGAAATGATGAAAGTTTAAAAGAAAATGAATGAAAAACCTTTAAATGAAAAAAATTTATTCATTAACTATGTAATCTTGTCATTATCTCATTATTAATTCATCAGTGGCAGAGCTCTGCACCCAGCTCCAGAGAGCAGAGCTGGAGGAGCCAGGTATAGACATCCAGGGTCATCTCCAACCCCAGGACTCTGTAGCTGTTTGTGCATGCACACATACAAACACACACACACACACAAATACATGCACAAAACACAATCAACCACTGAGTGCTGCATCCACTGAAGACATTCTAATGGAGAATAATACCACAGCTATTCTGTATGAACTGGACAAACCAAGCACAGAACATCTACTCTTGCCAAAGATCCTAGCAATAAGATAGATTAAAAATTTATCTCAGCTGGGGAAGGTGGCACACACCTGGAATCCCAGCACTCTGGGAGGCTGAGGCAGGAGTATCACAAGTTCAAGGCCTGTCTGGGCAACGTAGCCACACTGTCTCAAAATAAAGTTTTTAAAAAGGGCTAGAAATATAGCTCAGTGAGAAAGCCCTATGCTCAATCTCCAGTTCAAACACAAAAAACAAAACCACACATACATACTACTAATGGTTTTTAAATTACTTCATCAAGTACACTCCTGCTCATTACAGGGCTGAGAATTGGTTACACCAGTTTGTGTTGTCCCATTTCCATTTTGTCCCAAATAACACCCCGTCCATGCAGAAACAATGCACATTCAAATAAGCATTTACAAAAATGGCAAAAGATGCCCAGCTCATTAGTTGACTCCAATACAAAAAGGAGGGGGTGGAAGCTTGAGACTATTCAAACAAGAAAATGCCAAATGACTTCTTTCGTGAGAAAGGATTCACTGGACTTATTTGCAAAATAGAGCAGCTCTGAATTTTCTTGAATATTTACCAACCCTTTCAGTATAACTTTTGATTACTCTGATGAATTCTTTCCAGATTAAGTACATTCAGAGTTATAAGGATGTGACTTGAATGTTAGGAAGTTTTGGTTGAAACAGATCCAGATTACACGAAAATAAGAGCAATACCAAAAAAAGAGAAAATACCGCAATACCAACTTCATTGAGATTATAACTAAACCCTTCCACCAGTGCCCTTGCCTTCTGAACCTCCCTTTCAGTTTTGTGTGGAATTAATTTTTCTGAAACTGGCAATTCTAGGAAAACCAAAAGGGCAGTATCCTTTTACTACAATACTCTAATTCAAATCACTGAGTAGCACTTATTCAGGTGCCAGAAAAACAGGAAAAAGGAAGGAAAACAGACAAAGGACGCTGCTCACCCAGGGTCCCCCTACAATACATGCACAAGCTCTGCTCTCCTGAAACCACAAGTTACAGCAATATTCACAGGGCACACAGTGACCCACAGGAAAAGTACACAATCACAGGAAAAAAACAGATAAAATACATCTTCAGAATTTTGACTTATTTTAGACAGCCTTTAATAATACGTAGCTACAGGTGAACTTTAATGTTTGTTGAGATTTAGCTAACAGTTAATGTTTGCTAAGATTTAATTTGCTAAGATGTTACTCAAATTATATTTACACATATGATGGTATTTTACCAAAACCATGAACCAGGTACAGAAAGCCTTTTTGCTGCCTACTTTGCAGAGTGCATGTGGCCAAGCATGAGAGGGAGTAGAGAGGGTATGGGGAGGAAGCACCTAGCACTGAAGCTGTTAGCACCTTTGCTTTCTTTATTGCCAGGTGATTTTATGGAACCACAATGCTCACCAAATTCATTTCCTTTTGAAAATAGTCCCAAAGAGAAGAATGTGATTACAGAATATCCTTCCCAAAGACTTTGTGAATATCAGTGTTATTTTATCTATTCCCTGTGCTAACTTTGAGTCAGAAGGAAAATATTTTCATGTTACATGAAACTTCTGAGATGGCAAAGCACTAAGTTTCCTTGGTCTGAACTGGACATTCACAGTAGACCCTGCTGCCCCCTCGAGGCTACAGCACATAAAACACCTCTACATTCACACAAAACCTTACAGTATTTTAACCACAGTCACATACCCTTAAATTCAAGTCTTGATAATGACCATGTCACGTCTCACTTAAGTGAGAGCTTCATAAGCAAATAGGCCAAGTAAACAGGCCACTCTCAGCAAACAACAGGCTAAACAGAAGACAATTTCCCTGGCACCACAAAGTCCAGTGATTTTCTATATATCTGCACAGACTGTTCTTAGACTCAGTCAGAAACATTTCACCCCAGATTCCTTAGCCCCTTCAATACCTATATAAGCCAAATTCCTTTCCCAGTTAGCTGCTAATATCTCTCTCCTAGTGTTGGCCCATCCACCCACAGATGAAATCTCTCCCAGCTAGCTGCTGCTATTACTCTCTCCCAGTGTCAGCCCATCTACACACAGAGATGTAATAAACTCAGCTTTTCCCAGCTAGCTGCTAGAATCTATCCCTGATGTTAGCCCCTGATTTTAGTCTCTGTTCACTGGAATAAGCTTTTCTTCTCACACACAAAAAAAGCCTATTTAAATGAGTGGATTCATGTGCACCATCTATAACAGACCACAGAGAATATGTCTTGCTTATGTTACTATTTCAAGTGACTTTCAAGTTATTTCTAAGTAGATACTTACATTAAAACACTGCAATGATTAGGAAATGTCTGTGGCAGATGACCCAATCCTGAATAGACAGAATGAATAACAAAGATATTCTGCTGCCAGGCACAAGAATTAAGCATGCTTAAGTGCAAACATTCAAAAATGTACACCATACATTTTAATCCTATTATCCTGATAAGTTAAATCCCAATATCTAAAATGGTGATACTGCTGCTGTACTTCATGATATAACTACAATAGACAGCTAATTTAGATAGGAATTAATGGGACTCAGAGAGGGATCCGGCGCTCAAGTCAGTGCAGAAGACGATAAACCAAGATTGTGGCTGGAGGTGAATCTGAAGAGAGCCAGGCCTCTGGATGGAGACCCAAAGCCAGGCCTGCAGCCTCCCTAGAGACAGACAGCAGCTTGAGATTACACTGTAATTGGTACCCCTTGGTCCAGTGGGACCAGATAGGCATCAGCTGCATAGGTGGGTGACCAGAATATCTGGATCCAAACTCCCTTCCCTTCCCAAAATGCCTTTGTCCTTTCCGTATGCCCTTGCTATGTGACTCGTTTCCCTATTGGACCAATATCAGCTAAAAAGCTATACTTGTGATGCTACAGGGTTGATTATAGTCTAACCTATACTGTAGCCACATTGTGACTTTGCTGCATAAAGTGGCCCTGACAAAGAGCCACAGTGGCCACCCACCCGGGACCCCCCTGGAAATCCAGGAGCTATTCTTCTCTCCTTGCTTCCAATAAAACTCTCCCAACTCCCTTCTTTGGCTCACAACTTCATTTCTTGATGTTATGAAACAACAAACTCAGCACATTTGACTTCTAAGGGTTGGGAGTTATTTTCCCCATAACACAACCACATGCCGAAGCAAAACAGAGTAGGGGTAAGTATAATGCCCTTCCTAATAAAATGTACAAAATGGTTGCTCACCTATTGAGAATGAGCACGCACACACACACACACACACACACTCAGTTGTTGCTACTCAATCCTTGCTCACAATCTACTTGTGAGAGAAAGAATCTATAGAAAACACTGAGATGAATGAAACTTAATTCAGGGAAGTCAAATACAATGGAATCTTCCTGACTTCTTTTTGGCTGCCTGCTCCTTCATTGTGATTGAGCAATAAAAGATATGGACGTGGCAAGTCTTCATGTACTCCGCACAGGCGATCCTGGATCATGGTCACCCTGGGGATAACTGTGCTTTGTCATACAAAGACCCGTCCTAAGTAGGTCACAGGCCCCAGTCAGTATGGAGATCACCAGATCCTTCAAAAAGACTTTAGAACTCTGCCACTTCACCCAAAAGGAAGGAAAACAATCACAAGATACACTGTTAGAACAAGAACATTGAGGGTAAAAAGGGCAACTAGTAAAAAGAGAAGGCTCAGAGCTGGGGATGTAGCTCAGCGGTAAAGTCTGAGCTTAACATGATTAAGGTTCAACCCATGGCGACAGTGAGAGAGCATGCAAGAGAGGGAACCTTCTGAGATTCTGGATTAGAGTCCAGAAAATTTAAGATGATCAGCAAAATATCCAATCAAAAGTGTATTTTAATATCCTGTTCAATTAAATTTTTTAAAGTAAAACAAAATTACAATCTAGAGACACAAAAATTAGTACTCAAAATTGTTTAAAGCAATCATCTGGCATGACTGAATCTGAAGCTGGGATCTATCACATTGACACTGTCACTTGGCCTGATCCGAAAGGTCCCCAAGGCTGAAATAAGGAACCTATCCCACCCTTTTAATGTAAGTTTGCAGGTTTGCAGACTCCCATCATGGAAAAAATTTTCAGTAAAATTCAGTAAGAGATTGGAGTAGGGTTTATTTTAGGGTACCCTCAAAAGCGGAGTGGGGGTGCTCAGAGGCATCAGACTCCTTACAAGCTGGAGTGGGGCACATTTACGGGGTGCCTTCAAGATGAGTGACCTAGATGTGCATTCTCACTGTCAGGTCACAACGCAAAGTGCCTGCATGAGTCTGAAGTTGAGATCTGCTGTCTGCCAATTCTGCTGCTTCCTTGAGGATGGAGGAAGCACAATTTATAGGTGGACAGCCCTGATTTAAAGGCTATTAAAGCACTTTTAGGAATTTTTTTTTTTTTTTAGTTTCCTGGAAGGGGAAATGCTTATCTTGAAGCTGCAGTTTTTCTTAAAAGTGCAATTTTAAAATCTCAATTTCCTTGCCTCCTTTTTACCTCCTTTTTATTTCTTCTATCCAACCTCAGGGCCTAGTGGTGAGTCTTCAAGCCATATGAAGATGTACCCTTAAATGGGACATTAGGATGCTGGCACTTCCTCTCTTTGCTCCCTAGTTGTCATGAGGTACATGGCTTGCTCTACCCATATCAGTGGAGCAAGCCATATCTCAACATATCAGTGGCACCCATGTATGTTAGGGTTTTTGTTTGTTCAGCTTTGTTTGCAGTTGGGGATCAAATCAAGGCCCTGCATGTGCTAGGCACATCCTTTTACCACCAAGCAACATAAGATCTCCAGCCTCAATATTAGGCTGCCTTGAAATTTCCTTTGCCAGATTAAACAGTCCACCACCTTCAATCTTAGTCTCCTGCAAAGTCTTAGGACATGAGCAAACTGTAGTTAAAATTTTCTACCAGAGCATACCACACATGGTCTGGGGTCCAACTACCAATGGAGTCCTGTTCTCAACTGAAACCTGAGCCTGGCCTTTACAGTCTGCATTTCTATGGACATTCTGGTCTTCTGAGCTCTAGCCAGAATCTCCCATCAAGCTTGGCTTACAACATGCTATGGCTGTTTCTCCCACCCACCTTTCCAAACCTTTCCAAACTCTCTGAACCACATGGTCAGGTAGTATCACAGTAATGACCCCAATCCTGCTACTAAAGTCCATCTTAATGTCTTCATCACTGAGGCACAATATCCAACACCCACAAATTGAGGAAGAAAAGGGTTATTTTGGCTCACAGTTTGTAGATGCTTCAGTCCACAGTCAGCTGGATCTAAGGCAGGGCAGCATGGCAGAGAAGTGGCTCATGGCATGAATGAACTACGAGGGGAATCAAAGAATAGAGAAGGGCCAGGAAAGTAATACACCCTTCCAGGCCATGCCCCCTATGACGTACCTCTTCCAACCAGATTCCACTCCTAACAGTGAGTCAGCTGTAAATTCATCAGCAGACTAATTCCATGATAAATATCATTTCCCATGAGCCAATCACCTCCCAAAAGCACCACCTAGGAGCTCATGAGGCTTTGAGGGGACATTTAGATATTAAAAAATAATGACATAATGTTTTAACATATTTCATTTCGAATTAGAACAATTATTTGGAAGCCATTGCTACAGTCTCAACTGTGCTTACCATAATAGTGGCTGAAACTGGAAGGTACGTGTAAGAAGCCCTGAAGTCATCCATACTTGCTATTTATTTACTCTTCTTGTTTGGAACAAAAGCAAAAGAATTCACAAATCCCATGACCTAAGCACCTGCTTAAAACTAAACATCCACCTTCAGCTTGCAGAGTAATGGCTTTACAACTTAAGCAAACTGTGGCACAAGACCCACATCAGTGCTCTTGTCTTCCTGGAGAAGTCACAGGATAACTGCATCCTAAGGGCTCCTCTGTGTTGAATCTGAGAGGTGGAATGAAAGAAAGCAATCATTTTCATTCCAAACCAGAGAGGAAATGTGTGGAAAAATAGCCACATTTCCAGAACAGGGAAAGTGGATAGATAAAAGAAGGACTACTGCTCAAGAAGACAACACAGAAATACTTGTCAAGTCAGTATTGCTTTGAGATGAATATAAAAGCACCAAAGGTCAGGAAAATCTTCTTCCTGTGTGATAAGGATCCTCACCCATAGTCCAACAGAAGCACTTGACCTCCAGGGGCCCAGACCACCAAAACCCCAGACTACCTGGCCACAGCACCGGCACTCCTCCTTATATAGCCCAGCCCAGCCCTAACTGATAGCAGTCTTTTTTGTTCTTAAACATGTGGAGGACAGTTAAATAGCCTGTTTTAATGTCCTTCTCAATAACTCTAACATTTGTGCCAGTTCTGGGTTGGTCTTAAGTGATTATTTATTATAGTGTTTTCCTGTTTCCTTGCATGCTTGGTAATCTTTAATTGGATGCCAGGAATCATAAATTTTACTTTGTTGAATGTTGGATATTTTTGTATTCTTACGAATATTCCTGAGTGTTGCTCTGAGTTGCAGTTAGAAATGACTTACAAACACCTTGCATCTTTCAGGTCTTGCTCTTATGATTTGGTAGGCAGTTCCAGAGCATAATCAGTAGGATTAGTTACTCCCATTCTGAGTCTTCTACCAGTGCTCTGTGGCAGAAAACAAACACTGTGTGCCCTGTAAGAGCTGGGTACCCTTTCTCATCACCTGTACTGTCTGCTTATCCCTCCCCTGGGTGGGGGGAGGGGGGGTCCCCACATATCCATGCAATTACTCCATCCATTTGGAAAGACAAGAGAGAAGGAGGAATTAAAATCTCCCTCTTTCCAGCTCTCTCCTTCTCTGGTATTGTCCAGTAAATTCCAGCCACCATGGTCTCTAGGCTTCTCATTGAATCCCTGGGCTCCTCCTGCCTCCCCCCCCCCGTATAGCCTAGGGACACTCTTGAGGCAGACACCCGGGGGAAACCTCAGGGCTCACGTCAGTTAGTCACCATGGCCCAGGGGCCACTGTCCTCTGATACATGATGCCATTTACTGTTTTGGTTTGGTTTTTTTGGGTTTTTTTGGTGCCGGGGATCGAACTCGGGTCCTTAGCTTGCGAGGCAGGCGGTGGAACCACTGAGCTAAATTCCTGGCCCCATTTACTGTTTTTTACCTGGTCTTTTGTGGTTGTTTTTTTGTTTCAAATGGGAAGGTAAATTTTGTTGCTCTAGCTTAGAAGCAGAATCCATCCATTTGGAAGGAAAGAGAGAGAAGGAGGAATTAAAAGACTGACTGGCAGATAGCCCCAAAAGTACCTAACATGTGGACTCTAATAATAAATATTCAAAAGCACATGGAATTTGTAAGATTACACTGGTCATATTTGACCTCTGCTGGCTTAATAAAGCCAATATTTGAGTGACTAGTAGTGAGAATGAAGAAATGAGAAAAACATGGGTTTCTGTCACCCTGTAGCTTATAATTTAGTAGAGAGAACAAAATAAATAATAGTTCATAAATGGTAGAGATGGAGAAATGAAAGAAGACTACATATTTCAGGGTCTTGGTCTGAATCAAATCTTAAGGACAAAGACAATAAACAGTAAGTGTAGGATTGGTTGAAAAAGATCTGGGGAAGAAATCTTATTTGAACATAGTTAAAAACCCAAAGCCTACATTTATAAATATCCTCATCTTAATTTAAACCTCACATGGAATAACCAGTAACTGCTCATTTTACTGTTTATTAAACTGATAAAATAATTTTCAATGAATATAATTTTCACATTGCTATTTTTAAGTACTTGACATGCTTTCCTCTTTTCACATTTAAATAGGTTACAATGGCCAATAAATCTTTTTTTTTTTTAAGTCCTAGGGATTTAACTCAAGGCCTTTGCACTGAGCTACATCCTCAGCCTTTTTTTATTTTTTATTTTGAGATAGTCTAAATCATTACATTGTCCAGGCTGGGCCTGAACTTGCAATTCTCCTGCCTCAGCCTCTCAGAATGTTGGGATTACAGGCATACACCACCATGCCCAGGCTCCCAGTAAGCCTTTAAATTATTGATTGCCCCAACGCCCCCTTTTTAAACCAATAAAGGCAAAATTCAGCCCCAAAACTTAATTACAATTTATTTTTATGGGCTTACTAAAGAAAGTTCACTGTTTTCTGTCTTGACTGTCTCATTTTCCTTTTAGGATTTCAGTTTGAATGTACAACTCTGTCCTCCTAACCTAGGATATATTATCCAATGCTGCAAATCTCATATTAATGCAACCCAAATTAATACATAAAGTCATGACAACAGTCCCAACAATGTTCAAATTAATATAAATAATACAATTAGGGGCTATAGGATCATTCTCCCTCCACTCACCTGAACCTGGGTAAAATCCTAAGGCCAACCTCCGAAGACCTTTGTCCTAAAATCCACTACTACCTAGAGGCAGAAATAAAAATAACAAAGCCCCCTGAAAACTGACATTCCAAAGCCGGACACAAGGCAGTAGGACCTACAATGACCTTTCTTCATGTGGAAATCGTAAAGGTTCATGCATATGGGCTGTATCTCATGCATTCAATTATAACAGAGTAAATAGTGGAAAAGGACACAAACACCAGATGCAACTGATATTACTCAGCACCCTGTCAATCATGTTGTCACTCTTGCCCCAAAAGACCCAATGGGAGGTACCCTAGGCCTGGGCCACATTTTCAAACTCTGAAGCCCAACATATTCTACACTCAAGTACCATTTTCTTTTTCTGTTCGCATGAGGCTAGGTTCCCTCCCCCTTTAAAGTTCATTAAACTTAGCTGCTTTTTCCTTGCCATTGTGAGCAACATTGAATTCTTTGTCACACACAAGAACCTGGAAACCTGTCGGCTGGGTCCCCATCATCCAGGGAATCGAAAGGATATATGTTAAATTTTTACCCCATTAAAAACATCAGCAGAGAACAGATTCAATTTCTACATCACTGTGTATACTTGATCACAGATAAAATCCTGACGATAAGCACAGAAGAGCATGTGAAAGGGCAGATACTATGACTGAAAAACAAAAAGGGAAATATGAGCTAAACCTCGAATTCTGTAGTTGATTTTATGACTTGTTGATGTCATCATAAAATTGCTTCTACTGTCACAACCAGCAGGTAAGGCAACAACAGGGGCAGTCTCCATGACAACTGTGAGGGCACCATCAAGCCTCCTCAAGCCTCCTCAGCAGATGTGCAGGAACCCTTACAGGAGGAAAAAGACAATAAAGCATGTCCCAGCTGCTGCAATTCCAGGAAGCCTGATGACATCTGCAACCACTGCCTGCCTGGAGAAGCGTGACTTCACTCTATCCACCCAAATTCCTCACTGCAGTAACTCCTCCCCTATAAATTCTTTGTTCTCTGCCCACTCTACACTGACTGTCAGATTCAGCCCTCAATGGCACCCAAACATTAAATAAACTAGCCTCACTGCTGACACAATGCCTGCCCAGGTGATCTCTGTCCTCTCTGCATCATTAATACACTGAGGAATCTGTTTCCCAGATTCATTTAAGGTTCACTTTTTAAAAATTATGCTCTATTCTCAAAACTAGTGTAATAATTTTGGCAATTTTTCAGTATTTTCAGAAATGCTGAGTGTTGTTGCTCATACTCACTTACACAATAATAATGATCCCTCTCTCTGTTTCTATGTCTTAAGCACTATATTTTTCAAATTATGGAAAAATTGACTGACTTAAAATTCTTGGTTATTTAATTCAGAGCACTAGAAAAACTCCAAGGGTCATGGTGATTCCATGCTCTATGTGATGCACTGGATTAACTTCAACTGTAAATGTCAAAGTATAGACAGGTGTAACCATAATCCTAGGGACCTGTGAGACTAAAAACATTTAACCAATGACCAAAAAGGTGCTCTGAAATTGTCTACTACAGGAAAAAGCCTTGTGTGCAAAGTGACAGAGCAGGTGCACAGGCACCAGGGAAGCTGGCCAGTGCCAGGCTGGCTTTGGACATTTCAATGTATCCCAGGCCAAGGCTTCAAGAAGGCAATACATATGCAAAAGGTACAGATGGCATGGGGTACAGATGCATATTACTGTATTACTCATTCACAGTCTAAATGATGTCAGAGGGAGAAAAGAGCCACACATGGTGGTGCACATCTGTAATCCCAGCACTCTGGGGCACTGAGGCAAGAAGATCTCACTTCTGAGGCCAGTCTAGACAACATGGTGACTTAGTAAGACCCATCTCAAAATAAAAATTTTAAAAGGGGCTAAGGATGGAGCTCAGTGAGGGCCCTAGTTTAATCCCTAGTACTTGGGGTGGGGGGCATGCATGACATTACCCTGCTCCTGGGACACAGACAACTCCCACATTTACTTATCAATGTGATCAATGTGCTCATTTCCTTCTTCTCAATGCCACTAGATTAATTAACTGGCTGACAGATTAGGGCATAAACTATTTTTATAATCCTCTCACATTGTAGCTTTAGTAGGTTCTTCGTAATAATAGCTAAATACAACAGAGGTCAGGTCTACAACTATCTCTCTCAGAGGCCACAGTCTGTTTCTGTTCATGAAAAAAACCTAGAAATTACTCTTAATGGGAAGGGAATAAATTAATGCCACCTAAAACAGTTTTAAATACAATTAAACTCCTACCACAAAGATGATTCATTCATTCATTCAACAAACATGCACATTACATATCAGTTGTCCCACTAGGTGGTGGGTGTATAGTAACAGACACAACAGGTGATCCTGTCCTCCTGGATCTTATTATAGTCTGGAGAATGAAGCAGATGGTAAGCAAATATCTTTTAAAAAGTGAAATGTGCTAATACTATGGGAAAAGAATCAACCATGGTGGCAATGCCTTGCGCTCACCAAGAGTCCTTGTCCTCCTAGAAATGCTACACTGGGGGAAGCACAGGGGAAAACCTCACAAAACAGTGAGAAGAAAACTTGTTACCAAAAAGACCTCTTTAAATCCCTTTAATTCACACAGGGAACTAACAAGCATGAATGTAATAAGGTTGTTTTACTTACTGTTAGGCCTACAGTCAAGTTCTTCCAGAAAAGAATCCCAATAATTTCACAATACAAAAAGGGAAAGAGAATATACCACCTAAGGCAATGATAACAGGGATTCCAAGGGCCACTTCCTATTTGCCACAAGGCTTACTTACACACGGATGACTGCTTTAAATTATGTTATTTTAAGTTCTATGAGGATATACTAGGCTGAATATTATGAGTCCCATTCCATTATTTTTTGTTTTCATCTTTGTAAGTTAAAGTTATTGGTTGTATGTTGGTAATTATCAAAGCTAGGATGGGAGGACATGGACCATAGTCTTCTCTGCTTTGCCCAAATTTGAAATTTTCCACAATGAAAAGTTTAATAAAGTTGTCACACTATAAGTGCTAATACACTTTTAACTATGAGTCATACAGGTTCAGGAGCAAAACAAAGCAAGGAGAGCACTCAAAGGAAATCATTCACCTACCAAGCAATTGCTTAAGCTCGATTTTTGTGCTTCTAGATCCCAATCTAACTGGTTCATTACCAGTTGTATTACTTTGCTGTTTAACTGTCTTCACAGACTGACAAACCTGCATTTGTGCTGATGATTTCTTCACTGGCTTCTTCCTTGCCTCTTAGATGAGTTAATGTGCTGACTTGCTTTTGGACGAGCAGCTATTTGCCCATCATGGTGATCTATCTGTAGGGTTACTCTAAGGAAGGGATGACATCTGGTGTGCACCACCAAATCCAGTGACATCTGACTTCTAATTGGTGGAAAAGGGCCCTGAGAATTCCACAAGAGTGACTGTGTACCCCATGCAGAAATATGCACTCTTCCTGTTAAATGCTCCCCAAAGCACTGAAAAAAAACAGTGAAACAGGATGGATTTCCAGAAGGGTTATTTCAGAACAGACAATACAAAATGCAAATAAGAAAAACAGCGCTAAAGTCAGCATGCCTTTAAATCCATCAGAAGCTTGGGGTCAGTCAACACTGGTTCCTGGAGTGGCTGCCTCTGAGAAGCTTCCTATAAATAGGATGTTAAACCAGGTGTAGTGGCATATGCCTGTAATTCCAGCACTTGGGAGGCTGAGGCAAGAGGATCACTGTGAGTTCAAGGCCAGCCTGGGCTACATAGTGAATTCAAGATCAGCCAGAACTACATAGTGAGATCCTGTCTCAAAAACAAACAAACAAACAAAAGATGTTAAGTGCACACATGCAAAGGACATCTAGGAAGCTCCATTTTCCAGCAAATTGACTTGTTTGCAAAGAAGGATCTTCAGGGAACACAGTTCAGGAAGTTAAAAAAATGTTCTCCATGCTCTCTTGGGAATATCAGCAAGACCTTAGCAGCCACTTCCTTGTTGTGCATTTTTTTTTTTTGGTACTGGGAATCGAACTTGAGTCCTTGCGCTTACAAGAGGTGGTGGAACCACTGAGCTAAATCGCTGGCCCTATCATGCATTTTTTGAAAGAAAAAAAAAAGACATCTGCCTAAGGAATAACACAAACACTTAAGAAACTAATACACTAATGATGATGTCTGATATAATTTTAAAACCAAAGAATCACAAATTTATGCAATATTCCAGTTTATATTGGGTACGTTAATATGATTCACAGGCTGACCACACACAAAAGTAAGGATTACATGGTACCACATGCCTGTAATCCCAGCACTTTGGGAGGCTGAGGCAGGAGAGCTGCAAGTTCAAGTTCCATCAGGGCAAGTTAGTGAGATGCTGTCTCAAATTTTAAAAATTTAAAAATTACAAAGCTGGGGATAGGGCTGGGGATTTAGCTCAGTGGCACAGCACCTGCCTCGCAAGTGCAAAGTTCTGAGTTTGATCCCTGGTACCAAAAAAAAAAAAAAAAAAAAAAAGCTGGGAATATGGTTCAGTGGCAGAGTGACCCTGGGTTTTATCTCCAGTACAACAAAATAAATACAATAAATGAAAGAAAGAGGCGAGGATTGACCCCAGACACAGTATGTTTAAGCCAGTGCTAACATCTTTGCATTTTATGCTGATATACAAACATATGGCTTTTACTACTTAACCTGAAGTTGACCGTGACATATAACATTTAGGTAACATATCACAAACTCCAACAAGGACATGACAACAAAATCCACAGGTAAAAACACTCATCACTATTGTAGATTAGAACAAAAGAACATACATACACACACCTTAACTGCAGAGGACCCCTGACTTATGAACTCGATTTGTTCTAGAGGGCTCATTGTAACTTAAGTTAGTTATAAGGCAAGAATATTTTTGCCTTAATAATGGAAATACCCATAATGCTTTCTGAACCTCCCAAAGCACCCCTTAAGTAACCTTTTCATTAAAAAGGGTTGTATAATGTGCATAACTTACCAGAAACACCAATAATTTTCCTAGTGTATTCACCAAAAAGTTATAAAATCTGCATAATTTACCAGAAACAATGATTTCATACTGTACTCACCATTCAAGTTAACATGTTTGGCTTGCAGGAAGGGAGGATGAAATGGAAGGTGGCTACTGTTTGGCAGGAGAGCCCCCTTCCATGAGAACATCAGGAATCTGGCTCTCTGGGGTCCTTTCTCTCCTTGGGAAAATCTGTAGCCCACTAGGACCTGCTTCTGGCTCACTAGATCTCAATCTTTTCAGAACAACTGTCTCAGGTTGTCAGTGTCTGTCTTGTCTTTAACACTGTTCTGTAGTATGACATGATATTGTCATTAAGCAAGTGAATGCAACAATTGGCTTTTTCTCTGCCTGCCTGGGCCTTCTCTACAAATGTTTGTATCTCTGTCCATTTTTTCAAGATTTCCCTTATTTCAGAGAACTTTCCTGCACTAACTGTTTTTTTTTAAACTTTTAATTTATTCCATTAACCCCTCAGGCCCCCTTCCCTCCCTATGCACAAAAGCTTTGTTTCCATTTTTTTCTATTTTCACTTCTTTTCTTTCCCTTCCTTCCTTCCTCCCTTCTCCCTTGTTCCTCTTCCCACTTGAACATTTTTCTTCCCATTTCCCAATATCTATCATACCTTTTAGTCCTTATTTCCACTTTCAGTTTCTCACACCAGAGAAACAATCTGGTATTTAAACATGTGTGTCAAATTTATTTTACTTAAGAGTATGGTCTCAAGGTCCATCCATTTAGCTATAAATGTCTGAAGCTCATCCTTCTCTATGGTAGAGTAGTATTCCATTGTATAAAAAAACCACATCTTTATCCACTCACTGGTTGATGGGCATTTGGGCTGTTTCCAAGATTTAGGTATTACAAACTGTGCTGCACTGATTGTTGATATTCCTCTCCTCTTCAGAAAGCTCCTCAGCTGCTATTCTCTACTGCTCAGCCACAAGTTCCTCTGTAGAGAATTTCTCTGAGTGTTCCTCCACCAGTTCCTCAACATCACCACTGCCTACCTGCAATCCTATGGACTCTACTAAAGTGACAGTGTCATTAACTATAGGATCAACTGAGGGCTCAGGTTCTTCTACACACCCTTCAAAGTTTCTCTCCTGTATAATTTTAGGCCACACTTTCTTCCAGGCAGATCTTGGTGACCTTAGACATTGGCTCAGGATTTCTCAGTTAATCCCACACAGAAAACAATGCTGTAATGTTTCTTCCAGAACTCTTTAAGGGTTAAATCTGTACCTGAGACCAGCTGGAAGCACTTCAGGAATAGTTTCTTTATAATATAAAGCTTCTGTATAGCTTCTTAAAGTTAGCTATAACCTGCTGCTCCATAGGCTGGTGGGAGGAACTTGACTGAGAGCCATGGGAATTCTTCAGCCAATTCTTCTTGCAAAGCTCGTGGGTGAGCAGGAGCATTGTCCATGGTGAGGAGAGCCTTGAGTGGTAAACCTTTGTCCTCTAGAAATTCTTAACCATAGGACAGAAAGCCTCCCTGATCCACTCAAGAAAAAGTACTCTTGTTACCTACCCAGGCTTTTGTGTTAATCGCCACATGAGCCCCAGCCTATTCTTCCTGACTATGTTTTCTGAACACGCTGGGGGTCTCAGAGTGATAAACCAAGAGAGGCTTTATCTTGAGGTCTCCACTCACACTGGCACATAGCAATAAGGTTAGCCTATTCTTCATAAGTTTTGGCCTGGCATTTTCTTTTCTCCCTGGGTAATGTATGTTCTCCTGGGAATTTTCTTCCAGAAAAGGCCAGTTTCATCACAGTTGAAAACTAGAGAACAAAAGGCATTTCTCTGTGTCACTGTTTCAAAGTGGTGTATGCAATTTTCAGCAGATCTTATCAGTACTGGCTGCTTCACCATGCCCAGCTATGCTATGAACCCCAGTTCTCACTTTAAAATTGTGAAACCACCCCTTACTGGCACAAAATGTTTCACCAGCATCACTTGTTGATGGATTATCCTTTATGAGATCTGCATTTATAGCCCTTTTTCACAAGTTATAGACTCAGATAGGATATAACCTGCCATCTGCCTTTTGTTTATCCACACTAATAGTCTTTCTACCTCATCTAACACTATTGATCATGACTTACTACTTTGAGTAACAACTTTAGCAACACTAGCTTCCTTAAATCTTTTCTCTGTAAGATTGTCAAGATGGTGGGTTACAACATGCTGTACATATTATTGAGATCAGTCACACAAATGCCATTCTCATATTTTTCCACAATTTCCTTTTTATTTTTGACTGTGATTGTTTTCTTTACTTTGGCTTCCTATCATAGCTTCTTTTCTAGCTTTTTTGGGGCCATTTTGATAGCAGTAGTTGTAGCAATTATATAAAGCACTGACCAAAATCACATCCACAGATACATGCATCTGGGCTGACTGATACTTACGTACTCTAGTCTTTGTTTACAACCACACAAGTGGCTCACATACAGGTTGTAACTCAAGACTTTGTAAGTTAAAACTAAAAGTCTGGTCATAACCCAAGTTGCTCATATGTGAGGCCGGTCATAACCCAAGTTGCTCAGATGTGAGGTCGGTCATAACTCAGGGGTCCACTGTAGATGAGAAAACTGACCCAAACACAAAGGCAACCGAGCCTTAAAGAAATACAAAGAAAGTCTCAGTTACCCTTTCACAAAGTCTCACCTTATGTACCAAAAGTAAATCCAATGCTATTAGACCTGCTACACTTCAAACAGAACCAAACAGAAGCAGAGTGAGGGGGGTAATAGCACACTGGAATCAGTGTGACAACAGGTGTGGGGTATGTGTGTACAGTGGTGTGTCTAACTGAAGGACCCTAGTTAGCAAGACAGACTCCATATTGCTGCTTGACCCACCTGCCTGTCCTTTAGATGAACTCAGAAGGAGGAAGCTTAGAAACCTCCTCCCCTTAGAAAGTCCCTCTAGAAATAACAATTAATCAACTATTGTTTTACAAATGTTCTAACAGCAGGACGTTCTGCTTCTGTACCTTTTGCTTGCTTTGCTAGTTCTATCCCATAGGGAGGCCTAGAAACTGGTGGCCTCAAAGGTGTATAAAACATGCTTGTCTCCCCCCAGTCGGGGCTCGAGTCTGATGCTCAGCTTGGGTTCTGGCTGGTAATAAACTCCTGTGTGGATTTAATATTGGTCTCTGGTTGGTTCTTTCTCACTGGGTCTAACATTCTTGGAGGCCCCAGCGAGATAGCTGCTCTGGAGCTTATTATCTTGGAGTAATTGTTTCTTTTTAGGAGAGACCAGGATTGGACATCAGCAGTGTTTGGCCCCTCTGGGCACCAGTCTGCAGGAGAAGAGGCCACCCTGACGGTATTCCGGGGCTCCGGGTAGGCCTGTCCCAGTCAGGCCCTATCGCCAATCAACCGAGCCACAGGAGTTTATCGGGAAAGCCTCTAGAGATAAGAATCGAATGATTCTTAGTGCACTGTGGGTAGATAGGAGGAAGCCGGATGTGGCACAGGTTCCCCTATCTAGAGTCTCTTCATGATGGCAAGCAGACTCACTGGGTCGGAGTCATCAGAAGGGCGACTCCCTGGGTGGGGTCTATATCCATTGGCCCCAGAGGTTTTACTTGGCCAAAGTTTGTCTCTGTCTGTTTATTGTTGTCTGTCTGCTTGCTCTGTATGCCTTTTGCATTTCCACAGGCTAAAATTATGGGTTCCTCACAGTCCACAGAAGGAACTCCACTTGACTGTGTTTTGAGTAACTTCAAAAAAATTTATTCCACAGACAGGGAAGATGAATATGACATAAAATTTTCTAAAGGCAAATTACAAACCCTGTGTCAATTAGAATAGCCCAGTTTTGGAGTCAGTTGGCCCCCGGTGGAAACTTATTCTATGCATATTGCTCGCAATGTTTGGAATGTGGTCATGGGAGTCGGGACCTCATGGCATCTGGATCAATTCCCATATATCAACATCTGGATCGATATGTTGGAAGATCCCCCTAAATACTTTATACAATGTACAGGTCCCAATCAACCTTTGGCAACCCTGAGTTGAAGGAGAAGGGGAAACTGGAACCTACTGGAAAAGAGTCCCTCTCTGATGGTTGTGTCAACCAGTAAAGATTTTCTCCAGTCTGAACCTGAGGATGATTTGCGCCGACCTCCCCCTTATCATGCGGGTGGAATGGGCGCCCGGGGTAGGGGCCCTAAATCTCCCACCGGAGGCACCCCAGTTCCAGATTCCTCCTCAGACCAGATCCACTCACCTCCCCATACTCAATCAGGACAGGACTACGGTCCATCAGCCCTGTCGTTCTCCTCCCTTTTTCCTTTAAAACAGAGCCCAGGGGAGGATTGATTTATGCTCCTTTTACAACTAGTGATCTTTACAATTGGAAACATCAAAATCTCCCCTTCTCTGAAAAACCTCAGGCATTAATCTCTCTTCTTGAGTCTGTTTTTCATACCCATCAGCCAACTTGGGATGATTGCCAACAGCTTTTACAGATCCTGTTCACCACTGAGAAGCGGGACCACATTTATCAACAGGCAGTCCAAGAGGCCCTGGGGCCAAACCCCAGTGTCACTCCCGGAACCCTGGGGTATTCAGCCAGGGCTGAGGCTCCAGTTCCATCGTGGTGCCCTGAATGGGACCCCAATGATGATGATGGTAGGAGGAGGCTGGGGACCTACTGTCAGCACTTATTAGGGGGACTCTGGGCAGCTGCCAGAAAGCCCACTAATTTGAGTAAGGTAAGTGAGGTTCACCAGGGAAAAAGAGTCTCCGGCTGCGTTTTTAGAGAGACTCTTGGAAGCCTATAGAGTTTTCACTCCCATTGACCCAGAGGCTCCCAAAAATACAGCAGCTTTAAATTTGGCCTTTGTTTCCTAGTCAGCCCCAGACATTAGAAAGAAATTACAGAAATTGGAGGGATTTGAGGGAAAGAATAGGACTGAACTCCTGAGCATAGCCCAGAAAGTTTATGATAACTGTGATGCCCCTGAAGAAGTCCTAGCCAAAAAACTGGGGAAAGTCACCATTGCTGCACTCCAGGCACAAGAGACAGTCTCTCTGAGCAGAAGGAAGGGGAAGCCCCTCAGGGACTCACACCATCCCCACTTGGGGAGGAACCAATGTGCTAGATGCAAGAGGACTGGACATTGGAAAAATGAGTGTCCCTACAGGGAAAAAGGAGCCCCCTCCAAGAAAGGCAAACCAGAGGTTTTGATGATACAGGAGAAAGAGGATTAGGGGGGTCAGGGCTCTTATCTGTTAAGCCCCTAGGAGCCCAGGGTAAAAGCCAAAGTAGGGGGCAAAATTATAAATTTTCTGGTCGATACAGAAGCAGCACATTTGGTTCTGACCCAACCACTAGGACCAATGACCAAAAGAACCACTTTTGTTCAGGGAGCCACTGGGACCATTACTATAGGCTTCCCCTGGACTACAAAAAGGACAGTGGACCTTGGGCACCACAGGGTGACACACTCATTCCTTGTGATCCCAGATTGCCCATACCCATTGCTGGGAAGGGACTTACTCGAAAAGTTAAGAGTTACAATATCCTTTGAGGGCCAGCATGCTAGTCTTTCAATTGGTAACAAGCCTGCCAAAATTCTTACTTGTCCCCTACTAGAGGAATATCTGTTGCTCCCCAATATCACACCTATGGACTCAAAAACCCCAGACTCTCAATTTCTTCAGGAATTGACCATCTTGTGTCCTAGAGTATGGGCAGAGATTAACCTCCCAGGACTGGCCACCCATCAACCCCCAGTGGTGGTCACTCTACATGCCACTGCGACTCCAATTACAGTAAAACAATAACCAATCAGACAAAAGGCCAAAGAAAAAATCCAGACTCACATTGAGAGGCTCCTTGCTGCTGGAATCCTCATGCCATGTAAGTCCCCCTGGAACACCCCTCTCCTTCCAGTCCAGAAACCAGGCACAGATGACTTCCAACCAGTCCAGGACTTGAGAGAAGTCAACAAGAGGGGGAAACCATTCACCCCATGGTCCCAAATCCTTACACGTTGCTGAGCTTAATTACCCCAGAGAGACAGATCTACACCATTCTGGATCTCAAGGATGCCTTCTTCAGTATCCTGCTGGCCAAGGTAAGCCAGCCCTTATTTGCCTTTGAATGGGTGGACCCAGATGGCAGCCACTCTGGTCAACTAACTTGGACTAGATTACCACAGGGTTTTAAAAACTCCCCAACTCTCTTTGATAAAGCCCTGAACAGAGACTTGTCCCTGTTTCGAGACACCTACCCGGAGGTGACTCTACTACAGTATGTGACCTGTTGATTGCAGCAAAAGACACCTATATGTGTCAAAAAGCTACCCAAGATCTTTTGAAGTTGTTAGAACAACTAGGTTACCAGGTCTCAGCCAAGAAGGCCCAATTATGTGTAACTAAGGCCACATACTTAGGCTACCAGCTCACTAAAGGAAACAGACTGCTTTCTCCTCAGAGGATACAAGCTGTCCTGCAAATCCCCCCGCCCACCACTAAGAGACAAATTTTTACGGACGGTGGGATATTGTAGACTGTGGATTCTGGGTTTTGCCAAGATTGCCAAACTGCTTTACTCAGCCACCATGGGGGTGGGGGTAGGGACCACTCCCCTAGTGTGGACAAAAAAGAAGCCGCCTTTTTGGCTTTAAAGGAAGCCTTAGTGTCAGCACCAGCCCTGGTCCTACCTGATGTCACCAAGCCCTTTCAGTTGTTTGTGGCTGAATGAGGGGGCACAGCCAAAGGAGTGCCAGCCCAGGCATTAGGGCCTTGGAAAAGACCTGTGGCCCACCTGTCTAAAAAACTTGATCTTGTGACAAGTGGATGGCCTGTTTGAGGTCAGTTGCAGCCACCAACCTCCTGGTCAAGGAGGCAGATAAGCTCAGCCTGGGACAGGACCTGGTCATCACCACACCCCATGCAGTGGAGACGTTGCTGAGAGGAGCCCCAGAACGATGGCTCTCCAACGCCCGCCTGACTCAGTGCCAGGCCTTGTTGCTGGATGCTGCACGCATCAAATTCGCCCGGGGAAATGACCCTCAATCCGGCCACCTTACTCCCGGACTCCGACTCATGTGCACGCCCCTCCATGACTGTCTGGACACTCTGACAACTTCCACCACCAACTGCCCAGACCTGACTGACATTCCCTTGCAATACCCAGATGAGAACTTCTTCACCGATGGTAGTTTTGTGGACGACAGAGTCAGGTATGCGGGGGTGGCCATAGTTAGTCCAGAAGGACAAGTATACTGGGCACAGGCATTAAGCCAGGGGGCATCGACACAGAGGGCTAAACAGCCTTAACTCAAGCCCTAAGGTTAGGTTGAGACAAGGCTGTAAACATCTACACTGACAGCCGGTATGCATTTGCCACTGCCCATGTGCATGGCGACATCTACAGGCAGAGAGGGCTATTGACATCAGAAGGAAAAACTATCAAAAATAAAGAAAAAATTTTGGCCTTATTGGAGGCAATTTGGGAACCCAGGGCATTGGCCATTATTCATTGCAAAAGCCACCAAAAAGGAGACAGTTTCGAGGCCCACGGTAACCAAGAGGCCGATGATGTGGCCCAACAAGTGGCCAGAGAACCAGTGGGGCCAATAGACATTCTGCCCATCCGACCCTTTAGCTACCTGCCAGAAAGACCCACATATACCCCAGAAGAGGAAAAAGAAAACCAAAAGTGAGGGGATACAAAACTGGACTCAGGCTGGTGGAAAGGGACAAAAGAATGAATTTGTCTCCCCTGAGCCCTGGGGTGACAACTTGTTCATCAGTTACATCACTTAACTCATCTGGGAAAATCAAAGTTAAAAAGACTAATGAGCTCTAAGTTTTCAATCCCAGGACTGACCTCTATGGTCCAGGACATCAGTCCAGGTGTCAGGTGTGTGCACAGGTAAACTCCAAGACGAGACCAAGGAACAAAGGTAATCGACTATGGGGAAGAGAGCCAGGGGAACATTGGGAACTTGATTTCACTGAAATAAAATCCAGCAATAGGTTCAAATATTTACTGGTATTGGTTGACACCTACTCAGGTTAGGTACAAGCTTCCCCCACTTGTGGAGAATCAGCCAACATAGTAACTAAGGTTTTGCTCCAGGAGATAGTTCCCTGATTTGGCATCCCTCCTTACCTGGGGTCTGACAATGGGCCTGCCTTCATGGCACAGATATCCAAATTGTTAGTGAAGGCACTACATATCGATTGGAAATTACACTGTGCCTATCACCCACAAAGTTCAGGGCAAGTGAAAAAGATAAATAAAACCCTGAAAAAAACCCTGACTAAATATGTTCTAGAAACTGCTGGTAGATGGCCTGATCTGCTTCCTCTAGCCTTGTTAAGAGTTAGATGTACCCCATATGTTGACAAGTTTACCCCTTTTGAAATTTTGTATGGGAGGCCGCCGCCACTCCTCCCTAAGTTAAACCTTAAACAGATAACACAGAATTCTTGTGTTTCTTTACTTCAGTCTCTCCAAGCCTAACAGATTCTTCAGAGTGAGATCCAGGCTACAATACAACAGGCTCAAGAAAAACCCTTCGTGATGTTCCAGCCCCATGATTTCAAGCCAGGAGACCTGGTCCTGATACACCAACATCAGACGAAGAGTCTCGAGCCACGTTGGAAGGGGCCATACCCTGTTATTTTGGTAACCCCCTCTGTGGTCAAAGTAGCTAGGGTCACAGCTTGGATTCATCACACCCAGGTCAAGTCAGTACCAGCAGAGAGCCCAGAGCCAGCACCATGGAAGATCCTAAGCACCCCAGGAGACTTAAAGTTAAAATTGGGAAAAGGGGACTAGTACTCTTGGTATATATTCTCTATCAATCATGTCAGTTCAGGGGAACAAACAGCATTTCTTCCCCATTCAGAAACCTGGGAATTAAGACTGACTTCTAGTGGAAAAATCCAGGCAAGAATAGAAAGAGGACCCAACCAATCCGAGGTCACCTTTACCGCTAGTTTATGTCATATGGTTGAGGAGGCCTGGTATAATGGGAACGGGGGCTGTGCAAAATCTGAGTGCTGTACTCTCACTAAATGGGGACTCCATCCTGTCCAATACTATGTATGTCCAGAAAATGAAGACCCACATTGTGATGGTAATGGCAATGACTATCATTGTTCCCAGTGGGGATGTAAGACTATAGCTCCTTGGTCCATTCAAGTTACAGATCCCTGGTTAAAAATGTCTCCCACCACCATACATCATGATAAATCCTGTGATACTGGCATATGTTACCTGATTACCAGTACACCCCAAAGACTGGAAGATCTTGGGTGGGTAAATGGAAGGACATGGGGAATTAGATTATATGTATCTTGGTGGGATCCTGGGTCAGAATTTACCATCCAGCGAGGTCGCCAGTGGGTTGAGTGACCTATGGGGCCCAGCAAGGACTTTGCTCGACCTATCCTGGTAGCGAGGCCTAAGCCTGTGCCCTCGCCTACTCAGAAACCAAAACCCTCCACTCTTCCAGCTGTATTACCACAAGATTAAACCCCCACCCCTATGCTGGAAGTGTTGATGAGTGATCATTTACTCCTCCACAAATCCAGGCCTGAGGAGGCTAAGAATTGTTGGCTCTGCCTTGACCCCAAGCCCCCATATTATCTGGGGTTGGGGCTTGTGGCTAAGCCAGACTCGTCCCCCTCCAACAGGTTGTGACTGGAGCCACCCTCGACTCACGTTGGGGAACATCCAAGAAAAAGGAACCTGTCTAATAGAAACAGATTACAATTTAGACACATCACCTTATAGAGATCTATGTAATAATAGTTATAATAGTCACTCTGCCTCAGGCCCCATTACTAAAAGGCTCCAGAAGATGCTTGATTTGTTTGCACCAAGGGCTTGACTAAATGCATTCCCAAATCAGTCTTGGCTACCCAATCTGCCACTTTATTTTGTGTCACAATGTATGTTGTTCCACAAGTCTTGTATTATAATGGAAAAGGGGGCAGTGAACATCAGGGACTAACCACTGAACACTATAGGAGTAAACAGGCTGCCCCCGTTTTAGTGCCCATTCTGGTGGGATTAGAAATAGCCAGGTCAGTAGCTATTAAAACTTCCTCCTTGATCCTTCAGGACACAAATTTTAAAGCCCTAAGCCACCAAGTAGCCAGAGATTTGGGTCACCTGGAAGACTGGATTTCCAGATTAGAAAACCAGGTTGATTCCCTAGCTGAGATGGTCCTGCAAAATCAAAGGGGACTTGACTTCCTGTTCATGAAACGAGGAGGGTTATGTGTAGCCCTAGAAAAAAAACCTTTTGCTTCTATGCTAATGGTTAACTACCCTAGTTTCTGCTGTAGCAGGCCCCCTAGATATCTTACTTCTGCTTTTGCTTGTGGGGCCTTGCATTATAAATGCTCTGACTAAATATGTTAGACAGAGGGTTGAAGCAGTTAGAATGATGGTGTTGAGAAAAAATTATGAGATTTTAGAAGACGTTTTAGAAAAAGAATCTGAAGAGTAAATACAGGAATCAAAGATTTGATTAAGTTACAAAAACCAGTGGGGAATGAAGGACCCTAGTTAGCAAGATAGACTCCATATTGCTGCTTGACCCACCTGCCTGCCCTTTAGATGAACTCAGAAGGAGGAAGCTTAGAAACCTCCTCCTCTTAGAAAGCCCCTCTAGAAATAATCAACTATTGTTTTACAAATGTTCTAACAGCAGGACGGTCCACTTCTGTACCTTTTGCTTGCTTTGCTAGTTCTCCCATAGGGGGGCCTAGAAACTGTTGGCCTCAAAGGTGTATAAAACATGCTTGTCTCCCCCCAGTTGGGGCTCGGGTACTGGCCGGTAATAAACTCCTGTGTGGATTTAATATCAGTCTCTGGTTGGTTCTTTCTTGCTGGCTCTAACACTAACCACAGCTCACTGGCTTGCTGTGGGATTTTCTTTTAATGTTGCAATTAAAAATATTTTTAAAAAGAAGTTTTGTTACTGATATACATTAATCATGTTAACATTTGTGTGCAGCACAACTCCTCTTCCTTCAGCACAGCCCAGGCAGCCAAAAGGCTGAATACACATGGGGGCTGGGGCTGATTCTCTACAGAGGGACTGACCAAATAGGTACATATAGAGAGGACAGTGGGAGCCAGGCTTCTCATTTTCAGGAAAACAGTAACAAATCTAGCAAAAATGAACACTAGAATGAATCCTGGCAATGGACTAGAATTTGATGGCCCAGAATCCAGATGAACAACCCATAATCTTTAGATAGCCTGTAACATGCACAGATACACACATACAGATACATACATTCCCTAGCTCTGTGTGTACCCTGAGGTGGCCTAGAAGTGGTAATACCCCAAGAGCTTTGAGCACACTCAGCTTCCAAATCTTAAATTTCTGAATAGCCTTCTCCACTGTCACTGATGACTCTTGAAGAATTGGCTGATTTGGGGCAGGAAAGAACAGGATGAGCCTGGAATGTCTCTTGCCCTCCAGAAATGCTCAAAGAATGAGGAGAATCTGGCAAAAGGGAACAAAAGCCAGCATGGAAGGGGCGCCATAGAAAATGACTGTGTGTGGACATAAATGAAACATTTAATGTGTGATGAAAAACTACATATTTACATAGTTTCAAAGTACTGGTCAGTTGTGGTGGTGCACGCCTGTAATCTCAGTACTTGAGAGGCTGATGCAGGAGGATTGTGGGGAGTTTGAGGCCAGCCTGGGCTACATAGTAAGTTCAAGGTCAGCCTGAACTACCTAGTGAGACCTTGTCACAAAACAAAAACAAAACAAAACAAAACACCCAAAACCAAAGTACTTCCCCACAGAGCACTTTATAATTACAGTACTCAAAATTTACCACAAAGAAGTCCAGTACACAGGACAACCTTCTATCTGCATCAACAAGGGAACAAGTAGAAGTCATAAGCCACTTGGTGAGATCCAAATGAATGAATAGAGGATCAGTCCAGTGATATTCATGTCATAGATGCCTGGCCTGAACTCTAATCAGGAGAAAGGCACAGATAGCCAAGCTGAAGGACAGTCTACAGACCAGCTGGCCTTTTCTCTTTAGAGTCTCAAGGTCACGACAGTCAAGAAAAGACTAAAGATGTGTCCCAAACTGCAGGAAACTCAATAGATATAGCAACTTAAAGTAGTGGTTAATTCCAAACTGGATCCTTGTGCCATAAAGAGCGTTGTTGGGGCACAGGGTGAAAATTAAACAGAACCTGAGAATTTAATTGATGGTAATAATGTTAATTTTCTGACTTGATGGCTGTGTTATGACCAAGTATGTGAATGACAATTTTTTTTAATGAGCTAAATATTCAGCAGGCCCCTTACTAGCAAATTGAGGGGAAAATGTTCTATGTGCTATATCTGTAAATTTTCTGTACATCTGAAATGTTTTTGCAATGTAAAAATATTAGTTATTTCTAATTCTAATTCCTATTACACACTGGGTATAATTATGCTAAGAAAATTACTTGGCTCTAATTTTTCAGTTTCAAGGCTACAAATGGAAACAGACAAGGGTATTAGGAAGGCTGAATTGCACAAAGATACCACACTCATCACATTTGCTGGGAGATGCAAGCATAGTCCCAAGTCACCATGATTTTGAAATGTTCCTCTTATGTCTGGAGAAGTTGCAGGGCTTAGTTGTCCCCAGGTTTATCTGAGATCTCCTCCTGGCCTGCCCCAGTGTGCCAGGGCCCTTCTTGTCCATCCCCTCCCTTTCCTCCCCTTGCTGAACATGCACCCACATTCTGAGAATAAGTCCAAGCACCTTTGGCTCTGAGCCCCAAGACTGGGCAGATGATGTCCCCCATACCCTGCTCCCACATACTTCCTGCACCCCTCTACCCCAAAAGCCCTGTCACCAATTCTGATGTAATTTCTTCTTTAAATGATGACATGGACCCAAATCCATCTTTGCCACCACCGTGCTTACAGCGGGCTCTGTGTCCTGGAGGCATGAACCCTGCAGAGTCAAGGAGCCAGGGCATGGAGGCCAAGGCTGCAGGCATCTGGGAACATGGGGACATGTCTCACATTCACAGCTGTTTGCAACAGTTCCTCATCTTGTACCAATGTCCTTTCCCTCTGTAATGAGTACAGGTTTGTGGGTTCATTCCTGATCTCCACCGTGAACAGAAACGAACTGAGAAAACACATCCTCCTAATGACTCAGCAGCTACACATCTCCCCTCTACTGGGTTCCAACCAGCAAATGCATATGCGTCTGCAAGGTGTGAGGTGCAGTGCTGGGTGTTCCAACCTGGCCCTACCAAGCATCTCACCACATTTAAAGGTGCCTTACTAACAGGTGAAGTGAGTCACCCAGGTTAAGCAAGTTACAGAGTGACCCAGCACAAGGATGCCAAGCCCCTCTTCCACTTGCATGTTTAACCTCAGGTGGGTCAGGATGTTTCCTGTGTCTCACTGAACACAGCATAGTGGCATAAATATCACAATGGTGTCATCCTAGGTCATGAATGCAATGTTTAAAGGGGAAGGGTAAATTTTAACTCTGTAAGTAAATGATTAACTTCAGTAGCATCTATTTCAGCATTCAGCCACACACCAGGAAACTGCTCAGTGAGAAATATAAAAGTGGTTCTCAAAGATGACCAGGTCTAGCAAGAAACAAAACTGAAAACAATTCTCCCAGCACTGAGGCGATATCCTCCTTAAAGAAAGATGTGTGAGGCTTGCCTTCGAGATGCAGGACAGGGACCACAGTACAGAAAGGGGACTACACAGAAAGAAAGGCTTCGAGAGTTCAGTGGTCTGCTGGGATAGAGGGACTTGTCTTAACCACTTCCAGTCCAATTAAATGCAGGATAACCAGAATTTGCATATTTTCCATTCATTTCAATAAGATAACAGGAAATATAAAAATGACAATTTTATCAAGTTTATTCAATATAAGAATTGACTGGCTGAAATTACACCTGCCCGAGTGCCACCCGGGGTGAACTGTTTAAGTGGTTAAAAGTTATTTTTTCATACTTTCAAGTCTTCTTATTCTCTTTTAACCTACAGTGAGCACCAGTAAGACCCCAACCTATGATCGTGTTCCCTTCCAGAAGAAAACGCTCATAACTGGGTCTGACAAAGTGAGTCTTACACACAGAAAACGCTCATAACTGGGTCTGACAAAGTGAGTCTTACACACCTTTGACACAAATATACAATGTAAAACCTGGGGATTTAGCTCAGTGGTTCCACCACCTGCCTCACGAGGGCAAGGCCAAGTTTGATCCCCGGTACCAAAAAAAAAAAAAATGAAATATACAATGTAAAGCATAAAAAATTCAAATTCGAGGTCCATTTGTATCTGTGAAAGTTTGCAACAGGAATGTTTGTGAGTTGGGGACTTACTGTAATTTGGGGAAGCTTTGTATAATTGTGGGGCTGCTGCAAATTAAGGCTTTGCCTTGTTTTTGGCAGTGCTGGATGAATGGAGCCCAGGACCTAGCAGGTGCCAGGCCAGCGCTCTGAGCCCCACCTCATCCTTCTCACTTGGAACATGTCCAGGGCCCGAGCCAGAAACAAGCTCAACTTGGTGCTTTTTGGAATCACCAAGCCTCCCTCCCCTCAAGACAGTCGCAACCAGCCCAGCCAAGTCTACCTGTGCTCCAGGCCTTGACCCAGGCGACTTCCTCTGTCACTGCACCTCACTGTCCCCACTGCAGGCGCCGGGCTCCTCTGCATATGCTTGGCAGACCTTTGGCATAATCGCTTTCTCGCCTGGGTGACAAGTACTGATGCTTGGTCTCCCCAAAGAATGTTGTCACCACCCAAGGGTCCACATCAAGGTCCATGGGCACTTCAGGAGACTGCAGGAGCAGGAGACCCACGCTCACCCTTCACTCACCGCTCCCTTCCAGAAGTGTGGTGGAGCCCAGCCAGATTTCCCTTCCCTGACTCGGGCCAGGCCTCGGGCCAGAGTGGGGATGGGGGAAGGAATGTGCTTTTCCCTGCAGGCACAGGACAGGGGAAGAATCAGACCGAGCAGGCCAGGCCAATGCCCCCAGTGTTACTCAGGTTTTGACCTAGTCATTTTCCTTGTCATAGGAATACAACACACCTGACACCCACAACCTACAGGAGAATAGATTTTGGCTCACAGCTGGTAGAGGCTCTGTCCATAGTTAGCTAGCCAGCTTTGAGGGCAGAGGACACTGCTCACCTCGTGGTATCCAGGCAGGGAAGCAGAGAGAGGTCAGGGAGGAGCCTGAGATAAACCCCCTCAGGTCCAGCCCCAGGCTCTGGCCTCTCGGAACCTGAGCCCCCACAATCCAATCCAAAAGCCCCTCCTAGGAGTGCAGGAGGCTCCTGGGGGACATCCAGACCTAAACCATAACAACTCTGCTTCTGCGTGACTGCTCTCCATTCAGCCCAAGCACACAAACCCACAGCTTCCCTGTTCTTTGGGGCATCATTTCTGACAGCTCCCTGTACAGAAAATTTACATTGAATACATTTAATGTAATGCTCTTCTGCTGTGACTCCACCTTTTATCATGGGTGTCTTAGTCCAGCCACGTTGCTGTAACAGAACCCCTTGGACTGGGTAAGTACAAACAACAGAATGGTTTCCTCAGTTCTGAAGGGCAGAAGTCCCAGATCAGGGTGTCAGCAGGTTTGGGGCTAGGAAGAGTCGCCTTCCCACAGTCACCCCTTTCCAGCTGTGTCTTTACAGGGTGAAAAGCAAATGAATCTGCTGATCTACCAGCTACCTATCGACCTATCATCTATTTGGTGCAGGGACTGAGGGCACTGATGTTGCCTTCAATGCCACCTCCGAACCAATTGATGCCAAAGATTGAAATTGTTTGAATTTCTGCATGAAATTTATATACGTTACCTAGAAAAATTGAAGGAACAAGGGTTGGAAGAGTCCCACTGTCATGGGTATTCTAGAATAGATCGCTGGGCATGGAAGCAATGCTGCAGCATGGGGGACTACTTTCAGCATATGCATTTGAGTGGAGTGTGTGAACACTCAGACCACAGCTGACCTCAGCCAGGAGTGCGGCAACAAGTTATGAAAAGATAGAGGAGTGTGTTGTGTCTCCCGCACTGGCGAGGTCAGAGGACATAGCAGACCCACACTGACAAGGTCTTTCACTGGGCTCCTACTTTGCTTGTTTTACAGTGCTGGAGATTAAACCCAGGACCTCCACACTGAGCTACATCTCCAGCCCTACCTCCTCCTTTCCTTCCTTCTTTCTGTCTTTCTCAGCAGGGTCTCTCTAAATCACCTAGGCTGGGCTCAAACTAGCAATACTACTGCCTCTGCCTCTCAGAGTGCTGGGATTACATGTGTGTGCCACCATGTAGGATGGCAAGTTAGCAAGTTCAACCCCAGCCAAGGTGTCTTAATGACATAGAAATCTTGTCTCAAGAGGGAGTGGGGACTGGGGATGTAGCTTAGTGTGAAGTCCCTGGGTTCAATCCCTAGTACCACCAAAAAAGGAAAACAAAGGGGTGGGCCCTAGGAGAAGTGAATTTATTTATTTCTTTATTTTGCTACTGGGAATCAAACTCAGGGCCTTACTCTTGCCAGGCAGGTGCTGTGCCGCTGATCTGTATCCCCAGCCCCCTTATGAATTTATTAATGCTGTTCCAAAGGAGGGGGTCAGGCTACTTCCTGCACAGCACTTTGTTACAAAAAAGCATACCTTCCTAACCTCTCCTTCCCTCTGGCTCCTACTGCAAGGCCCTCACAGAAGCCCATGCCATGTTCTTGGACTTTCCAAATTAGGAGCTAAAGAAACCTCTTTTCTTTCCTCAGCATTGAGTATTCTGTTATAGCAAGGATTTTTGGTGCTCAGAGAAACAAGCGATCACACAGTCCCCACCCAAATAAGAAGCCCCTGTCTCAGATAGGCCCCAGCATGCACCTTGGCACCCCTCAGCAATGTTCGAGGGTAAGATTATGTAAGTCAAGGTCAGATTTCCTCAGAAACTATTGTATGCCACAGAAATAGCAAAATGAAACAAAACTTCAGTACAGGCTCTTATAAAAAATAGAAGAACTTTTTACAGAGCTGCATGATGAACACTGACAGCCCTGAAGGGACTCTTCTGTGAGGGTTGGACACTGAAAAGTCACTAACCATTTGCTAGGCACCTAATCCTTTTCTGACAAACCCTCTCCAGATAGGTGCAGCCTCTCCTCCTCCTCAAGGACCTTTGGACACCTTCACACTTTGTCCAACCCACATTTTCTCACAGCCAAGGCAGGCACACACCCAGGGCCTTCAACTGGGGCGAGCTGGAGGAGGCATAGGACCTCACTAGGCCTGGGCCTCACTCTAGTTCAATTTGCTCAGTGTCTGTGAACAGCATGCCAGTGAGTCGGTCACCATTTCACATGTGTTTGTTACACAACCTGGTAAAAAACATTTAAATCCTTACAAGCTGGCAATCATGTCTTCTTAAAGGTTGCCCACAAATACAGAGGCCGACTGTGTACATATACATACACATGTTCTTTTGGGGGTGGGTACTGATGACAGAACCCAGGGGCTTCACACTGAGCTATATCCCTGCTTTTTATTTTTAAATTTTGTGACAGAGTCTTGCTAAATTGCTAAGTTGCCCAAATTGGGTTTGAACTTGTGATCCTCCTGACTCAGCCTCCCAGAGTGCTGGGATTACAGGTGTGTGCTACCCTGCCCAGCCCAGAGAT
>NW_004624778.1:3724205-3842449 GCF_000247695.1 Heterocephalus glaber
TATGAATTAGTAATGGAGGAATATTTATTTTCAAGATCAATAGCTGTATACCACATGCAACTGACTGTGCTGACTTGCTCTGGAAGAAATATGCATACTCAGGCGCACACACACACACACACACACACACACACACACACACATACATATTCTTTTGTAAAAAAATTGTACCTAGCATTTACTGAGTATTGAATATGTACATACACTTATGCATGCATTACCATATTTAGTCCTTCATAACATTAAGAAATAGGCACTTTCATCCTCCTGATTTTAGAGATAAATAGCTAGAGGGAAATTACCTGGCTCACCCACATCTGTAAGAGGGCAGAGGCAAGATTTGAACTCAGGCCCATTTAACTACTGAGCCAGGTCTCTCAAGCAGTTTCAACCCACTTTGAAGAAACTAAGCTACTCTTTTCAGAAGAGAAATTTCTATTATTCACCAATATATTTGATTGTTGTAAAAAATCTTGTTCTGGGCTAGGGATTTAGCTCAGTGGTTCCTGCGCCTGCCTCCCAAGCACAAGGACCCGAGTTTGATCTCCAGTACCAAAAAAAAAATCTTGTTCGGTACTCTGTGATTCATGTACTGTATAGCAACAAAATCTGGTCCAAACACCCTATGGTGCCCATCAGAGGGTTGATTTATGCATCGGAATAAATCTGACCCTTGTGCAAAGTTAGTGCTGTTCTACCTATCAGTATCCACAGAGGTGGGCAGCTCCCAAGCTCCAGCACTCTGCAGAGCAGGCGATTTCAGTAATTACACCTGGCCCAGCACCACACTGCTCCCGGCAGTTGACCTCCCTGAAAAAGACATGCTAATTAAAGCTTTCTTTGAAAAGGCCAGACTGTTTCTAAGGAGCTAAGGCATGGATTCAGCCTACACATTCAAAATCTTGTTCACATGCAGAAAGTTTACCCATCTGGAAGAGGAGGAAAACTGTTTTCAGTAGTCCAGGTGTGAAAGCTATTTGTATGGAAACTATCACTGTTCACCTGAGCCTCTGTCTGTTTCAGCCACCAGGTTGGCCAGGCAGCACAGGGGTAGCAGTGGTTGTGCAGGCTACACTGAATCCCTCACCATGAGATTCTCCTCCCTCTGTAAGGTGGGACAAAGCCTTAGGATTTCATACCAACAAAAAAGGTGGGGAAGGAGTGGAGTGTGATGAGCTGTAAATGCCATGGGAAAGAGCCCAGCTCACTGGGTATTAGAGGACAGGTATCCCCTTTGCTTGGCCCAAGGTTTTTAAATTATCTTCTGCCTCTGACCCATGTTAGAAAATTTCAAAGATATTCACAGTGATATGACTAATTTCAATGGCTATAATTAGTGGAGACTTTGTTATACAAAACAGACTTGTGGAAGTTATAGTTGATGCACTTTGGGGGCGGGGGTGTTTACACTGAGCTACAACCCCAGGCTTCTATTTATTTTGAGTCAAGGTCTCACTAAGCCACTAAGTTGCCCAGGCTGGGCTCAAACTTTCGACCCTCCGGCCTCAGCCTCCCAGAGTGCTGGGTTTATAGGTGTGGACCACACCACACAGCTTTAGGTAATATCCTCTTAAATGAAAACAGCCTCAGACTTATAGTGATCCTCCTGCTTCAGCCTCCCAAGTGCTAGAATTATGGGTGTGCATCACTATGCCCTGCTTAAAGGACTCCAATTCTGTAAAAAATAAGAAACCAAGGCTAGTCTTGTGAGTTCAAGGGCAGCCTGGAATTTATAATGCAACCTTGTCTCAAAATTTAAAAAAATGAACCAAACCAAACCACAATTTATTTGCTTTAGCTAAGCACAGATTCTAAAGTAGTGATATCAATATAAGCAGTACCACAGCCCAATGAAAGTCAATTGTTCCTTTTACCCTTCAGTGTACCCCATAAAAACTGTAGTCTAATCAATTTGCATTCTGATGTATCCCCCAGAATGTTTTGTGTTAGTGCCTAGTGACAGTTCTCACTGAAATCTTGCTGGATGGGAAAAATCTTTCTCACAAACACTGAATGCACCGAGATTCTTGTAGGTGTTGTGGAAACAAGATGAACATTGTCCAGGATTATTTACAACAGCTGCATTTAAAATCCTTCCAAGGTGCTGGCCTGGATCCCGAGGCGGCTGGCTCCAGCCTCACTGCTGAGCACTGTGTAATCATCTCTCAGCTTCTACATCCCTCTGCAGTGCAGACGGGACCACTGGATTAAGGATCAGTTCTTGGAACAAGGGACATCTTGAGGACCAAGAAACTCATTAAGGTGACCTTGATAAGCACTGAAGGAATTATGTGTAAAATTCTTCAAACAAAAATTTATTTAATTTTTGCCCATTGCCATCTTAATTAAAAACCCTTTACACACTTTGCAGAAAGTGTGTCAACAGTCATCACATATTTTTGGCTTTAAGTTTCTCTATGGTTTTCTGTAGAGGAAATAAAGTTAAACTTAGCAGTTTCAACAACAACAACAACAAAAGGATTGGCAGGAGGCGTCCTCCTGTCCTGACACCAACTGGAAGGCTCATCTTCTCAAGGAGTCTGACCAAATCACTAAGAGGTGATACAGAACATTCCTCAGGGTACAGGCTGAACCTCCCTAGTCTGAAAATCCAACATCCAAAAGGCTCCAAAATCTGAAAGTTTGAGCATTAAGTTGACCTCACAAGTGGAAAAATCAACACTATTAAACTTGTTTTGTGTACCAAATTATTTAAAATATTATACAAAATTACCTTCAAAGTATACAAGAGACAAAATTGAATTTTACACTTAGGTGTCTTCTTATCCCATGCTCTTATTATTAATAGATGGAAATATTCCAAAATCCCAAACAGCTATCTTTGGATCTTGGACAAAGGATACTCAACCAGTTCACACCCTTGGCTGTGTGATCTGAAGATCTCAAGCCAATTCCTAGCACTGCCTTTTAATTCTTTCAGTGCTGAGGATCAAACCCCAGGGCATCACACATCATAGGCACACATCCTGCCACTGAGCTGCACACCCAGGCCTGCTATCACCCAGGTTTCTGGTTTATGCTTAGGCCAGCCTGATGCTGTGCTCCTGTCCCTGTCAAAACAGCAGCTTGCTGACTCCCTGCTGTTGCTTCTCACATCCCGAGTGGCTCCCTGCACATACCCACCACTGCCCCATCCCGTCCCATCCTGTCTGTGTCCCCAGAGCAGCACTCACTAAGCAGCCCCACACAGAGGACCCTGAGTGCACCCTGGCCCTGAGAAAGGGTGAGACAGACAGACAGACAGACATGCCTGCTCTTAGCACCTGAGTGTGTGCCAGGCAGGGAGGTGGACAGGATGCTGTAGAGAGCTGCAGAGCGGCACAGGCTGCAGGAAAAACCAAACAAGGAGAGGAACTGAGAGAGGCTGGAGAAGGCAGAAAGTACTTTCAAGTGAAATCTCAGCATGAACTCAATTTTTTAAAAATTAAAAGGTTTCTCAGACACAGAAGGTTAAATATCACATGGTTTCTCTTGTGTGAGAAAGCTGAGTATAAATAATATAAAGAGTAAAATAAAAGACAGCAGGAAACAGAAGCAGACTGCAGATGGAAAGGACCGAGGTTCAGTATGTGTATGTACCAACTCTCCACAACGAATGTATTTATGATGCAGGGTGAACACGTACTAATAAAAATAAATAAAAAACTAAAAGGTTGCAAGTGCCTGAAACTTCAAATTAGTCAAGGCTTTCCAATCCGTAATGAAAGGTTGTGCCAACTGGCATGCAAAAAGAGAAAATATTAGAAGAAAAAAGATAATAATAATTACTTTCTTATCCTACTCTTGGAGGAGGGCACTTTTGGATAAAGGAAAACAGTAAGGCATAAACTTTTCCAAAATCCCATGCAAAAAATCAGTTTTTTTCTTTTTGCAGTACCAAGTATAGAACCTAGGGCCTCTACACAGGGCCATATTACCAGCCCTCCCCAACCTTTAATTTTTTTATTTTGAGACAGGGTTCTGCTAATTTACCCAGGCAGGGCCTCAATGTGCAGTCCTCCTGTCTCAGCCTCCTGGAGTACTAGGACTACAGGGGGACACCACCACACCCAACTAGCAAAGTCCATTTTCTGAATAAGCCACTATAGCATTTGCAAAAACAGATTGTCCTTATGACTCAAAACAAGGACAATA
This sequence comes from Heterocephalus glaber, assembly GCF_000247695.1. The sequence goes on from NW_004624778.1 coordinate 3,728,361, forward strand.
AAAAAGCCCTTTTTCAGATGAAAAAGTATAAACTGCAATGGGACTTAGGATTTATGCCAGAAATGGACAAGTGACAAAGAGCTAAAGGAACGAACACTCTGAAACCAAGGCTCTCCATCCAGCAATGGCATTTATGAAAACAAGTGAAGCAGGAGGCAGAGAGGCACTCACCACACTCCTGTCAGCTTGTGGGCACTGCTGTGCCATCCCACAATGCTCACCAGGGGCTGTGGGGAGGCAAGTCTTCATTTTCTGCTCCTCTTTCCTGCCTCCCCCCATGCCTATGACGTAGCTAAAGCAAATCTCCTAGATTAACAAAAGCAGATGGGTTGGTCCTCAGTTCTAACATTTGGAACTGGGCACCAGTTCTCCATAGAAATGAGCCTGTGCTGGGCACCACACTGCCCTGAGAACAAGGCCTACCAGTGCCCGCTCCACTAGCTTCTCTGAAAGAACTGCAGAGCGGCTCTGAGCAGCAGCCTCATCAGTCCTCAGCCTGCAACTTGGGCTTCCACCGGACAGCATCCCTGGGAAAGAACACTGACACCACTTCTCATTACACCCAGATGCCAAAGATGTTAGGAGCTATGCATTAATTCTCCTAGAAAAATTAACAAGGTTTCCCAACATAAGCCAGAACACTGATAAATTACTCCTGTCTACACACACTCTTCTCTATCCATTCATTGCAATTCTTTTTTTAAACAGAATAAAAGAAGAGGAATGCAAGTTAACCTGTTTTTGCAGGGCATCTAAAATTGACAGGATTCTTGAAAATGAATACTACTTTCATGATGTCAAAGTTTAGCAGAAAACTATTTCCCTGCTGATGCTCTAATTGGTTGGGCTCACGGCAGCAGTGGAGCACTGAGGGATGAGGCAGGTACTCTGAGGACTTTAATCTGCGAAGATGGGGAAGTGGCATGTCTCTATCTGCAGAATCTTTTCCTTGGAAATGTCCTCCACCTCTTCCCCATTAACTGCAGAAGACCAGGGAGTTCTCTTGCAGACTTCAGATGACACTAGACAAAGAATATCTGGGAAAATATGTTTTGCACCAGTATCGTTATGTCCAGAGAAACTGGCAATAAGACATGTGTGGAAGAGCCAGGAGGTAGGTCAGGGCTCAAGGAGGCCTGGCAGGCGTGAGGCTCTGTCCCCCACCCAGCACCATGGAGCAGGGATGAGGTATTTGCAGGAGACAGTAAAGTGCAGCAGGTTGACGGCACGGGTGTAACACCTGGTGCCTCCATCCTAGCGTAGCCATGTGGACTTGGGCCATTTATTTCACCTGTCTGGTCTTTTTGGTTCCTCTGCTGCTCAATGGAGATAGCTGTTCACCCTTGTGGTAATTAGACAAGTTCACACAGGTAAAGCCCTGAGGAAGCAACTGACTTACCAAAGTGCTCGGGGAATGACAGCTGCTATTATTAGGACTCAGGATTATAATTAAGAAGGCTAAAGAAGCAACAGGAGACAGGAAAATGATATTTATACATATTTTGGGTTTAGAGGAACTGGTGTGAGGATTATTAGTCAGTTTTCTCAGTTATGTAACCTAGAACCATCTTTAATAATCTATATTTTCAGATGCAACTTTTCCAGTAAACATCATGCAAATACATTTTAAAATGTAAGCTAATCTACATTTCATTATCACGGTTCTTAAAATACCATCAATTGCAAGAAATATCCCAATTTCAGAGAGTGAAAAAGCATACATTTTAGATTTGATGACATACATTAAGAGATGAAAAAATAATAGTGATATTCCAAGTTCAGATAAGTTGTCTTCTTTTTTTCTGTAAGAACTATGAACTAAAATCCATCTTCTGATCCTGCTTAGTTCCTTCCTTTCAGGGTTTTGGGGTTTTTTGTTTGTATGTCTGTTTGCTACTGTCATGAAGACAGGAATCTGTGTTCTGGTACTGGGGATCTAACCCAGGGATGCCCTATCTCTGAACTATAACCCGGGCCCTTATTTTATTTTATTATTTTGAGACAGGATCTCACAAAGTTGCCCAGGTGGGACTCGCACTTATGATCCTCCTGCCTCGGCCTTCCTCAGTGCTGGGAATACAGGTGTGCACCACAGCACCTGGCTTGTTTGCTTTTTAAAGCCAGCCCATTAGAGATGGCACCATGCACACAACTGGTTGGTAACCAAGCAAAAGAGAGGATTTTCTTCAATTAAGATTCCAGATAGGGCTGGGGATTTAGCTCAGTGGTTCTAGCACCTGCCTCGAAAGTGCAAGGTTCCAAGTTCGATCCCTGGTACCCCCCCAAAAAAAAGACTCCAGACAGTAAAAGTCAATGAAGAAAAGGCTATAGAAGGAGAGAGGTGAGGACAGAAAGGAAGGAAAATGGACTATGAGGCCCTCAGATCCTGACCCTGGCTCTGATTCAACCTAACCAAGCAGTCTAGGCCCTCGGGGGAGGAGCAGCCAAAGCCTGCAGGCCCCGATCTGCTATGAGGGCAGGTCTGATGCCAGGAAGAGCTATAGGTCAGAGGCTCTGCTCCAGGGATACCCCCGGGCTTGGTGGGAAAAGAGATACATTGGTGGTGAAGACAGGAATCTGTGTTCTGGGAACAGAGACAGAGGGTGGTCTAGTTGAAATTTAGGCTTTAGGGAAGTTTCATGACATACAACTTGGATCTAGACAGCACAGAAGGAAAAACTGAAAAGTCAGAAGGATTCAGCTGAAAAGGAACAGAAGGGACACAAGATGTATGTGTTCAGGGCAGTGACTTCCACTCCACGGTGCCCAGGACCCTGCCAACAAGCAGTCACATCCAGTGGAAACACACCCAAGATGCCACCGGATGCCACTGTGAGGACAGTGCCATGTTACAACACTGAGGAATAGGCATTACCTGGCACTTCCCAGGCACCATTCGAGGCCCTGTAAAAACAGACTGATTATATTCTCCCAACAGTATGGGTAAGCCAGGCAAGGTGGGGCACACCTGAGGCCAGCCTGAACTACACAGTGAGTTCAAGGCCAGTCTGAACTATGTAACAAGACCCTGACTCAAAATAAAACAAAGGAAAAACACCAACAATGAAGGTAATATTAAGATCATGATGTTATAGATGAGAAGTTGAGTCCAAAGGAGTCCCTGAATCAGAAGATCAGCATGTGACAAAGCTGGTGGGTGAAGAAGGTGTGACCTGTTCATTACAAATTCCAGACACATGTGCAGAGCAGTTCCCAGAGCCCTGCACTCAGACTTCTCGGCAGAACTTGCGCAGGTTTTCCATAGGCCGGGCTAGATCTGATGTCAGCCTGAGGGCTGGGCGATACAAAAGGGCATCCACATTGAGTTGTTGCCACCATGCTCAGTCTTCCATGGTGGTCACCCTTATGCTATAGAGTGCACTTCTTTTCCTACTTTTACTTGGCCCAAACTTGCTCTGCAGAGCCTGTTTCTTTTCCTACCTTTAATAAAACTTTACTACCATTTGTACTTGTCTTGATCAATTCTTTGCTCAGGACAGAAAGAACCCAGAAGCCCCCTCTAGCACCCCCTAACCTGAAAACATATTTGGCTTAGACAGGAGCAGCCAGACTGGCCCCTTGGGGACATTTTTGTTTGTTTCTCTCCATTTTTCTTCCTTTTCTATGTTCAGCAATTGGGACCTGGAGGAGAGTCAAAAGAGAGAAGCTAGATTTGTAGCTGTTGCATGGGAGACCTGCAGACTCACTTCAAGCTTGTCTCCCCTTTCTTCCCTTTTCTTGTTTTTGGTCAGCACACTGGTATGAGTGAAGAGCCAGAGAGCCTGTTACTGACCCAGTTGCAGAGCAGGTACCATGTGTGCAACCTAGAGTCTTTCTGACTTCATGTTTCTGTTCTCCAGCTCAGCTTTCTCACTCTTTGTTGTTGTTGTGGGTTTTTTTGGTACCAGGGATTGACGTGGGATCTTGCACCTTCAAGCCAGGCGGTGGACCACTGAGCTAAATCCCGGGTCCAGCTGTCTCACTCTTTGGGGGAAAGATAGCTGTTGGTAACTTGCCAGCCTGCCCAAGTAGCCGCCTACCCCAGTTTACTCTTTGTGCTCAAAGTCCCATCTGTGCTTTCCCCCTCAACGGACTTTCCTTTCTCAGAACATTATTTCATCCCAGTTAGGTCACCTCTTCACCAATGGTTTGTTACATGAGTCAGCTGCAGGGGTTCCCCCATTTTGGTTTTCAACTGACCTCACAGCACTGGAAAAGCCTCACCCTTGAAAGCAGACAGGAGTTAAGCCTTCAACTATAAGGAACACGTGGACTTTTTCGCCATTATCTTTTCCATTAGGCTTGTTTCTTCTAACAAAATGTAGGTAATTTAGAAGCATATGCCTGACAATCTGAGCAAAACAAAAGAACCACCAAAAAAGCTTAGCTCAACTGACTGTGTCATTATTAGGATTTTTAAAGGGTTTTTTTTTTCCTTAAAAAAGAGGTTTCCATCTCTACTGCCTTAAACAAACTACCAACATTTTTACTATTGGGGTAAATGCAAGAGATACTGTTTCCCAAGTGGCTCCACTCTGCATAAGCAGAGCCATCAAGGGACTCAGTGTGGTTAAGGGAGTCCCACTGGGAGAAGGGGGTGCCATCCTGATCTCCTGGGAGTTTCTAAGGTCCAGGTAGGGCCATCAAGTGGCTCAACTACCTCTCCCTAAGGAATTAGTGGGCCAGTATGGAGACAAAAAACCCTCAGCAGGGCTTTCTTCTATGAAAGAGGCCAGAATCATCCTAGCTTCGGATAGAGATGTTTGTCTAGTGAATACCTAAGCCTCAAAAGGGACGTTTTGTAGGCTCAAATCGGGTCTCCTCCTGCTGCATGAGGTGGCATCTCTCTGGGCCCCAAGATGAGCTATGGAAAACCTCATGAACCACGCCCCACAGATTCTACTCACTTTATCACTAGGCTGTATCCTTGATCAGTGGGAAAAGTTTGACCCTGCCAGTTTTTTTTGTTTTTTTTTTTTTTGCTTTTTTTTGGTACCAGGGATCTAACTCAGGACCTTGCACTTTTGAGGCAGGTGGTAGAACCACTGAGCTAAATCCCCAGCCCTGATCCTGCCAATTTTAAAAAGAAATAGCTTATCTACTATTCAATATGGTTTGGGTTTGATACAAACTAGGAAATGGTGAGCGATGCATGGAAACAGGATGGCAGTTTAAACTATGAGACAATTTTTCAGTTAAACTGTTTCTGCCTAAAATAGAAAGCAGCCAGATTTGGTGGCACACACCTATAATCCCAGCACTCAGGAGGCTGAGGCAGGAAGACTGCTTCAACTTTGAGGCCAGCCTGGGCTACACAGTGAGTTCAAGGTCAGGATGGACTACACAGTGAGAGGTCTCAAAAAACAAACAAAAAGTAGAGTGAAATCCCTTATGTTCAGGCTTTTGTGATCCTTTATCTCAGGAAAAGTCCAGAGACTACTACACAGCATGGCACATAAGAACAGTCCCTGAGGAAGACAGAGATATCTTTGATGATCCTATCTTCAGATCGCCACCTGTGTCTCAGGGGGCTATGGCTCTCTCCCAGAAGAAACTTCTGGGCTCCAGACACCTATAACCCAATTGCTGGACGTGGTCTTTTCTGTGTTCAATAATTGGGATCCAGAGGACAGTCAAAAGAGAAAAGCTAGAATTATGGCTGTCGCAATTGGCAATGCTTTAAACTCACCCAGGTCACCTAATGCAAAACCTAAGAACCACCGAGGGTCCTGTTTAAGTGTGAGTAGCCTAGACACTGGGCACGTGACTGCACCACTGCCTGGCCCCTGCTCCGAATGTCAGGCGGCCAATGTGTCTGACTCATGGCACTAGAGGGCTGCCTGTCCCCACTGCAGACAGGGGCTAGGCCAGACGAAACCCTCATTTTCTGCTCTGAAGAGGCCCAAGGGAACCTGCAACGTCCCCAACCATGGATATTACCATCTCCTAAAGGGAACCCTGGGTGACACTGGACATTAGGGGTGAGCCAATTCAATGACTTCATTCTGTTTTGACTTCCTTCTCTGGAAACACTCCTATAGCTATAGTTGGGGTTGAGGAGATCCCTAGTCAGAGATTCTTTACTCTTGCTCTGATGTGTCTCTTTGAAGGACAAATGTTTAACCATGAATTTCTAATTGTCCCACAGTGTCCTACTTTCTTACTAGGAAGAGATTTATTAGGAAAATGGGGGACATTTCTCAAATTCTGGCCAAGGCCAAAATGGCTTTTACCTGTTGGGACTATGCCAGTTCTCACTGAACTAATTAGCCAACAGGTGGATCCTGCTGCATGATAGAATAAAATACAGTAGCATCTTGGTTTCTGAACTTAATTTCTTTTATGATTTTTGGGAAGATAGCTGTGTTTATGTGAGGCAGATGACCATGATCATTTTTGTCATCCAATGTGGAGTTTATGAACAGAAGCAAAATTTTGCTGAACACTTTTGTTTATGAACTGAATTGTTTACAACCAGAAGCATTTGTGAACTGAGGTATTACTGTACCTGACTTAAGCAATCCCTTCTTCCTCTACATATCAGAAAGGAAAGGAATTGCTTTGGGTGTCTTGAACAAAAAGCTAAGACAATAATTCCTTCCAGTGGCATAAAAGTTAAGATGGCGTGGCTGCTAGATGGCCACCCTGCCTGACAGCATTAGCAGCTACATCTATTCTAATGGAGAAAGCTGTGAAACTAACTTTAGGTCAGAAACTGTAAGTCCTGACTCCCCATTAGGTAATTAGGTAATTAGGTAAGAGCAATTCTTGAGACCAAAGGTTACTTGTAGTTAACAGAGGAATGGCTTGTAAAGTACCAGGACAAACTCTTAGACATCCCTGAAGTTATTATAAAAATTTGCACTACTCTTAATCCTGGCTCTCTGATGCCTACAGTCCCAGAAGTTAGCCACTCTAGTGAACAAGTGATCTCCCAGACCTATGTAAGCAACCAGGACATCAGTAACCTGCCCCTCCAAGACCCTGAGGAGGTGCAGCTCACTGACAGAAGACGCTTTGTCCAAGGACACTGAGAGGCAGGTTATGGAGTTGTCAGCTCACAACAGATCACTGAAGCTAAACTTCTTCCCCCAAGGACCTTTGTTCAGAGTGGTGTTAATAGTTCTTGCTTGGGCATTGCTATAGGAAAAGGCAAGAAGCTATATAGCTATACAGGTTTCACATATGCCTTGCTGATCTACATGCCATCATCTATGAAGCACAAGCAGAAAATTCTACAAGTCTTAGAAGTAGTCTGTCTCCCCAAGCAGGGTGCAGTCATGCATTGCAAAGGAGTCCAAAGAGATATGTTGAAAGTCTCCTTGGAAAATAAAAAGGCTGACAGAGAGGCAAGGGCAGCCCTAAATCCCCTCAAGACCCTCACCTTATTCTCAGTTCCTGAGGAATCATTCTGGTCTTTCCTCAAGGGATGCAGTGGCAAGCCATAAAAATCTTACATAGGAAATAATGGTCACTAGAATTTTCACAGGACTAAGAAGAAAGCTATTCCTGAAAACCTCTGGAAGACTTGAGTCTCCTCTTCAGAAAGGAAGACTCCAGTATTGCTTTGAGTGCAGATACGTAGTCACTAATGACCCTGATTCACCACAGCTTATATGGGTACCTGTACTGAGGCTCCCATTTGTAATTAGATGCATTATGTGGGTAATCTTGCTAAGGCTATGGTGCTCAGGCTCTCAATAATTTATTTAACCTCCCTCTTTGCCATACTTTGTCCTCCGTAAGAACTGTGGAAATCTGACCTGCTCCTCATATTTGGGCTTTACATCACCGACATAATAGTAAAATTACTTTCTCTCTCCCATTGAACTGACAGTTCAATAGTCATTAACTCTTTTCTCATTGTCTTTTGAAAGGTTTTTCTTCTTCAGCCCAGCAACTGAGCCACAACACCCCAAGGTAGTTGGACCCAGTAGGTAGGGTCTGCAGCCCATTCCAGCTAGAACAAGCTCCCTCAGCACCCTATAAAGAATGAGGAAATGTGTGTCTTGGGGGAAATGAGATGGGAGATTAGGGCATGGCAAAGCTGGCTGGGGTAGTAGGTGTGACCTATTCATTACAAGATCCTGGACACATGAGCAGAACAGTTCCCAAAGCCCTGCATGTGGACTTCTCACAAGAGCTTCAGCAGGTTTTCAATAGGATGGTCTAGGGCCAGTGATGGAGCTCAGTGGCACCACACCTGCCTCGCAAGCACAAAGTCCTGAGTTCCATTCCAGATGCCAAAAAAAAGGTGGTCTGGACCTGATGTTAGCCAGAGGACTGAGTGATACAAAAGGATCTGGCACACTGAGTTACTGCCACTCAACTCTCTCTTGTTCTCTCTCTTGCATGGTGGCCCACCCTCACGCTGTAGAGTGTACTTCTTTTCCTATTTTTACATGGCCCAAACTTGCTCGGGAGCCTGTTTCTTTTCCTATCTTCAATAAAACTTTACTACTGTTTGTGCTTGTCTTGATCAATTCTTTCCTCAGGACAGAAAGAACCTAGAAATCACCTCCAGAAGGAGACTCCAGCACCCCAAAACCTGGTAACACCCTTGAATCCGCAAGCTAAGAACTCAGGTGGTCTAAGTACTGCACCACTGAGCCACTACAGTTTGGTAAGTCCTGGAGTTACGAATGAGTGCTGTTCAGCGAGAACGTTCATAAATCAGGTTCATTCCTAGACCAGGCAAAGTGAATCTTACACACCTTTGACACAAATATACAAAGTAAAGCATAAAAAGAATGAGTCATGTCTACTATCTTTTCACCTTGGTTCAAACTCTCAATTATTTTGACTTTGCACTTCCTAGCCGTCCCCTCCACATCACCACTGCTTTCCCTCTTGCTTCTGGATACCCTGGGCTTTGACTGAGCACTGTACCACTGCACACTATCTTACTATACAGTGAGCACACAGCAGCACAACTGTGGCAAGGTCTGGCGGACACATGAGCTACTTCCTCAATTTGTTTGCATCTACAAATGTTTGCAATTTGGGATCTGTTCCTATCTGTGAAAGTTCTAGACTTGAATGTTCATAAGTTGAGAACATATTGTACATTCCTTTGATTTCTAGGCCCTCCAATGCTGGCTCCACACAGACATTCAAATACTTGCTGAATGAATGAAGGATGCCAGAGTTAGTGGGCTCAGAAAAATGCACCAGGAATGAAAAAATAATGTAGGGATTTGGATAGAACACAGCAGTACCAATGCTTTTTGTTGTTTTTGGTTTTTTTGTTGCTTTTTTTTTTTTTGTACCAAGAATGGAACTCAAGGCCTGGAACTTGCCAGGCAAGTGCTGTGCCACTAAGCTACATTCCCCAGCATAGCAATACTGATGGATTAATTGGCCCAGGGCTCCAAATAGAACTTGGAGACCAAACTGCTTCCTCAACTCGATATGGAATCCCAGACTCTGTCCGTGGGACACTGCTCCAACAAGAGCAGACTTGGGCTCATGATGACCTGGAAGGCTGGGTCTGCACGTGACACTTCCAATCAGCCCACCTTCCTGCTTTTAGCACAGCCATGCGGACTGGCTCTCTCTCTCTCTCTCTCTCTCTCTCTCTCACACACACACACACAGAGTAGCTTTTGTTGTACATCATATTCTGTGTTCCAGAATGCAAGTACTCAAGGTCAAGGCCCTGGTCCCGTTCACCTCTAGATTCTCAATGCTACTTAACATATTGGTGAGTCCTCAGTATGACAAGATACCAGGTTTTAGGAGAAAGGTTACAGCTTACTCAAGTTTCTGCTGAGAAAACAAAGGTCATTTTACAGCCTCATTTTTCTCTGGAGGGATATTATTTTTAAGTAAGTCTGGCTATCCCATGTTCTGACAATGTTTGACAGACTATACTGCCTCACACTTGAAATTACCAGCAACAACCCACAGCAGTCTTCAGTTAGGATGGCTTATAACTTCTCTGATTCTAGATGTTGACTTTTTATTTCCTAGCATCTATTTAACAAAACATTGTATAAATGAACTTAATTTTTTTTTTTTTTGTACCAGGGATCGAACTCAGGTCCTTGCGCTTGCGAGGCAGGCGGCGGAACCACTGAGCTAAATCCCCAGCCCAAAATGAACTTAACTTAAAGCCATTCAGCTTTTTAAAGCCATCATTACCAGGGAGCCTATCACAAAGGACCGGGCCAGCCTTGCCAAGGAGGCCAGGCATTTGCGGGCCAGGCCAGGTGTAAGTACAGGTAGCACAACTGGGACTGGGAAACCACTACCCCTCTACCCAAAGGAATCTGGGCAACACCCCAGGGCCAATCCTCCCTCCGTTATTCTAACAGAAGCAACAATAAAATGGCAAAGACGCTGGAAACCTCTATTGCTCCAGTCTAGAGCACATGCATGTCAGATTTCAAGGTTCATCCACATGGACTGCATCTCGTGTATGTCATTTAATAACAGTGAACTCTGGGACAGGCCTGTGTCTGGAAAGCCCCTGAGATGTCTCAGCACCCTGTCAATCATTCCTGTCAGTCTTATCCAGAGACCCAGTGAGAGGCACCTGGGCTGGGGTGCACAGCTTTTAGAATCCAAAAGCCTGATTGATCTGTGTGCTTATTTCCCTACCACTCAGACACCACTATTCTGTCCATGCCACATTCTTATTTCTGCTGTACAGACCTGCCCTGAGCACATCTTCCTGTTACCTTCAATAAATGTAGTGGCTTTCTCTTTTACTATTGGATATATACTTGCAAGTCTTTGCTTCAGCGTACATAAAAGCCTGGATTCTGTCAGATCCACCACATGCTATCATAAGCTAATGAAGGGCACAGGGCTGGGGTGGCTTCACTCTGGTCCTACAGAAGTGAGGCAGTAACACAAAGCTGATTGAGGACCCCAGACACTTGTGTTAAAGCAGCCCTGCGCTGCGATCCCGGATGATGACCAACTCAATACAATGCTCTGCAAATGATGCCAAGTGAACTCCTGGGAACAAACACCACTACTACAGTGCACTCAAGGCCTGGCTGGCCCCCTCCAAGAGTCCGGACAAAAAAGATCACTATCCGTACAAGTTTTCAGAAGGTGCCTCGATAATAAGGAATTACTTACTGGTAAAAGGTTATGCAGCAATTGAAGGTGATCTTTTCTAGACAAAAGACATCTGTTTACAGATGTCAACAAGGGGCCTCTAGGGAACCATGTAATGTTTTGTTTTTACCATGGGAAAGATATGATCCATAATCGGATTTGAGGAAATTAATGGAGGAGTTATTGATAGAAGTAGGTCAGAAATCAGGTAGATCCACTGAGCTACACTTCCAGCCCCTTTTTATTTTTAATTTGGAGACAGGGTCTTGCTAAGTTGTCCAGGCTGGGCTCAAACCTCAATCTTTCCGCCTTAGTCTCCTAAGTAGCTGGAGATTACAATGTGCCATTGTTCTGGGCTAAAAATTTTGTTTTGAAAGAGTAATCTAATGAGTTTGGATCTTTAAACTTTAATTTTTGGGGTCACGACAGTCAAAACATCCCCTTTCCAAGCCTAAAGATGACCTGGTGTCTATGGTATTACCCTTTTTACTCTCAGCTTCTCACCATTTGCTTAATACTAACAGATACCTCCTGCCTCAAAGAGACTGCTGTAGGCTCTGTCAGACTATCACCTCTGAAGCCAGACACACTGAGATTTGAATCCTGCCTCCATCCTCAGTTCATGAGTACAACTTTGTTCATGAGTACATTTGTTCATGAGTACTTTTGTTCATGAGTACAACTCAGTTCATGAGTACATTAGTACAACTTTGTCCTCAACTTCTTCAGCTGTAAATTGAGCAGAATATTATCTACCGAGGACTGTTGTCAAGTAAATTTATACATATATACTTGTGTATACCACAGCACAGTTCTTCACATAGAAAATGTATTTGACGGCACTTAAGAGGTTGAGGCATGAGGATCTCGAGTTTGAGGCGAGTCTGGGCTACACAGCAAATTCAAGGCCAGACTGGACTACATACCAATGAGTTCAAGATCAGCCTGGACTGCATAACAAGACTCTATCTCAAAAACAAAAACACATGCAATAAATAGCAGCTATTATGAACATCAAAGAAGGAGACCATTTATTTATTAATTCAACAGGTATTATTTTTAAAAAAAACTATTATAGACAGTCTCCTGTCCTAATGCTGTCAGACTTTTTGGGACACAGATAAGCAAGTGAGTTCTTGTTATGATCTCACCTAGTAGTTTGTTTTGTGCCTGTCATACCTGTAGAGTTGTATTTAATGCCCCTAGCAATCATAGAAAGGACTGTCATTTCCACTGTCCAGATGAAGAAACTCCGAAGTTAAGAAACTGGCCCAATTCACACCTGGTGATGGAAGAGGGACTAGAACCTGGGTGCTGCTGAACCCTGACATTCTGCCCTTAATGCCTTCTCTTCTCTGCTGCACTCCTGGGAGAGCTTCACACTCAGGCACACGCAGTGGATATAGTGTGTAGACTTTCTTTTTTTCTCCATTGTGTGTGTGTGTGGGGGGGTGGTACCAAGGATTGAACTCATGACTTCCCGCTTTCGAGGCAGGGGAGATGCCACTGAGCTAAATCCCCAGCCCCTTTTCCTCCATTTTACTAGCGATTGGACCCAGGGACTTTGCACTGAGCTACATCTCCAGTCTCTTTCATTTTGAGACTAGGTCTCACTCATTTGCCCAGGCTGGGCTGGCTTAAACTTGTGATCTTCCTGCCTTGGCCTCCCAAAGTGCTGGGATTATGGACATGCACCACCAAACCTAGCTTATTTTCATATTATTTTGAGCAAAAAAGTCAGAGAACTCTAGTATCATACTTTTTTGGTTTTGGTACTGGGGATCGAACTCAGGACCTTGTGCTTTTGAGGCAGGTGGTGGCACCACTGAGCTAAATCCCCGGTCCAAAAATCAGAGAACTCTAAATTAGTGGATTTCATAAAGAGAGACCACAGCACAGCACTGCTTGACTGAATTCTCTGCCAAGTTCTTAACCTCTCAGGTTTTGTTCCCTCTATTTTTAATTTTTTTTTCGGTGCTGGGAGTCTCACCCAAAGCCTCACATGTGCCAGACAAGCCCTCCAATGCTGAGCTACACCCCCCAGCCCTTATTGCTTCTTTAAGAGGGAAAGTAACATTTCTATTTAGTAATGTCCACATTAATGCATCTAAATTTTATGGTTTTTATATATCAGTATTGCCCTGGGTGTTATGAAGTGAACTGGTACTTCTCAAGAATTTATATCACGTTTATTTTTTGGGGGGGTGCTTATGTAATAATAAATGATGCCACAAAACAGGGAAGAGGGTTTAATCCAAATAAGGAAGCACTTTCTATAATGTTTCCTCCCCACAGGGTGTGGTTGCCCAGTTGTTTAAAATACTGCAAGTGTCCTAATTTAAAAATAAGTAAGTTAAATTTTAAAAACGAAACTAGATTCTTCTACAGACATTACAGATTATAATATACAAGGGGAACAACTATACCTATTAAGATACAGTAATTATCAAAAAAAAAAAAGATACAGTAATTCTATCTTTCAAGCCTTAAAATAATACCAACAAGGACTTTGAGTTTCACGGAGTAAACAATGTAACAAACCTAGAAAAGTTGTTGCTGGATTCTCCTTGAAAAAAGAAAAAAAGAATAGCTGGGGGTGTAACTCATGGAAAAGCAGCTGTCTGACCTGCGCCAAATCCTGGGTTCCATCCCTACCTGGCACCGCAAAAATAAATGAATGGGGTGCGCGGGGGGGGGTCCTTCCATAAGTACAGCTGCTTTACACACGATTTATGCCCTGCAGCACTCGCCTTTGCTTCCAAGAGGGATTTATTTATATTCTGTTCACCAAGTCAGAGTGTTTGAAAGTAAACCAGGTGATCTTAGTAAAAGGACAATATAAAGAATCTGGACCCCACCATTTGCAAGTTGAAAACAGCTGATCAGCAAGTTGGCTCTGTTAAGTTAAAAAATAGTAAGTACCTTCAAAACAAAAGCATTTTCGCTTGATAAACCATTCTTCCATTCATTTAAGAACGAATCAAACCTAAAACTGCAAGGTTTCAGAAATTACTTCAACAGCGTCCCGATTCTGCAAGAAATACACCGAGACCGAAATCACTGTCATTCAGTTCACTGCAGACAGATTTTCCCACACGGCCGTCTCTGCCCTCATCTGATGTGCTCAAATATTTGTAATCCATCACGCATTCGTGGTCTTTTGCCCTATACGTCACAAGGACGTGACGGGAACATTTAAAATCTCCAACATTTATCATATTTAAATCACCAAAAGAGCTCTGCTTAATCGTGACAAAATGCATGATAGTTAACAAAAGCGCCTGCGTTTCTGCTGCTCTAGCGAGGGTTTTGTCTCGGAGGCCAAGCCACCTCAGAGTTCTCCGGCGACCACGAGCGGGGAGAGTTTTAAAGAATGGGAAGGAAAGAAAGAAAAAGAAATTCAGGCGGCCGTTCTAGTTCTAAGCTCCCCGACGAGAACTGAGTCGTTCGCTGCCAGGTTCGCCTCGAGACCAGGGTCCGCGCCCGTCGCGCCCGTCGCGCCCGTCGCGCCCGCTCGCCGCCCAGCGGCGCTCACCTGCCGGCTCTGCGCATGCGCGGCCCCCGGGGGCAGGCAGCCCCCCCAGCCCCACGCGCTGGGCAGGGGCGCTCCAGGGCCGCGGGACCCCCGGCGGCAGGTGGGGCAGGTTGGACTTGCGCCGTATCGCCACGCGCCGGAAGTCGCCGCTCATGGTGCCGGGCTGGCGGGCGGCTCCGCGCTCTCCGGCAATGGGACCCGAGTTCGCCGCGACTCAGAAGGTCGGGAGACTCCTCGTAGCACAGGGTTAGGTCCGCGCTCACCTGCGGACCGCAGCGCCCCGCCCCGTCCTCCCGAGCCAATCGCCAAGGTCCCGCCCCGCCCTCCTGAGCCAATCGCCGCGGCCGAGGCGCGGGACGAGGGACGAGCCGGGAGCGCTACTGGGCTGGCGGACGAGGACGCGCGGGGCAGAGCGGAAGCCCTGGGAGGGGCCGGGGCCGCAGCCGCCCCTGGACCGGCAGGCCCCGCCCCCTCGCCGCACCTGCGCGCACACCTGGCAGGCGGAAAGGCCAGGCCGCCACCTGCGGCCCGCGCTGGGTTCGCGGCCGAAAGAAAAGCCCGGCAGCTCCGCCGTCTCCGCCGGGGAGCTTGCCAAACCCAGACCCACAGCTCGGGTCACGCGCGCCTCTCTGGCCGCTGTGCGGATCTTACAGGGTTCCGCAGAAGGGTCGCAGACCGTGGGACCCTGTCCAGGTCTCTGCACCGGCTGTCCTGTCCTCGGCTGTCCTCTCAGGGGACACGAGCCATGCCCGGAACTCCGCGCCCAGGCCCGCGGAGGAGTGGGGAAGAGAAAACCAAGGAGCGCCCGTGGGTCTCGAGAGCCTCGGACCCACGCTGTCAGGATGCGTTCAGAGTCCTATAATTACCAAGCCATGTGTTTTTGGCTATATACCAAATTCAAAAAATGCACTTTTAGCTGGACGAAGTGGCCAGCGGCAGGGTTATGCGAAGCGAGGAGTTTAGCAAGCATGAGCAACATAGCAAGACCCTATTTCCTCAAAAACAAAGATGTAATTTAAACTGGCTGCCTAATCTGCATTTAAAATGTTCCTGCTCTCTGCCAGGCGCAGTGGTGCTCTCCGATAGTGTCAGCTACTTGGGAGGCTGAGACAGGAGGACTGCTTGAGGCCCGGAGTCGGAGGTCAGCCTGGGCAACACAGTGAGACCCTGTTTCGAAGGAAGGCTGGGTTCCCAAACCGAGTTCCACAGTCATCACCTCTTATGTGACTTCAGTGTTACCCACTGTGCCACTCAGTACTGAATGTAATTTTTGTCTTTGTTTTTGGGTTTTGGTACTGGGGATAGAATTCGGGACCTTGCATTTGCGAGGCAGGTGTGGTGCCACTGAGCTGAATCCCCGGCCCCTGTATGTAATTTAAATGGTTTCAAATACAAATTAATATAGAAAGGGCTTGCCCTTGTTCACCCTGGGGATACCATCACTGAAACCCGTACCACCTGGTCTAAGCACTTCCCAAACACTCCAACTCAGTTTGCCACTAACATGAATTCGGGGGTTAAATTTCCAACACAAACTTTCGGGGGACACATTCAAACCTTGGCATATTCATAGATACACATCTCTCTACCTCTTTTTTTTTTTTCTTCAGTTTTTCGTTGGTTTTTTGAGATGGGGTCTTCCTATATAGCCCAGGCTGGACTCCAACTTCCAATCTTCTTGCCTCAGTCTCCCGAGTGCTGGGGTTACAGGTGTGCCATCACCACACCTGGCTAGACATATATCTTTTAAGCCTAATTAAAATGTTGTGGCTCCACATTCAAGTTAACTTTAACAACATGAGTCTGGGATTAACTAGCCTTTAACAAGAAAAATGAAACTAAAAGATGATTGATTTAGGGTGTTTGGGGAGAGAGAAATGATCCTGAAATGGGGGTGGGTCATTCAGGACCTTGTAAGTCATGGGAAAGAGGACTAAAAAGGAACACTCAATAGGAAAATTATGAATAAATCAGCTGATTTCACTACTGGCTGAGCATCACTCCCAAAATTAAAGAGATCAAAATTTGGCAGCCGATTCACTCTTATTTTAATCTTGCTCAAAGACCTGGGTTTTTTCCCCACACCACGAAAAGAAAGACAAGACTTCGCTCCATCTGACAAGTTATGTCATTTCCTCAGTACAATGAATTGTACACTTATTTTTTATTCACTTTGATGCTGGCGGTAAGTAGGAATTTATATGTCATGAGAGTAGTAAAGGTCACTAACTGGTGTGAGTAGCACTGGGGTAGAGCTACAGAAGGTGTTTTCATGAGGACCTAACTAAAGATGATCTGTTTACACAAAAGGAACTTGGGGCCATATGACAGGGGTGTAGTGCAGCGGGAAAGGCTCTGGGTTCAATCCCCAGAAAACAAAAAACAGGAAGTGGCAGTCGATATCTTTTAAAATCCTTTGAAAACAGTTACTTTGTAAAGCAGAGCCCCTGTGTTCTTGAAATTAGGAAGGCAGCTCCTTGCCTGAGCTTGGTTAGGAGAAGCTTCCTAGGGAAGGAGGCCTGGGAGAGAGGTGTGGTGCCGGGACAGAGTTACCTAGTGGAAGGGACTCAGGACAGACAGGGGAGGGGCACAGAGAGAGATCATTCAGGACCTTGTAAGTCCTGGTAAAGAATTAGGACTTGATTCTGAGGACAAAGGAATAATTTTCAAGAGTTTTTAATAAGCAATGAGGACAGATTTGCATTTTAGCCATCATATTAAATGTCCACATGCCCCATTTTTTGTTGTTGTTGTTGTTCCAGGGATTGAACTCAGGACCTTGCGCTTGCAAGGCAGGCAGTGGCACCACTGAGCTATATCTCAGGCCTACATCTCCTATTTTTAAGGTCATTACAGAAATACGGATCAGGCTGGGAATGTACCTCAGTGGTAGAGCGGTTGCCTAGCATGAGGCCCCAGGTTCCATCTCCAGTACTGTACATACAAACAACACAACAAAGCACATCAGTGTAATTGGAATCCAAGTCAGTGTGGTCCAGTGAGTTCCAGCCTTCCCTCTTCCTCTTCTGGATGGATACAGTCAGGTGTTCCAGTAATCCTGGTCTCTTTGGCCAGTCAATGGTTCTGCCTAATGAGTCTGGAGAACCATTTCCGGAGGGAAATTTTGCTTCTGACTCTCTGGGAAGGATTTTCCCCCTTAATAAGAGAAAGAGTGGCTATAAGGAACCTAGTCCCAAGCTCGCTGCTCCTGCTTTGGGGAGTGGTTTTTCAAAGATTCAGGTGGGAATCCTGAAGTGCGTTAGCTACCTTGTAACCCAGTGGGAGATTGTGGCGATGGCAGAGAAGCAGGATGGTCATTGCTGAGTTCTATGAGCTACTGGACCAGCCCTGAAAGTGCCTACCTGGTAACCCATAGTGACGAGGACAGCCATAATCTCTCCTTATAATTAAGTCACTGTTAGGTTTGTTACCTGTAGTGATACAGAGCAAACTGTTCATTCAAATTTTAAGAAAAGAACTCAACATTGTGAAATCTTAAATCCCTACATTTAATGTTTTATTATTACTGCTTAGCAAGGTTTCTTTTAGCATGGGTGCATACTCCTTTGTTCTTTTTCTTTGGTTTTCAGATGGGGGTCTCATTATATTGCCTAGACTGTCTTGAACGCATGATCTTCCCTCATCAGTGTCCTGAGAGCTAGGATTACAGGTGTGTGCCTTCCTGCCTGGCTTTCTCTGTTGCTTCTCAGTGAGATTATCTTGATAAGAGGTCAGCAAATTATGCCATGGGCCAAACCCAGCCCACTGCCTGTTGTTCGGGTATAGCTCGTGAACTAAACATGGTGTTTGGGCTGGGGATGGATCTCAGTGGTAGAGTAATTCCTGGCCTTTACTAGGCCCTGGGTTTGATCTCCAAGACTCCTCCTTCTGCCCAAAAAAGAATGGTTCTTAATTTTTTAAACCATTGGGAGAAAATCTGTTTTCTTTATGGTTTTTGGTGCTGGGTATTAAACCCAGGGCCTTCCTTATGATAACCATGTGCTACCACTGAGCTCCATTTCCAGCCTCTGGAAGAAAGTCTAAAGTGTGTGTGTGTGTGTGTCCGTTGCTGGGAACACATCCTCTGGAGAAGAATACATAGCATGCATTTGGGAAGAAATTAACATCATGGCCCGAAAGCCATTAGTGAGCCCACTGTGAGTTGGCAACAGATCAGACCTAAGGACCTGGCGGGGGTGACTCAGCAGCCACCTGCAGTTGTTAAGATTCCAGCAAAGATTGGCCTAGAATTTATTTATTCCTAATTACTTTGGGATCAGGGTAAAGCTCCTCTGCCTCTATCTTAACCTAATGCTCAGCGAGGTAGGATGAATCACTTAAACACTCGCCCCCCAGTTATGCTCATTTCAAATTTCAAGCCAATTCCACCTTTACAAATTCCAAAACAATATTGTATAGCATGTGAATTTGTGTAAAATACAAGTTTGTATCTGTAAATGAGAATTTTACTCAGCCATGCCAGCTCATGGCGCTAGGTCTGCAAATCGGGCAGCTGTGACAGAGACCAGATGGCCAGCAAGTCTGAAAATGCCCACAGTGTGGCCCTGGCAGAGAAATTATGCCAACCTTGGGTCTAGATGCAAAAAGAAACTTTTAGAAGATTTGGTGATTTTGAAAAGTGACTAGAGTTTTATAAAAAAATGCAGCTCACACAGGGCCAGGGATTTAGCTTAGTGGTTTCGCCACTTAGTGGTGTGCAAGCCCAAGGACCCAAGTTCAATCCCCGGTACAAAAAAAAAAAGTGCAGCTCACATCCAGCTCTGTTGTGTGTCACACATACCATAACAGTGTTCACAGGAGGGACATGCTGAGGCCGTCGGCGGAGCCAATCTTTCACTGCAGGTTTATATCTTCTCCAGCAGTCACTATTGCTTCATCTAATAGGCAACATCAGCAGACCACGGAGCTCTGCTCTTTGTAACAAAAGAGCAACATACCCTGAAGTTCCCATGAAGAGACACACTATGGATGTGAAATCAGTGGTACAAATTCCCACAGAATTATTTTTTCAAGGTAGCCACAAGTAGATACGTAATAAAGATTTTAATGAGAATACTGTCAGTTAAAAAAAAAATATTTTAGAGCTGTGTGTGCTGGTGCATGCCCATAATCCCAGCACTCAGGAGGCTGAGGCAGGAGGATTGCCATGAGTTCAAGGCCAGCCTGGGCTACATAGTGAGTTCAAGGCCAGCCTGAATCACATAGTGAGAGCCTGTCTGAAAAAACAACAAATATATCTACATATCTCTGTATATATATGTTTTCATGCTAATAGTTTTCAATTTGTCATGAGGAAATATCTCCTATTTTGGGGGTCTCTGAAATGCAAAATATATCACTTTCTACCATATATTATAGTTAGGTATACCTTTATCTGATTTTCCTTTCTAGATTGTAAGTACCATAATGGCCAAGTCTGTCTAATTCATGTTTATATTCTCTGCAACATCTTTTACAGTGGTTTCCGTTTAGTAAAAATTTCAATAAAATTAAGTGAACAAAATAGACTAAAAGGAAAACCATTTATGAACATGAATAGCAATTTCTCTTTAAGTGATGGATCCTAATAGAAATGAGTGAGAATTTCTGCGTAAAGATTTTATTTCATTCTTTTTTTTTTCCTTTCTTTTTGTAGTGTTGGGGATGGAACTCATAGCCTTGTGCACACTAGGCAAGTGTTCTACTACACCCCAGCCCCTGCACAGTGATTTTTTTCTTGTTGTTTTTTGGTTTTTTGAGACAGAGTCTCACTACATAGTCCAGGCTGGCCTTGAACTCATGGCAATCCTCCTGCCTCAGCCTCCCAAGTGCTGGGAGTACAGGCACGCACCATTATGCTTGGCATTGCACAATGATTTTAAAGGCATCATATTTTTACACTAGTAAAAGTCTGAAGTAATTTGTCCAATAATAAAAAAGTATTTCCTCCCTTTTTCTTCCTTTTCACTTCCCTCCTTCTTCCCTCTGTCTTCCCTTCTGTTCTCTTCCCCTCACCTTGCCTCTCCTCTTCCCTCCCTTTCTTCCTTCCTTCCTGGCATTGAACCCAGGACCTTCACACTGAACTACATCCCTAGCTCTTCTTATTTTTTAGTTTGAGACAGGAACTCATTAAGTTGTCCAGGCTGGGTCCAAATGTGGAATTTTCTTGCCTCAGCCTCCCAGCAAGTATTTTCTCTTTAAAAGATCTATAATGCATCTGTCCTATGAAATATTGTACCAGCCTTACAATTAATGCAGTTGAAAACTTCTAATAATGTAGAAAAAGTATTCACCAGAATATGTTGGGGGGGGGGCCAGGATCTGAAATTGTATATTTAGTATGATTCATCAAAAGGCACCAAAATGTTAATGGCAATTTTTTCACCAAGATAAGATTTTGGGTGAGCTGAGTTGTCTTCATTCTATTTTTCTATATCATCTGAATTTACTACAATAAATATAGATTGCTTTTATTACTAGGAAAAGAAAAACAACTCCTCCTCCCTCCGTCCCCTATCCCTGGGGCCATTTGTTTAAAAAGAGTAATAAAATAATAATTTAAAAAAAGAAAAGCAAAAGAAACATTTGTGAAGCAAAAGGATGAGCATAGCAGACCCTCATCTGTGGCTGTCCATCAAAAAACGGTCTGAATTATTCCCGGTGAAATGAACATGTGCCCTGGGTAGAGTGATATCCCCAGATGAGCTGCTGCTGAGGGGAGAAGTCAGCTCCGCCAGGCCAAGTGCACCACACAGGGATTGGCTGTTAGCAGGCTCTTGAGTGTCATGATCTAACACTACCCACAGCCTGGCTAGCGTGATCATCACTTAGCCAGCCAATTATCACCCCAAGGATATTTCACAGCACAATCAGTCCTGGAATAATTGGTTCAAGACTTTAGGCTGAGGGTTTCCGTCTGAAAACAGGCAATCACGGGCTCTCTGTGCCGGATTTCAAACATTATCTCACATTGTGTGCAGCTAACGATGTCCCACTGAATTTACATGTCCTAAATGGTCCTCCTCCTCTAGAAGCATCGGGGCCTCCCAGGAGAGCACTGTGCCAAGGACACAGCCATCCTTTGGCATCTGTCCCAGTTGCACATGCTCAGAAGTTGGTACAGTTTTGCTGAACTGGTTGATCAGAAAGGAATTTTGAGATTCCAGTGCTTTATGTAGTGTGTGGTTAATAAACGTTCATCTACTGGCCTTCTTGAGAATTGTGAGTAGTGATGACTGTTAGAGGAGGGAGGGGAAGAGGAGAAGGATTGAGATGTGCTATGCGCATGTGCCTAACTCCTCACGGCGAATGCGATCATTATGCCCTGCAAATGTGTACTAATAAAAATTTTCTAAATAAATGCAAGAAAACCTGAAAAAAAAAAGAATTATTAGTAGTAACTGGATTATTTATAAGAAAAAGCTAGTTTGGTCATGTGCAACAGTAAGGAAAGAACAGGAACTGATCGGTACCTACATGATGAGCCCATTGCACCTTATTTGGTTTTCAACAACAGAAGAAACATGAAGTTATTCCATTACCCTGATCAGATCTCATGGTCAAAGTTGTAACATAGCATACTGAGCAAGAAAATGTGCTTTGAATGTAAGGTATGTATCTTTTAAACAATATGGACACTATATAGGAATGTGCATAACATAAGCAAATTTGGACTTTGGAATATTCCAGCATCCAATGAAAATGTGTTTCTAAGGACCAGCTCAGAAAAACTTGTTTCCCACCCACCACCACCAGGTGTGGAAATCAAGGAGCACTGCAGACAGAGGGAGCGCCCACTGTGCATCCAAAGAGCTGCTTCCGGGAGCAAGCACACCTTGGAGGGTCAGCCTTTTCCTGGTATGGGCTGTGTGGTTCAAATCCCACTGCCATCGCTGTGTCTCAGTCCAAGCTGGATGTTCAAAAACTCTTCACAGGAAATGGTTCTTAACAGGTAGGCTTCTCATGAGGTGGATTTTATTCTCACTTGTGTTTGATATTTGTAAAGTATGTACAGTACTTACCTAGGTATGTAATTTGATGAAGCCCTTTGCATATTACCTAAGTATATTCAGTATAACATTCTTTATTTTCTAACAAAATAAAAATCTAGAATTACAACAGCTGTTGATGTGAATGAAACAAATGTTGACTTTTAAATATATACTAAATGCTGATTTTTTTTTTTTTTTTTTCAGTACCAGGGATCAAACTCAGGATTTTATGCTTACAAGCCAGGGGTGGCACCACTGAGCTAAATCCCTGGCCCACAATTGCTGATAATTCTACTAAAATAGCAGATCTTAAAGTCTGAACCTGTATAAATATAAGAAAAAGTAACATTTGACAGCAAATGCAAAGTTTAACAATGTGATTATATTTTTCTTACCTTTGTATTAGGAAATCTGTGACAATATTTCAAGAGATGCTCTCAATTTTATAGAAAAATTGGATGAAAAGATTATCCAAAGAAGAAAGAGTTAGAATTAAAGAACTAGAAGAGATGAGAGTTTAGCCTCTTGACCATACAGAGATTAGTAAGGATTATTAATTGAGTCAATTAGACTTTAGAATTGATAGTCAATAATCTTATAGAGTAAATTTGACAAAAATGTTTATAAAATGTGGTGGTGAACACCTGTAATCCCAGCACTTGGGAGGCAGAGGCAGGAGGAGTGCCACAAGTTTGAGGCCAGCCAGGGCTACATAGTGAGACCCTGTCTCAAAAAAAAAAAAAAAAAAAGTGTATAAGAAAAGCATAAGTGGACAAATCCTAAATCTTCCAGAGGATATCTATTTGCAAAATAAAATATTGGGATTTCAAAGCAAAACTATCACGAAATAAAATCCAGGCATACTTTGTAATAGTTATTCCAAATTATGTCTTAGGAAAATTTAAAAGATTAGTTTTTAAAAATGCTCTTCCTAAATGTTAATTGCTTTTTGATGATATTTTTAGGTAGATAATAACTTCTAAATTTTTGAAAAAAATGGATATATGTAATTTAGTATTTTTAAGAACTGAAATCATGATGTGAAAGAATTCTTATTTTATCTTTTGATGAAGCTCAACATAATCCCATTTAATATTGCAATGTTTCACTTTTGCCCTACTCCAATCTGACACAATGTTTTTTCTCTGCTCTACCTTTTTCTTTTTCTATAAGTTTCAGTAACACCCCTTTGATATTTACAATCTCACCGTATCTCCAGTATTTGTCTCCCCTATCTGTGCTATTTACTGTTGTGATAAGATCTTCAAAAAGGCCTGAAACTTTTTTGTTTTGTTATTGCCCTTTAGAAGGTGCACACACATACACTAGGTTCTCAATAAGTGTCTGCAGAATTAATGCATGAATGATGGAATTAATGAATTTCATCTATCTCAATGTATCAGACTCCAAAGGGCTAGGGCATGTGCTATTAAAATAATACCAGGCACCAAAGGTTGAACACTGTTTGAAAGATACTATCTACGTTACTTCATCTAATCTTTGAAATCATCATGCCAGGCAGGTATTTTTCTCATTTTATTTTTATTTTATTATTTATTTACTTACTTACTTTTGGCACCAGGGACTAAACTCAAGACCTTGCACTTTCGAGGCCAGTGGCAGCACCACTGAGCTAAATCCCCAGCTTTCCCCTCATTTTAAAACTGAGGTACAATTGTGGGCCAAAGAGACTGTCTTCCCACAGTAAATGCCAGGGCTACAACATGAACAATTCCATGCTTTTAAAAAATACTCCTGCTAACATAGCCTGCTTTGAAACAAATGTTTCTTTGAAACTTCGGCTTCTGTTTCTGGCTTCATTGTGAGCTGGTTTTGTTTTGTTTTGAGACAGACTCTCCCTGCACAGTCCAGGCTGGCCTGGAACCTTGTCTCCTGCCTCGGAGCCCCAAGTGCTGGGATCACAGGCATATGCCCCGCGTCCAGCTTCATTGTGACATTTTGAGAGCCCATTTTTTAAACTTCTTTTCATTTTTGAGTGGACGGTATATTTCCATGGCTCATGCAGAACAACATTATAAAAAGGCACTCATTGCTGATTTGGCTCTCACCTGGCCCTGCTCCCAGACAACCCTTTCCAGAGGTTCCACTGTTACTGTGTCAAAAACAAGAACAACTAACTTGTATTTTTATCTTCTCCCTTTATTACACATTGGGTAGCTGCTACCTACAAGAGCTTATATTTTCAAAGTGGGTGGATTTCAATGTGGTAAATACATTTTCTTTCCTTTGAAAGCCTGTGATATGAATCACTGACTAATCTTGGCCTAACAACTCCTGTAAGTGAGGGAAATCTTCATGTGACATTTGACTGACATTATTAGTAATTTACAACTTCAAAGGAAGTCAAATTATGAAGCTATCAGTAGGTAGGGTTCTTGAATTACTGTTACTTTAACACACTAATTAAAATGTCTACTGCTGCTATTTTGAACATTAAAGATGTTTAGTCTTAGTACTAAGAGTTTAGGGACTTTTGAGTTGAAATGTTACAGCAACATGGAAAACCAGGAGTATTGCAAGTTTCAACTTTCAACTGTTATTTTTACCTTTCAGCGCTCTGAATCAAACCAGGAACCTTACCCATGCTAAGCAAGCACTCTCCCTCTGAGGTGTTCACCTAGCTTTGAACTTTCGACTCTTTGAAGTACTACCATTAACAGTTTCCCCTAGAACATAAACACATTATTGTTCTTCCCAGCACAGAGACTTTCTGCTAAAAATAAGCCAGGTTTCTAGATAGTAACCTTCAATGCCAAGGTCTTCATCAGTCCTTCAGCATATTCTGGGCAAGGCTGGCTTCATGGCCATGTGGACTTCTACACTCACATAGTGCCCTGTGCCCAGAAGGACTTCATGTGCTGGGTTTGGTGGTTCATGGCTGTAATCTGAGCACTCTGAGAGGCGGAGGCAGGAGGATGGTACGTTCTAGGCCGGCCTGGACAATTTAGTGAGACCCTGTCTCAGGGGAAAAAGGGAGGGGAGATATAGCTCAGTGTGAAGGGCTTGAGTTTAATCCCCAATATTGCAAAAAACAAACCAAAAGACAAAAAAACCCTCATGCTTGGTTTAACGATTTACTCTTTACTCTCACTGTCTTAAGATTCTTAACAATTTTTGACCAAGGAGTCCATATTTTCATTTTACACTGGTAGATAGTTCTGTTGTGGGTTATTGTTATGACTTATATCTAGTTATCTCTCCAAAGCCTCACACACTCATAGGTGGGGCTTTTGGGAGTGACTGGATCATGGGTGTGTGATACTGGATTAGTCAGTGATTGCTTTAGCATAGTTCTGGGTGTGGATGATGGATTTATGATGGAGAGGGAAGACCCATCCTGGTTGTGGGTGGCATCAACCAAGAGGCTTGTAGCCTGGAGGGAATAAAAAGGAAAGAAAGAAGGCTCACTGCTTCTTGCCTGCCGTGGACCGATTCTACTCTGCAATGCCCCCTACCATGCCACCCTGCCTTGGAGTCAGCCAACTATGAACTGAAACCTCTGCAAACTGTGAACTACAATAAACCTTTCTTTTTTTAACTTGTGGCTGTCAGGTATTTTGTTCCAGCAGTAAGAAAATACCTAATACAGTTATGAAATAGACATCAGTCTGCCCTCACTTGATTTTAGTAGTAACAGAAGTTAACTTATTGAATTATTCTTTTATCCCCACTAACATAGATAAGAAAGAAAATCAAGTCTTACTGTAACATTTCTTTGCTATAACAATATGTCTTATAGTTGACTTATTTTTATATTGCTTTCTACATCTAAGTTTATTATATATTGTGTTTACTATAGACACTGGTGGTATTCTTCCCAGTGAGATTCATCTTTCTGGACTGTTATGTTGTAGATTAAGTATTCTGAGGTTCTTGTAAAAGCATTCAAGTGTAATTGGTTCATAAACTGCTAAAGAAGGAACTGTCAGCTAACTTCATTACAGACCTTAAGGCTCCTTCTAATACAATCTTAGAGGTCTAGTTTTTAAACTCACTAAGAAAGTATGCTAGGAATAACCATCCACCTAATTCAAAGGCCATTTCTGCCAACAAGGTGGTATTTAGCGCCTGCTGTAATTATAGTAGATGACATTCATTCTATGAGCTAGGTTCCAGTGTCTCCAGAAAAAAAGTTAGATATAAAGGAACCACTCTCAGGAACTCCTGTAACTCAGAATGCCTTCAGTTCCACCAGCGCATTAGTAAACACGCGTACAACCAGAATGCAGGAAAAGGCGATTCACAGATTCCCATCAACTCTGCCCTCCTCCTCCATCCTAGTGGGTCTGCACACGTCTTCCACCTTGCCTCACAACTTGGTGCCCCATCCTCCTTCCCTTTATGTGTCTCATTTCAGATAGGGTCTTGCTTTGTTGCCCAAGCTGGTCTCAAACTCCTAGATTCATGCCATCCTCCTGCCTCAGTCTCCCCAGTTGCTGGGACTACAAGGAAGTGCTACTACTGGCTTGAGAAGAGACTTTCTTTCTTTCTCTTTTTTTTTTGGTACTGGGGATCAAACTCAGGACCTTGCGTTTTCGAGGCAGGCGGCGGAACCACTGAGCTAAACCCCGGCCCGAGAAGAGACTTTCTTGATGCTTCTGGAGGCTGATTCAGTTTTTCTACCCTTTAAATGTGACATAGTACTGGTGTTACTGTGTAAGAGAGGTTAACTTCTGAACAGATTTGCAAGCTGGGTTTGCTGGTGCATGCCTGTGATCCCAGTATTCTGAGAGGCTGAAACAGGAGGATCACAAATTCAAGCCCTGTCTTGGTAAGACCCTGTCTAAAAATAAAAAGGGCTGAGGATGTAATGCAGTGCTCCCTGGATTCAATCCCCTGTACTGCAAATAATAACAACAACAAAAAAGAAACTAAAACCAATACTAAAACAAAATAACCAACAGCTTTTCGGGGAGAAAACAGGTAACCAGGTGACTTTAGCTAGAAATGTTGGACCATGGTGGGGGAGTCTGATTGACTGTAACAAGGACTGCATTAGGGATTTCAACTCACTAGACTCTCCCCTAAGTCCATATTCTCTCTGGTTTTTCTCTACCCCACCCTTGAAAGAAAATCAAATCAGAGTAGATGATTTACTACCATACGTGCTCATAGAAAGAGCCACTAAATTCACTTCCTTAAAAGTTCTGGGGCTGTGCTCTTCTTTCACATACAAGACCCCAAAGAACTGGCTCGGGGGTTGGGGATTTAGCTCAGTGGTTTCGCCACCTGCCTCGCAAGCGCAAGGACCCGAGTTCGATCCCCAGTACCAAAAAAAAAAAAGAACTGGCTCAGAAAATAAAACACGCAAGCTTCATTTTTCTTCAGGAATAGTGTTTCCCTTTTTAGAACAGGCATTTTCCTATCAGTACATTTCTTGCCAAATGGCCTTTTAGAAATTACAAGTAAGAGAGATGATAAATGGAGAGAATGGGCAAAGTTGACAACAGTGCTTAACAGGAACATGCCAAAATGTTGTTACAGTAAACCATTCAGTTTTGTGTTTTGTGTTTTGTGTTTTTGTTTTTGAGGTGCTGGGGGTCAAACCCAGGGCCTCGCAAATGCCAGGTGAGGGTGCTACCAGAGCTACATCCCTGGCCCATCGTTCCTCTTCTCCCAATAAACATCTACGTGATATAATGTATGTAAGTATAAATCACAATGGCACACAGAAAAACTGCTACACTGATAAAAAGTAGTCCAGATGAAATGAACAAAAGATAACTGATTTATTTACTGGAAAAAGTTATGCATTACATGATATTCAGTTGGTAACATAAACCAAGATATAAGAATCAATATATTGGCTTCTGGTTGCTTTCTTAGCTTTCCCAGCCACCAAGTGCATGAGCAGATCACACAGATACAAGCACATCTTCCACAGTTCTCTCAGAAGACATTCACTGAGGATTGTCTGCAACAAAAAAGTGAAAGCAACAAGTAATAATAAATTCAAAAGAACTTTTTTTGAATTTAAAATAAATGCTTGTGTCTTTGAGAATGCTTCCTTTGAAATTTGGATTTTTAAAAATAATTAACAAAAAAAGTTTCTTAGATCAGTCTTTTAGTTATGTTTTCATATGGTATTATCATTAGGTGGAAACACTTCACATCACATAGCCCCAAAAGGCATAACAATAAAACTGCAATTAAATGTAGGAATAGCTGAATTTTTACAACAATAATCATACAGTGTACAAATCAGGGCTGGCCAGACATGACATAAATGTTAATACCGCAAAGAAATATAGTACTACCAGAATCATGTTTGGTTCACCACATATGCATAATCATGCAAATAAAAACACTGAGTAGATTACAAAACTGTCATAAAAGATTTTCAAAGAATTAACTGACTCTTAACAGTCAAACCATTGAGCTTAAAAATTCTGTGGCAATAATGTCAAAATGATGTATTTCCTCTCCAATTTGCCGAGCAATCATTATCTACAAATCCAGTGATGCTTCATTCTGTATTTCCATTATCACCAAATATTTCTTTTTAAACAAACCAATGACATTTCCCTTTACTTTATTGTTCTCTGACCTTTATTTTAAAAATGACTTTTTGAAAAGAAAAGCATATATTCACACTGAAGTGTTAGATTTACTTCTCACAAGTGTTCTATAGTAATTAAACTCCAATCTCAGAAATAATCTGGCTCAGCAGTTTATCCAGGCTTTGGTTTAAATAGGTCAAATTTTAAATAACTCCAAAGGAAAGGGATAAAAATGCAGTGGGAATAAGAGCCACGCACTCAACATGGAGAGGAGAGCAAGTGTAGGCGCAATGTCCTGACATTCCTAGTGGAGAGGTCACAAGAGAAATAAGATTTCGAAGGTGTCTGTAGTATGGACATAGAAAAGCTTACCTGCGTGAGCTATCTCATGCAAACATCTTACATCGTACTCTTGCCTTACACGAAAGGCAATGAATTGGTCCTCGTCCTCTTCTTAAATAGAATATCATTTCTCGAAAATCCTCCATCGGGGAACATATCTTAATATGACATACCTCTTTCAGTTGATGAAAGAGATGTCTAGGGAAAATCAGCCGTTAACATAACAGGATCATGCAACCGATGCCATATATCAGGGATGATGGCAGTCATGGTGGCATTTAAATAAAGATGAATTTAATTTCAGACAGTATTGCAGACAATGGAAAGGGTCACTCAGGAGCTGGGCTGATCTTGTATGTTCACAGAAATCGAATATAAGGTAAAAAGTTATGCATCAGTATCATCCCTGATCACACTATTATCGTAACTCCAGTTCAACAGCTTCCTGAAAAATTATGTTCCCTTTACTTGAAAACTGAACTGTAAATTTTCTGTAATCTTAATTATAAGGATTTTCTTAAAGCACTCTAGTTTCTAAGCAAATAAACAAAAAAGGAAAGCAAAGTTTTAAAAGCTGTGAATCTCAGTCTAAGAGTTTCTTTTAAACCTAGATGTATCTGAAATATCAATGCATTCTCCTGTGTTGTCCGCGGGTTGAAGCAGCCATGGTCCCTACTGGAAATGCAGCAGCTTCCCTGATGTGTCTTTCTGAGAGACAGATTCTATTTCTTGGCTGATTATGACAATAAAATTTTATATTCCTATCTCAGTAGAAAATAGATTTCATTTCCTCATTTTCATGTTTCATAATCTTTATTGGAGACCTGGAGAGGATTTTAATACCATATTATCAGGACATTTCCATATTCTTAGCTGGTTTATTGGACCAATGTTTCATGCTTGTTTGAAGCAGCAGGTCTTCGCTGCCCAAGTATATTGTCCACAGCGTGGACAAAGCAAATGTTAAAATTGAAGATCCTTTTCAGTAGAGATAAAAGTCAGGAGGCATTTGCCACGTCTTCTCCCTGCACAAGGGACTGCATACCTTTCTGTTTCTCAAGTATTCCTGAGGACATTTCCTTTTTAGACTCAAACTTGAAGCTTTTATAGTAAAGCTGCTACACTGTGGGATAAGGATATAATGATATATAACTAGAATGAAAAATAAAACCAACAAGCTTTTTTTAAAAAAACAAAAATCTTGGAAAAGTTAAAATTGCTATCCCATTTCAAAGGATAAAATATTGGAAGATTTTTTTTTTTTTGGTACCGGGGATCGAACTCAGGTCCTTGGGCTTGTGCAGCAGACAGTGAAACCACTGAGCTAAATCCCCGGCCCTCAAAGGACAAAATATTGACTAACCAGAACTTTCTTTTTAATTTTAAAATAAAAGAAACAAGAATAATAACATTATTTTAAGATATCTTGCCACTAGGGCCGGGGATTTAGCTCAGTGGTTTCGCCGCCTGCTGTGCAAGTGCAAGGAACTGAGTTCGATGCCCGGTACCAAAAACAACAACAACAAAAAAGATATCTTGCCACTTAATACTTACTAAACCACCAATAATATTCAATTTTTAAAAAACAAATCTTCCTTATAATTATCAATTCTGATGATTAATTTTCCATTGCTAAAAACTCTATCCTAGAGTTAATATAAATCCTTCAGCCTGAAGACTTCCTAATTCTGGTCTTAGTGCTATCTATAGCTTTTTCTATCATTTGTTCAATTCTCTTTGCTGGAAGGTTACTATTGTACTCCTCTTCCTTGGGCTAAATACCTATAATTTCTGAATCTTAATTATTCAATAACTCTGTCTCCTCAAAGTTTTCCAATTTTTTAAAAATTCAGAATTGGACGTGTGAAAGGGATCTAATATAACATCAATTGATTGGGTAGAGTCATCCAGTGTTTTTTGCCAACCCCTAAGAACTCAGGCTAAAGGCCATTTATTGCTTCTTTTAACTTTGCTACTATTTTGTACCTAAGAAAAATCTTCAGTAGGAAAGCATTTCTGCACCTTAACTATTCTTTTTAGCATTGTGATTGTGCTTACTTTTAAAAACTGCTTGCTTACTTTGCTAACTGCTCTGGCTGGTTACCTGCCATCTTCGATCACCATGTCTTCGATCAGGCGCCAGTATACTCGGCCTGCACATCTGCGGATCATTTTTCTTCTCCACACGCATCTTCAATTAATCTTACTGAGGTTCATCCTCTTTGGTTCTCACTAGTTCTTCACTTTTTCAATTTCCTTTTGGATCCTTATGTTATCTTTACAGGTATTGATTTTTACTGCCACTACACATACCTATTCATTTAAAATGCCTATAAATAAATATAAATATGGCTTAGTTTAAACACTATACTAAATGATGGGGAAATACATGGTATTCTCTCTTACGACTTAGGTACTATCACCTAATTTTGTGCTGACAGGGAAAATTTATTTCCAAGTTTCTATATCTTTTTGAGAAAATTTTGCTAAAATTAATATTTTATACAAGTAACACTTCAAAACAAGCATTTCCACTCTGTTCAGAGAAGCTAGTTTATAATAGATTTAATGACAGATTTTGTATTGGAAGAAATAAATGTTTTGCACACTCCTCGGCTTTTCACTGAGTCATAAACCAGAGGGAGGGAGGGAGAGGGGGAGGGAGAGGGGGAGGGAGGTAGGAGAACGCAATGAGCCTTGTAGAGAGGAAGAACCTGCTCCAGTCACACAGCCTGGTGGCTGGGTTCCCATCCCAGCAACGAGTGACAGGCAACGGAAGGATGTTCTGAGGTACTTGGTAAAAAGGCATGTTTTCCCTCAGGCACAAAGTCAACTTAGCAGCTATGCCATTTCTCAGGTCCAAACACAGATGACTCCCAAAGGAAGGGAAAGAGCGGGGTGGGTCAGCTTTCTTTTACTGAACTCACTCAGTGAAGCCCAGTGTGTCGCTAACACTGGTACCCAGCAGGTGCAGCGCCTGTAGAGTGAGGACCGTGTGCAGGACGGCAAGGCAATACAGGTAGGAACAAGCATGTTACATGCTACGTTAAGGACTACCATGAAGGTCTGTTTTGCTTCTGCATTCTGACCTGAATCTCTATCTTGGTGGAGATTTCAACTGTTTAGGGCCAAGTTGCATAAGAAATGACACTGATGAAGACAGCACTCATGTAAGGAACACAAAAGCTCTTGGTTGCTTTGGTAACAGTGACCCTACCTGACGGGTGATGACTGTCCAGAGCTCCTGTGTGTACTTGGTGACTGCCCTGTGATGGACACCCCACAGTGTACCACCCTCTACTGCTCAGCTGAGCAGCTCCAGGGTCGCCACGATAGTGCCCTGCTGTTAACTGTTCTGTGTGCTGACAGCGAGGGCCATATTCATTCGGAAGAGAAGTTGCTGACACATGAAAAGGTGAAATCTTTCTGGTTTTAAATAAGTTAAGGCTACTGACAAAAACAAGGAATCGGGGCTAGGAGCCCTTGAGAGGGAAGGAGCCCGAGAGACTTCTCAGCTTGAGTAGCTGTCTTCCTTGTTTGTCAGATTACGTGCAAAATAAATTTTGCTATGAAAATCCACTGCCTTAAATCAAGTCATAAAAGTTATCTAGCAGAATCTGTAAATTAACTAGGACCATGTCTTATCATCAATATAATATAATGATTTGTAGGCACCTGAGTGTTTGTCAGAAGTAGACAATGAGCTAAGGTTTATTATCTAAATTTTTTTATGGCAAAGATGATCCATTATGAAAAAAATCTAACAACAAAACATACAATTTTAATCAAAATCTGAACACCGTCTATGTAAATTAACTAGCCAAGGCTACCTTACATCTATCTATGTGTAGATTTGTTTTTGATACTGTTTAGCAGGAAAGACTCATAGTAGGACCCTGAATTTGGAAGAAAAAGCAGTTCTGGTCACTAAATAAACAGCATTTCTTCCCTTCAGATGGTTTAGCTCTCTCTGGCATCATCGCACACAGCCACACACATGAAGAAGCAGCACCAGTGTGTCTACTCAATGCAACCTACAAACTTTGGAGTGCCACTGAAGCTTGAATAAGTCCAGGAATCATAACTTAGACTCTTTCTTAGACCTACTTAATGATGTCCAGTGAGGAATTCTAGTTAAAACAAAAACCAAAACCAGCAGTTAATCAGCTACTGATTAGAAAATAAGTGCATAAACAATATCACTGTAGCAGCAAAAGACAGTTATTGTTAACATTCTGATGCACCTCATTTATCATTTTGTGCAAGAAAAATAACCATAGTCTGGCCAGTTCCAGACTTCAAACTAAATTAAAACTCATAGTGAATCGAGCAAACTATGCTTATTTGAAAATAAATTAAATTCATCTCTTACAGAAATTATTCTCATAGACATTAATCATATAGCAAATAAAGTACAAAACTAAATATCAAAGACAAAAGAATATGTTGCAGAATGTGGTGTGAGGACAGCTGATCTTGCAATATTTGTATTTTACATCGTCTTAGGTCTGTCTTACGCTATGGAGGTCGAGCTAGCCATCTGAGATACGCGCTTCCTCTCTTTCTTTTCTAGTTTGACTGAACTGTAGCTATTGGATTGCAGTTTCTCTGTGACGCAGAGAAACCGCGAAATGTTTTATCACCCCAGGTCTGCGCTTCGTGTAAGTCTTCTCGGCATTCTCTCCTCTTCCACAGTGACGGACGCAAGTCCACCTGCACATCTACTGGCCGAGAAGAACACATCGCTGGATCTTGGGCAGTGTCCTGTGTGGCTACAGAACCTTCAGCCAGACGTGTTGGTGATGGAGACTAGGGGCAGGGCGGCTTGGCCAGACAGTGGAGCGGGGCGCACGGGGAGCCTGAATGTGGCTGCTCCTCAGGGAGGGCGGCATCAGGACTGGGAAGGAGAAAGAGCTGGTCAGCAGGAGGCTGCAGACAGGGCACTGGGACAGTCCATGGGCCCCACAAAAGAACAGAGATTCAGCACAGAAAATGGCCCAAACCCAAAGCATGCCAAGACAACTGCGGTTTTCAAAAGTAGGCATCAAAAAAAGAAATGCTATACGAAGCCTTCCTCGAAAGTGGTGTTTTTTCACTTTTTGCGGCTCTAAAGCAGGCAGGTCTCTAAACCAGGGCCTTGTACCCGGTGGGCCAGCACTCTCCCCTGACCTACACCCTGGCCTCTGGATTAGTTTGTTTCCAACTCTCATGTGCATGCACATAACCTGGGCATTTGGGGGAAGGCAGACTGGGATTTAGGAAGGCTGGGATGGCCCAAGACCCTGCATTTCTGTCTCCCTCTCCTGGGCCCAGGAAGTGTGCCCAGTATTCTGTGTTCTCCAGAGCCCCAGATTCAGGAGGACAAGGCAGGTGCTGTGGGAGTCCAATGTGCTCTCAGGGGCCCCTCTCTTTGTGCGCTTGGTGGTGTAAGAAACGCTAAAGTGGCCTTTGGGAGGCCAGGCCACCTCTGAGAGACTCTGATTTAAATGAACCTGGCTCTGGTCTTGGTGAATAACCCTGAAGGATAAAGAAGTAAAGTTGCTGAATTTCCTAGGGTGCAACTACAAAACTTGTCTGGGGTGAGATCTTTTAAAATACAATTAGCTGTGGGGAAAAGACACCAAGGGCATTTTTAGTCGAAAGGTTGGGTATTTTTCTAAAAATTGATATGTTCCTGTATATATGAAATTCAGTACCATATAATTCATTTCTTCCAGGAGTGTCTGACAGAACTACTTGAGGTTTATTTTATTTATTTAACTAGTTTTTGAAAGTAATATTATCACTGGAGTCATTAAAAATCAGTACTAAGCAATTTATTTTTTGTTTATTTATTTGTTTGGTACTGGGAATTGAACCCAGGACCTTCAGGACCTTTGCACTAACCTGCACCTTTTAATTTTTTAAAGCTTTGATACAGGGTTTCACTAACTTGCTCTCGTGGGACTTGAACTTGCAATCCTCCTGTGTCAGCCTCCCAAACTGCTAGGATTATAAGCATGTGGTACTGCTCCCAGTAAAACAAAATTTTTAAAAAAAATCTTTGGTACTGAAATCATTCATGTGTCTCTTGCAAAATCATAATTATGTAAAATATATGGTCTGCCTAAAGTTTATCTTACTTTCCAAGCTCTCTGAACTGTTGTAATTTGGAGGGGGGGATACTGGGGATGGAACCCAGGGGAATTTTATCACTGAGCTAGAACCCCAGCCCTTTTTATTTATTTTTTACTTTGAGGTAGGGTTTTTACCTAGTTGCCCAGGTGGGATTTGAATTTGCAGTCCTCCTGCCTCAGCCTCCCTCAGTGCTGGAATTAGACTTGTGCCACCATGCCCTCTGGAATTACTGTGAACTAAATTTAAAAGGAGACACTTTTGCACTGATTAGGATAACTAGTGGTAAAAATTATTTTCCTGCCTATTTTAAAATGTGGTAGGGTAAACATGGCATAATGGGAGCTTCCGCAAAAAGTCTAATAAAACATGAATGGTTTTATTCATTGATTAAAATTAATGAGTTGGGTACTATACACTTGCCTGTAACCCCAGCATTCAGGAGGATCACAAGATCAGGTCCAGCCTGGACCCCAGAGTGAGACCCTGCCTCAAAAAACCCCCTCAAAATAAATAAATTAACTAAAATACACCTTTTAAAATTGGAAGAAAATAATGGACAGTAAGAATCCTCCCTGACCTTCCCGACAGTCAGACGACAGGAAACAGAGGGTGACCACTAAGTCACCTTACAGAAAAGAGCTGTGAGCTTCATGGAAAAGTCTCTGTGAGAAAAAGCTGATTTTTTTTTTAGGGAATTAAACATGTCATGCAACGTGAGTTCTAGTAAGTAAGCCAGGGCAGTCACGTTATGCAAGGATACATTTTTGAAGCTCTTGTGTAAGTCAGTGCTCTTCTTGATAAAGGGAGATAAGAATTTACTTGTGGGCAGCTGACATGTGGCAAGAGCTCACACAGACTACAGCTCGCTTGGCCCAACACCCAATGTGACATCGTTCATTATGACTTACAGTTATTTTCACTATTTCAGAGTTAAAAACATTATATATCACAGTATTGCTATCTTAAATTTGCACAAAATGCAATCACTCTGTATAAATTAGGCATGTAAGAAACATTCTTAGTTTATGAGTTAAGAAATTATTACAAGTTAAATATGAGTGTTTGCTAAATTCCAACCATTTAAGGTATGAAATGAATTCACTTTCAGTCTCAATTGCTAAAGATCTTCAGGAGCCCATTTGTTATCCACCTTTGCTAGCGACAATTTTACTTTTCATAGGAAGATCATACTGTAAACTGGGCTTAGGAAACTGTTACTAAAATAGGAAGCAGGATATATCTTCAGAGAGTCTTTTTTCTCTTTCCTTTTCCAAGCCAACAACTACTTGACAGAAATGGAGAGATGCCAAAGACCAAACTTCTCTAGATATTTAAATACTACCTCCAAGACTGCATTGCCTTGAGGTCTCCTCTCTCTTGTGATATTATTCTCTATAGAAACCATATTAGTTCTGCAGTAAAACCACTTTTCAGTGTGAACATTGTTGGCTCAGTCCCAGTGCTGTACAGTGTTGGGTGAGTTATCACGGAATCACTTGGTGAAAAGTATGTATGGGAAAATTCTAATGTGAGACCTTTCAATGTGACAACATGGTGTTTTGTTTTAAAAAATGATACGCCATAGAAGTTTCATGACTATGGAGCTGTAGTGCAGCTCAGTGGTACAGCACCAGGCTGGTGTGCACAAGTCCCTGGTCTCCATCCCAAGACCCACACAAAATATCCCCAAGTTACGTGAAAACTGAGGGAAGTAAGAATGATTTTTTAAAACGAGAAACAGAGAACCCCTGTTCTGAAATCACTCAACATTTTGAGCAGTTTCTCATGGAACAAATGTCCCCTTTGGAAAGTAAGAGTCCCCATGAGTGGTTTTAACACTTTGCTCCTCCCAGTTGTGGAGAACATGGGATCTGTTCCTCCACAGGGCCGCCTGGCATTGGGCCTCTGGACAGAGTTGTGTTCAGGTATGACTGCTGCGTCGCTTCACCTCCCTAAACTTGCTGGGGAGTAACAAGTGGGCCCCGGATGTGGGGAGTTGTAGCAGTCAGTACCTCAGAAAAGGAGCATCAGCCTTGTCTAGCACACAGGGAGACTTCTCAGGTTGGCTGTGTTTTCTGCCAGCAAGGAGCCTCAGGGTACTGAGGACCCAGACTTTGAGCACCTTTGGACAGGAGTCTTTTCAGGTCCATATGCATTTAATTATTATTATTATTTTTTCTTTTTTGCATGGACTGCAATGAACAGTGGGTTCTGTAAGTGCAATTGAATTTGTAATTCATGAACTTGCTGCTTTTTATTCTCTCCTTGAAAATAGGGATTGAACCCAGGGCCTTTGCCACTGAACTATACCCACATCCTTTTTATTTTTTATTTTGAGACAAGTTGGGCCAAGTTGTCCACGCTGGGTTGGAACTTACAATCCTCCCGCCTCTGCCTCCCAGAGTGCTGAGATTATAGGCAGATGTGTGTCACCACATCTGGCTAAACTGGTTTTCTTTCAAGCAAATCATCCCTGTGGAGGCAGCAAGCAGTCTAAATTCAGGAATCTCAAAGGACTGGGGCATATAACTATTTAGTCAAGCATCTCAAAAGAAAATCAAGCTGAAATAAAATTATACAATGTGATAAAAAATACAGTGAACATTAACTTTTTAAAAAAAGAAATATATTACAGTAAAAGATACACTGCCATTGACCCCCTAAAAAAACCTCACCTTTGCTTTGAACGCATTTATCCAATCATTTTTGCCACTTGCTGAAGCACTTCTGAAATCTCTCTTGTGAGAGTCTTTAGCTGCACTATCCTGGCTGCCTCAATGTCTTCAATCTTTCAAAATGTTTACCTTTCATGGTCATTTTTGACTTTGGGGAAGAGCCAGAAGTGGCCCAGTGCCAGGTTTGGTAAAGAAGGTGTGTGAGAACATCGTAATGTTTTTAGGAGCCTGCCTTTTGGTTGGATGGCATTCAGCAACAGCATTCACTGTATCTTTGATCACACCTTGTAAAGACACTCAGGAAAGAGAACTTCCAGAACTGCTTCCAAAAGTGGCACGAATGATGGGGTGAGTGTGTTCAAAGTAACGGGAAGTATTTTGACAGGGATTAATGGCAGTGCATCTTTTACTGTTAAAAATTTTAAAAATTTAAACATTTACTGTAGATCATACCTCATAAAGTTAAAAATTTTTCCTTGCAGCCTTTCCATTTTCTATCTCACTGAAACACCTAGAAGTGTAGCCTTCTCTACCCTGGGCTCAGGCAAGTTAGGAAAGTTATGAAGGAGACTGTAGATCTTTGTCTTGTGGGTTGGTCAGGTACAAAGAGCTGTGAGTGCTGATAACAGACATCCTCACTGGGCCAGGCCAGGCCAGCCTGTAGCTCCTCGAGCTCCCCCAGTGCCCACTCCTCCTCGGCCTTCAAGTGAAGGTTCCGGCAGCATCTTAGCCACCAGGAATGACTTTGCAGGCTCTACAGACCGTGGGTGCTGGAGGTGGGACTCCAACCCAACCCTCAGACTCCAGAGCTCACACATTCTTTCATGTCTTCGATGCTCATCAGACATCTGCCATGGGGCTGGTCCCATCCCTGGCCTTGGCTGAGGGGCCACTCCTGGATGTTAAACATTACACTGTGGAATCCCAGAGATGGATCTGTACACTTGCGGTTATGTTCAGTCTCATAACTGAAATTACTCTAGAGTTGGTGGCCATTATTAAGCTGTATTAGCATGGCAGCAAGGGACAGTTCTGAAGTAAAAGCCCCGTTCCCATCAGTGATGGGGACACCCTGCCACCTAACAGCTGGCAGTGCAACTGGCTCCAAGGCCTGGGCACATTTCACCTGCGAGTCTGTGGCTGCCCAGACCCCAGTGGGAATGCCTGGGGTGGCCCATGCTCATGGGAAGCTTCTCCCAGGAGAAGCATGGTGGGCACACTCACATCCACGAGTGGACACAACCAGACTGCAGGAGCCAGGCAGCTGGTGAGGAAGAGGCCCTGGCCGGGAGCTGCAAGGCTGGGTCCACGCCTACTCAGGAGGCCAACTGGAACCCTAACTGTCATAAACTCCAGTTCCGGACCAGGGAGTAGGCAATCCTGCCTTCCACATTCTTCAGTTAGTCTCCCATAAGGGGCTTGATGGCCGAAAATGTTTATTTTTGAATGCCAATGACAAGGTTTTACTCCAGCCCTCAAATTCAGCTTTCATGAGAGTGCCTGAGTGCAGACAAAATGGAGACACTTATAAAGTTGTCCTGGTACAGACATTAATATACTGATATCTAATTCTTTATATTTGTTTGCCTGAGAAAGTATCTACAGGGCAAAAAGACAAAAGAAAATAGAAGAGTGGGACAAACATTCTACAAAGCCTGGGTGCTCCTACTGCAGGAGGTCTTGCTCCTAGAGGGAGAAAGAGGTCAGCCTGCTCCCTGGGAACATCAGGCTTCTATAACCCATCTTTGAAATAAAACGCAGTGAAACGGAACCACGTGTAAGGAGGGGAGCTGGGTGCAGCTCCGACATGCAGCTGGGGAAGGAGCAAGGATGGTACATTTACCTGGCAGTCGAGTAGTCTTGCCTCCTGGCTAGTTGTGAGCACTGTGGCGGTACGGAGGCAGCAGGCTGCTGACAATCTACAAGAAACTGATAAATTAGACATGTATACAACGCAATGACAGAGCAAGGTGTTAGTAACAGACACTAAGCGGCTGCCTGTGAGATTTAGTGAGGAATGCATTCACAGAAATGCCTGGACCCTGAGTGATGCCAACAGAAGAGACAGGCTTTTTTGTAATTAAAAAATTAGTGACACAAAATTAGTAGCAAGATTCCTCAAGTATGTTAGGACATATACAGCCATTCATATATGGTATTTTGATATCTCTAAAAACGAAGGATCTACTAATATAAGATGTTCATGTTCTGAACTGGAACATGACTAATTATTGGCTTAGCATGTGGATCTGTTATTCCCAAGCAGAACATATTCTGCTGGGCACACTGTCAATTCCTCAGGTAAATTGAGAGAGACATACAATAAATGTTTTCCTTGATTAAGAGAAGGATAGTGGACAAGA
Source organism: Heterocephalus glaber (assembly GCF_000247695.1). The sequence continues at coordinate 3,768,975 of NW_004624778.1, forward strand.
AAATCATCCAAAAATCAGTTTTTCTGAAAATCAGTTTTACATGTAGAAAACAAGAATTGCTAGTCAGAATCTAGCATCTTTATTATAAAGTAAATTGTTCATAACTTGGACTAGTGGAGAAAGCTAACCTGAATTAATGGGAATGTCACTTGGTTTTGTTTTTGCCATTTTAAAACAACATAATATGACCTATACTTGCCTAATAAAGTGCTAGCTAGGAAAAGTCCATGCAATAGCTGATCAGTAGGTTAATCATCTATGCCAAGAAAGACTGTGTGGTCAGGGTTCCAAATAAATCAAAGACCAGTCTGTTTACTGTTACCAGATTAACTGTACCAGAATCATTCAAAAGCCTGGTTAGAAATGCACTTTATGTCTGAGTAAAAAGATTGCAACTAAGTTAAAATTATTTGGACTTGAAAATTATTCTTAATTGAAGCATTTCCTCTCGCTAACTGCTTAGACCATGCATTTGCTTAGCAACTCCATTTCTCTATGTGTTATGTGGGTACATTTAAACCAAATTATCACAGATTCTGAATGTAGTGGGTATTACTTGTTTTAAAGACAATATATTCTCTATTATAACAAAACCTGCCTATATAATTCCTCAAAACCAAAATTCATAAAAGCTGCTGATGCTTTTATGTAAGGCCCTGGGAAATAAACTGAAACTGTGATGCAAAGTAGAATAGACTATAAGGCAGGCTGGACTTGAGGTTATTCAAAGAATATCATTACTGAAGGGAGCCTTTATATAGTGGTCTTTGTTGAAGAGTAACTTATTAATTACTTATTATTAAGGAGAATCAAAAAATAGGGTTCCTGCCGAGCAGCTGCTCTTCTGATGGTCATATTTAGTAGTCTTTCAAATAATTCTGTTTTCTCAGATTTGTTTTTTTCTCTTTTTAACTTCCATTTTGCAGCTTGAATAGCTCCGATGATTCCTTTTTGTAGAAACTCATGCGTTCCTTTGTCTTTTTAAAAAATCTTTTTCTGCTCCTTTGGTTTTTCCAATAGCTCTTCTGAGTGGGAATTTAGGCGTGTCTTGGCCTAATTTAGACAATTACTGCACTGTATTTTAGTTTAAGTCAAGCAGGTGTGTGCTGCCCTCCGGTGGTGTGTTTGGGTAAATGCAATGATGTGCACAAACGGCCAGGGCAGTGGACACAAACTCTTTCTAGGGCAGAGCAAGGGCCTCCGCGGAGCAGCAACCCCTAGAACCAGGGACCATGAAAATGCTTACTTTTTTTCATAACTCACATATGCAGAAATTTTTTTTGCCACTCGGCCATGGCCCATTCCTCATTCAAAACGTCCTTTGTGAAAAGTGAATAAAGCAGGCGATCAGGACCACCACGCAGTGTTAATGAGCTGCTCACTATGTGGTGGTTATTCTTTTATTTCTCCTTTTTGGTACTGGAGATAGAACCCAGGGCCTCCCTCTTGCCTCTGAACTACATCCCTAGTGCTTTTTAATTTTATTTTGAGACAGTCTCCCTAAATTGCCCAGGCTGGCCTCAAACTTGTGATCCTCCTGCCTCAGCCTCCTAGGGATTACAAGCGTCGCCATTATGCCCAGCTGTGCTAGTTACTCTTCACACTTGTAGTGAACACCACTTTCTCTTTAGAAGTAACACCACGTCTAGCCAACTATTATTATTTAAAATTTTTTTTCAGTACTGAGATTGAACCCGGGATTTCACACATGGTAAGCAAGCACTCTATCACTGAGCTACAGCCCCAGGCCTCTATAAATCACTTATAAGCACTTAGCTAAGTGTCCTTAAAGACTGAAAAACAAACTCCTCAGGCCGACTGATGATTGATTAAAATATTAAACTAAAATACGGCTATGCAGCTCCGATGCAACTGTCTTGTAAATCTCCCCTCTCAACCAAGGGACCCCTGTTATGCTCCTTTCGGCCTTGCTGAGGTGCAGATGCATCTCACATGTGCTCCAGGAAATGGAGGCGGTGATGCGAGCCCAGGAAGGTCCCTTCTGGCTCGGGCATCCCCCTGCATGGCCTCCCATGCCCTACTAGGACCTACACTGTGCTCACTCTTTAGGGAGTTAGGCTACGTGGCTCTGCTCTCGAGAACAGGCACCCACTGAAGCCCACAGCTGCATCTACCACTTGGCCATCAAGGGGGATGAAGGCATTGATCTCCTTATGTCCAAAACTGCTGGGTGGAGGGGGCAGAAGGGGTACAGAGAAGATAAGGTCCAGTTTTATTAGAAAGACAAACATTCAATGAGCATTACAGCAACGTGTCATGGTTTTGACAGAGACAGTGGCGAAGGAGACAGGACATCCCGCACTTGTTTACGGCATTTGATAGGCTTGCTCCCCTCCAACCCTACATTACTAATCCCAGGTTACAGCTGAGGAAAGGAAGAATGCGATTACATAATCTGGCGAAGGCCACTTAAGCAGTGGAGACGGATCTACGATGAACTTGCAGACACATCACTTGCTACGCCTACAGCCACGGTGTTGCGGGATCTTACAGCAGAGATGAACTGAGTTTAGCCAGATTAGACTGAATCTAATTACAAGTAACAAAATCTGAGTTGTCAGGGAATACTTCCTGCAGACTGACATCTAGGCTGACACCTAATAAAACGGTTAGCCAAATAACCTCTAGGAACTACAAACTGTTCAAGGTCTCTACTGACAGTAAAGAGCTTACTTGAAACAATCAGAAATAAACTAGCTTGCAGGCCTGAAGAATGTCACAGCACCCCCAAGAGCTTGTTAGTGCCTGAGGACGCAGCCAGTGCAGGGTGAGCAGGATTATCAGAGCCAGGCACCCGGGGTCTGCAGATGCACACAGGAAGAGTGCTTCTCCCTAGGTGGAGTGAGACAAGAGGCTGGGGCTGCAGCTCAGGGTACAGCACATGCCTAGCATGTCCAAGGCCCTGGGTTCTACTTCCTGCACTGTGAAAAAGAAGGGAAGAAGGGGGGAGGAGGATAGGGAAGGGGGAGGGCAGAAGGAGAAGAAACATCATGTTGCTAAATCAACATGATACAATCTTTCTTACAAGCTTTATATTAGTCATCATTTTAAGGTTTAGCAACATTCTGGAATATCTATTTCACTTCTCCTACAAAGCAGAAAGGTTCTTTTTTTTTTGTACCGGGGATCGAACTTGGGACCTTGCGCTTGTGAGCAGGCGGTGGCACCACTGAGCTAAATCCCCGGCCACTGAAAGGTTCTTGATATATGGGACCACACCAAAGTCTCCTATTTTTTTTTTTTTTTTGGTACCTCAGATCGAACTGGGGACCTTGTGCTTGAGCTGCAGGCATCAGAATCACTGAGCTAAATCCCGGCCCTAAAGTCTCCTATTTTAAGACTCTTTTCTTTCAGTATAGCTAAAGACAGACAGACAGACAGACACACACACACACACACAAGCACGCACCCATGCAATGTGGGGTCTGAATCCAGTCACAGCCCGTGCATGTGAGGCAAGTGCTCTACCACGGCTCCATTTTTCATGATCTCCCCCAAGAAGCAGAAGGTAGTGTAGCAGAGGCGCTCCACACACTCCCACGGATTAACGAAGAACAACTCTACATCCCCTGGCCCATGGGCACCAAGAAGCAGCAGATGAGGGCATGATTTAGGCTCCCTGTGCTACAGCCTCTTTCTCACTCACAGCCCGCTGCCAGTGACCTTCAGAAAGTGTCGGCCCAGGGCCCGGGGCCTAAGGCCTTCGCCAAATAGCTGAGGGCTCAACTGGAGGGCAGTGAAGAACCTCCCAAGTACAAGGCAAGATGCAGGCCCAGAATGGGGACACTGTTGAGTTTCTATGAAGATGGGGCTGAGAGTAACGAATTCTGCTGGCAGGGGGAGGTCCTGCCACCTGGCTTCTCTCAGGCTTCTATTTTTAAACCTTTAAATGCAATTTTGAAAATGAACCAATTTCCCTGAAGTCAGGGAGTCTGGGCGCCCACTGGTGAAGGTGCAGGGCAGCAGTGGGCGTCTGTGTGGACAGCGTGGGTGGGAGCTGATGGGTGAGGACCCTGAGCATCAGGACGGTGGCGGGGCTGTGGGGGTTCGCTGCTCCCCACCTCCCCCTGCCCCTCCTCGTGACTCCTGTTTCCATCCCCAGCTCCTTCCCAGCACCACGAGCTCTGCCAGCGCTGCTCGAATTCTACAAAAATGGTGTCTTCTGAGTTTCCCTCATGCCAAAGGACCAAAGCTCTTCCTTACAAGACACGGCCCAGCTTCCCTCCCTTGCCTGCTCGCTCTGACTGTGGTCTAGCTCGAGAATGCCCTTTTGCACGGGTGCTCAGAGCGGAGAGGAGGGGTGCTTGCACGCTCAGCAGGCCAAGGTCCGGCCTCATCGGAGTCACCCAATTCTTTGAAAACAGCAGGAAGCAGCGTTTGGGACACCATCCACTGCCACTCCACGGGACTTTTGTTTGCAGATGCTGCTAGCAGCTGTGCACTCCCGTCCTCTGGCACGGTGCTTGGCAGCCACTGTACTCATGCATATACCATCCCACGCGCCTCACCTCCTTCCATTCAGTGCATCTTTTGGATCCCAGCATATTCCCTTCCTCTCCCGTTTCTTTTTCTCTCTCAATCAGAAAATCTGCTAATCATGACCTTGATATCACTATCTAAGAACTAACAGGGCCAGGCTAAGTAGAGGCCATATTACACAAACACCAATCTGTGAGCTTGGACCCTTCACACAGGTCAACCAGCCATGAATCCAAACAACTGTATTAGCTTCTAGACTCAATTTCTCTATTACTCTCAGGAACACTTTAAAATACATACTTAGGGGCCAGGGATTTAGCTCAGTGGTACCGGCACCTGCCTTGTAAGCGCAACGTCCCGAGTTCGACCTCCGGTACCAAAAAAACAGAAACACACAAAAAATAAAATACATACTTGGTTGTTTGCCAAGGTTCAGATATATCATCACCTTCCCTGGCTTTAGGACTGTAAGGATGGTCTTCTAACAGACATGTAAAATAATTTTTTCTTTCCTCCCGGTAACGGAGATTGAACCCAGGGCCTTCACGCTGAATTACATTGCATTCCCAGTCTTTTCTTTTGTTTTATTTTTTGTTTTGAGACAGGGTCTCACTAAGTTGCCCAGGCTGTTCTTGATGAACTCACTCTGGCTGTCATTCCCATCATACCCTGGGGCAAATGGAACTCCATTTCTAGAAATTTCCCTAGGGCTAGCCTCACGTCTTCTGGTCCACAGTTTAGAGAAAACTTCTTTTCCACTGCATAAAAACTTCATACCCACACCTCTTCTTCCAGTTCTTGGTAGTCTCCCTCTACTGCGACACTTTCTCTCTGAGTACTCTTTACTCTCTTCCATATTAACCGTTCAGTATCATAAACCACAAAGTGAAAGGGAAAAGGGTGTGTACTTTCTTCTTTTCTTATTTTGAAAAGGAACTCTTCATATTCTCAAAAATAGGCAGGAGAAATGTGAGTTTATTATATAAAGAGCACACTGGCTCCTGGTGAGACATAGAATTATTATTTTTGTTAACTTGGTGTACTGTTTCCAAGACTTTTTAAAAACATTTAGTAAATCTACTTGTGCAATTGGCTGTTGAATATGATATTACTTTTATTTTCAAATAGATACCACCCTGGACCCAAAGATCTCATATACAGTGGTACATCAGTTCACGACACTTTTGTTTGTGAATAATTTGGTTCACACACAGAAGCATTTGGCAAAATTTTGTTCTTTGTGAACTCTGCATTGGTTGATGAATACAACTGCAGACATCTTTTCCAGAATCATGAAATAAGTTTGTGAACCGAGTCACCACTGTACAGTATTTGGAATAAATCATCAATGCTTACTAAAGACCTTTCACAGATGACTGATAGTAGAAAAGCAAGATTAGGAAAGCGGTTGGATAAGAAGTGCACAGAGAGCTGTGGACAGCCTTAACACCAACTCTCCATGGCTGATGATCAAAACACAGTGCTGCCTTCTTACATTCGACAGTGGAAAGGGTTATCCTCTTCTTTCTGCAGATCTGGACTTGGGTTTGGGCAGTGGAAAGAAAGGGAAGAACAGGCAGAAAGGAAGACGGAAGGTGGGGTGCAGGAGGGGAAATAACGGGGATATGCAATCCAAAGCCCTGGAGTGTGCAGGCAGGAGGCTAAAACTTTACACGCAGTCTCTTTGATCCTTGTAAAAACTCAGAGATAGATTTTATTTTTACTTAGAATGAGAAACTGAGGCTTACAGAGGTTAAGGAGTTCATGCCTTGTCATTTGGGTATGACTCTTACAGTGAATAAAAGGTTTTTAGTAGCCAGAGGTAATGACATACACCTGAGCAGAAGGACCTCCAGTATGAGCCCAGTCTGAGCAACTTAGCAACTAGAGAGGCCCTGAACGAATGAATGAAAGAATAAAGGAATGAATAAAGAAAGACATAAATGAAAGAATTGGGGCTGGGAATGTAGCTCAGTACAAAGGCCCTGGGTTCAAGCCCCAGTATCATCCAACAAAACAAAACAAAACAAAATTTTTGGTATTCAGAAACCTAATTCAGGTTGGTTGTCATAATAGCCATTTAACAAATTAGAGCCCTGAGGATCAGAGGGCTAAGTGATTTTCTTAAGGGCCATGGAGAGAATGGCAAGGTGAAAGCTTGAGCCAAAATTCCCCCTGCCCTCTCTAGTCTCCCTCAGTTACCCAGGCCTGGCTTGAACTTCCAATCCTCCTGCCTCAGCCTCCCAGAGTGCTAAGAGTACGGGTGTGTGCTATCGCACTAGCTGAGCCCACTCCATACTCTCCACCCATGGAATGTCCACAGATCTGAGGACGAGGCAGACAGTGTCCTCTCAAGTTCGTATGTTGAAGCCCTAACTCTGCACCTGAAGGCCAGGCTGAGGGGGGGGTGGCTAAAGTGACACCGTTGGGGTTGGCTCTGATCCAATCCACCCTCACATTCTGGCAGCAAGAGGAGTCGAGCAAGACATCGGGGATGCCCATGTCAGAGGAAGGACCACGAGAGGATGCAGCAAGGATGCAGCCATCTGCCAGCCCAGGGGAGAGGCCTCGGGAGGAACCAGGCCTGGGGGCCTTCAGCTGGGGCGTTAGGCTTACAGAGTTGTTAGAGAATGAAACGCTGTTTAAGCTGCTTGGTCTGGTCACAGCCTGAGCACAGGGAACAGTCTTTGCTCCTTGCTCCAGAGGGGAAGCAGTGGTCTTGCTTCCTCTGCCAAGAGCACTCAGCCCAAATGAACCAAAAACAGCCTAAGTTCTCTGAAATTCTTGTCAACACCAAGTGGTCCAAGGGTAGAAATAAATATGCTTTGATTCAAGAAGCACAAAGCAAACTGAGATCAATAGAAGGCCAGAAACACAAATTATGAGTGAAAATCTGCACATTTTCTTTGCAGCAAAAGCACGCTAGACACAAGTGAGAATGGCCAAATCCCCTGGTATCAGGGAAAATTAAACTGATGATAGAATGTGAAATATCAGTAATTATGTTAGAAAAACTGAAATTTCTACATACTGTGTACTGAGATAGGAAAACTGTGTAATTATAAACAAGTTTCCCAAGTTTGGGAATTCTGTGTGTTTGTGGGTAACAGCAAAAGGTGCTCCCCATCATCAGTTCTGGGCACCCTCAGGTCTAAATGAGAGTGGTGGACAAAGACCCTTGGTCATGGGACAGGCATTCTGCAGCCATTTCCTGCATTTCGCCAACCAGTCTTCTAGGGACTGGGACCGAATCCAGGATTTCACTCTGACCTGCTTCCCCTATTCAGAGTGCCTATTCACAGTGTTTGCTGTGAGCAAAGATCTCACTAAGTGGCTAAGTTGCCAAGGCTGGGCTCAAACTCAGTCCTTCTTCCTCGGCCTCCCCAGGCTGGGAGTACAGGTGTGCATGGCCATGTCAGGCTCTGGCGTTGCTTCTATTCTGCGTCCTCTCTCCGCTGTGCTTCTCAACTCTCCATTTCCAGATGGGATTCGCAGTTTCTTCACTTACTTTAGGGCTTTGGGGTTGAACTTTTGGCCGCACACATATAAGTCATGAATTCTATCACTGACCCACACCAGCCCCAATCTTTGTGTTTTGGTTCCCACTCTGCCAGTTAGTAGCTGAGCACCACTAAAGAAGTGACTCAACCACTCTTTGCCTCAGTTTGTAAGCCTTGTGCATTTGATGAGCGGGGACATTAAATATCAGTCTTGCAGAGCTGTGTGAAGGTCCGGTGAGAAAATGTGAAAACATGCAGCCCAAAGTCTATGGATGGGGCCATAGGGACAAAGAAGGACACTGAAGTTCTCAGCTTCAAGAAACAAAGCAGCTGAGCATGGTGGTGCCGAGGCAGGAGGACTGCAAGTTTGAGCCCAGCATGGGCAATTCAGTGAGACCCTGTTACACTTAGAGAAAACAAAGCGAAGGGTATTAATAGCTGTGAAACAAGAAAGGCCAAAATGGACTGCACACGGAATTCATTTCCACAAGCCTTGCCTCCTGTCACTGTATTACTGGAAATCCTCCTCCTCTTGCTGACTCTTCAGAGCCGGTCAGTGTCAGGGTTGAGAGAGGAACCCCTGCGTCCTGTAAGCTCCTCCAGCACTCAACCTCCCCAGCATTTCTTGCCCAACTTGTGGCCCCCACTTTCCCTGCAGGTTATGGACTCCCTCAGCCAGAACCCTGCCTCTGACTCTGCTCCCTCCAAGGACTGCTCGGGAAGTTTCTGTGTGGTGCAGACACCTGCCAATCTACTGCCTCCACTCCTGGGAAAGCCTCTGTTCTTCATAAGGACTTTTTAATGTCTGGTAGATCCACTCGAAGAAGGAAGTCTGCAATTCAGGCATTTGTCATTAAGACAACAACTTTCTAACAAAAGGAATAAAGAAGAGGAAATAGTAACTAGTAAATATATTTCTTTTTTGGTACTGGGGATCAAACTCGGGACCTCGAGCTTTCGAGGCAGGTGATGGAGCCACTGAGCTAAATCCCCGGCCCACTAGTAAATATCTTAATATAGTGCTATCAATTTTCATGTTTTGATAATTGGGAGACTTTGTCATATAAGATTTTGATGCATAAATTATTGAAAATAATTTTTAAATTGCCATTAAGATGTGTCAAATGATATTAATACTAAATTATTCCTCACTAAATCTACAAAATGACTGACCATGTGTTAGTAAATTAACCAAAAAGTTAATGGAAAGAAGCATCAAGTACATTCTCCTTGCAATAATAACTTAAATATTTAAATAGACCGAGGGACCCCCAAACAAATCAACTGAAAAGACAGACTTATAGAAAATACAGGAAAAAAGGAGAGTTTGAGAAAGAAATATTACCTAAAAATAATAAGAACAGCATGAGATAGAAACATAAGGACTAATAACAGGAAAAGTTCAGCTATTTTCAAAAATCATATGATGAATTACGTTAACACAAATAAAAATGGACAGCTGTGAAGACCTTTGACATTTTATAATCAAACACAGTTGGCTATCTCAACTCTTTTTGCCAAATGTATCACATGACCCGTTAACATACAAGTTTCTCCGATAGTACCCACAGATGACAGCACAAATCACAACTTCTTAGGGGTATGATCTGCTAATGCGTGTCATTAGACACTTCAGCCTTGTATTACACCAGCTAGCTGCAAATTCCATTATATGTTTATACCCTTGATAGTCAGCAACAATCATTATGCATTAAGTGTTTTCGGGGAACAAAACAACAATTGGTGAAACATATCAAAAATTTCAATATAGATCATGCAAAGACCTGGTGACAAACTTAAAAAGTGTCTGGCTCTGCCCTTCATAAGTGACAGCTGCTTCCACTTTATCAAACCATGTAGACAGCAGTGAGATTGTTTCCGACGGTGTAGAATCAGAGCATGACTTGCTGAGATGTAGAGAGGGAGCTCTTTTTATAGACTTTTCAGGGTTACAGATAGACAAAAACTTTTACCAGCTTTCCACTTACGGTGCTCATGAGTGTCACATGACTAGCTGATAAAACAGAGCACTCTGCAGGAAAATCTACTTCATCTCAAAGCTTGAAGAAGAGAAATAAAAATGCCCTACAGTGTAGTCACCTTTCTCCTTCAGTCATGGGCATGTGTTATCAACAGCATGTGGCAAAGACAGGAGGACAAGGAGGACACAGTGGCACCAACAGGGAAAAGGACATTTCGCTGCCAGGTTCTTACATCGACCGAACACCTTTGAAATCATAACCTTTGGTTTAGCAATGACTTTATCTGTGCCAGCTGACACAGTGAAGGCGGCACCGGTGATCTGTGCTTGGTGAGCAAAGCCCACAGCAGCACATATCAAGCGAAGACCAGGTCCTCCTTTAAAATGTCAGAGTTCATTCAACGTCAAAAAGACAAAAGAGAAAGAAAGTTAAACAAACCACAACCAAGGACCCACTAAAAGATCAATTGTGAAAATAGATCCCAGACAAGAAAAACATATGAGACACCATTTGATGAAATGTGTTTGATTTTCTTAATATTTTCTTTCCTATTGTTTCTATCATTGCAAAAAAATCACACTAGAAAATATTTTGAAAAGCTCGGGTATCCTCTTCTGTAATCGATGGATCTGAAAATTATAGACTTTCATCAATGTAGGTTCTTTCTTTGCTTTTTTGTCCCTTTTTAAGAATACTTATATATAATCCATATTTTGGGGGAGAAACAATTCAGAAACCCCCAATTAAACCAAGTGTTTCAAAATATCTTATGTTCTCACAAGTAAATTAAACTATAGGAAAGCAACATGTTCAAATACTAGATATTTTTTAAAATCCAAGTTTATAGAAGGAAAATTCATTTTTTTAAGGAAAAAAATAACAATTTATAAGGACAAGATTCCTAATGGAAAAATACTGGATTCATAGCAATTTAATTGAAACAAAAGTGTTCAAGAATGCTATTAAGGAAAATAAGGTTCACCTACATGTTTATAGCCAACTTACCTCTTTTTGCTTTTGATGTCAAGTAGTGCATAAAAAGAGAAAAAAATTTATGTTTAACTTATTCTAATGTCATTACATAATGGCTTATCCTCATAAATACCTACTCAGAGTAAAGGCCTACACTGGTTTTTAAAGGATTCTATGAATAGAAGTGAAGCAGGAACTGTCTAATAGCCAGAAACAAGTTTACAGGATTAACTAAGCAGCATACTCATTGGGATATCTGTGTCAGGGACTTAGGTACCATCTGAGTGTAAGCAAATGGTATCTGTTCCTACCCTAAGCTTTGAATTTTGATTCTGATAATCTGAAGTGATAAGAATGCTGTTCCCTTCTGGTCTGGTCCTGTTCCGTTCTTTTTGTGGTGCTGGGGATCAAACCCTGGGCCTCGTGCATCCTAGGAAATCACTGCTCTGTGTAGCGCTGAGTTCCATCCCAGCCCCCCAGGCTGATTTGCTATTTCTAGTGGGATATATTTTTCTGTCTGTTTTTGAGGAACTAGAGATGGACCCAAGGCCTCGTGTATGCGAGGCAAGTGCTCCACTACTGAACCCTGGTAGGAGGTAGGGTTAAGTGTAATGAAGAATTGAGAGGCAAGGCTCTGTTCAGATAAGAAAAGAAAAAGAAAGGTAGATGAACAACATCAGGGCAGCAAAAGAAAATCCTCATGGTGAGGGAAATGTATTGTCTTCAACTAAAAAAAATTACTAATGTTTATGTCCATTAAAGATAAATTTAGTTAAAATGACAGTCGTGCCATAGGCATCACTCTAAAAAATAGATGTACACATTTTATATAAATCTTTAAATGTAAATTTTGAAATTAGGAACTTTATGAAACAGATTATATATTTAATATAAATCTTTACATGTAAATTTTAAAGTCAGGAGTTTTGTTTTTTTTAAAATCCTTATTCTATCAGGGCATGAAATGCACATCTTTAATCTTGGCTACTTCGGAGGAGCCAAAGTTCAAGGCAAGCCTGGGAAACTTGGTGAGACCCTGTCTCAAAGTAAAATAAAAGGGGTTAGGATGTAGCTCAGAAGGAAAGCACTTGCCTAGCATGTGGGAAGCCTCAGGTTCAATGCCCAGGACTGAAAAACAATAAATATAAACAAGTCATTTTGTAACAATCCAATCTGGCCCATCTCCTGAGAATGGCTGACGGCAGCCATTATGTGAGAGGCCAGTTCTAGACAGGTCCCCCGAAGGAGACTGAATTTGCAGACTGACCACACTTGAAGTGACAAAAAGAAGCAAAATGCCAAAAAAAAAAGAATGAGAAAATTGGGGTCCTATAATGTCTAAAGCCAAGATAAACTTGGCTTTTATGCGTACACAAAAAACGAAATCTGTGATAGTGAGAGTATATTAATGACTTCATTTCTAGCTAACAGATAACAAGACTGAATGGTTATATGACATCTATATGACTTTACACTTAAAGGATAGAATAAAGCCCACCATTTCGAGTTGTCTTTTTTCCTTTGTCTGCTCATACCTTCCAGACATAATACGCTGGGGAAATGGCCAAGAAATCTGAACACAATCAATAGAGGGCTAAAGAGACGGTGTGTGGACAGCGACACAGCTGTGCCCGAGGAATCCCAGGTGTCAGAAATGCACCTTTGTCCTTTAGTGAGTACAATGCACTGTGGATCCTATCTGGTTGACCAGGTGTAGAAATTTAATTACTAGGTCACTATAAGTAGTCCAGGTGTAAAATGCTACAGAACCTCATCTTCTTGATAGCCCTTAAAGGGGTAGGAAGTGGCAAGCCCGCAGGTCCCTGCATGCGCTTTATGGTGCCACATGTCACTTGTGCCGGCTCACAGCCAGAGCTCACTGCTCCTGCAGGCCCGCTGCTCGGAGCTCGGGAGAGCCTGTGGATCCTGCGCTGCTACCTGGAAGATCCATTCCCCGACCTGCTCAGACACCTGGGTTTGGGTACCTGCCCAGCTGATAGGCACCAGAGAAGACTTCTGACTTAAATCAGTAGCCCTATATGTGGTGTAACAATATAGGTATATTTTTGGATACTGAATCCTATCTGCTTTGAGAAGGAAAGTAAGGTATTAGCACATTGCAAGAATTCCAGCATGAACTTAGGAACACTGACTGCTCTTTCTGCTTTGCATATTCTGTTCATGGCACATAGACATTTGATTTTTTGCAGTGCTGAGGAGAGAGCCCAAAGCATGCTAAATAAGCACTCTGAGCTACACACCCAGCCCCATACATAGATACTTTAAGCTGTCAAAAATTTTGCCTTACATATTAATGAGAATTTTTCTTCTTCTTGGAAACAACTTCCCCTTTTTGTAGAACTGTAACACACACTGCTGAGATGTTAGTACATTTACTTAGACATCTATACAGAAACATGGGTTTATACGAGGGGTTCCAGACCCCATCATGGAAGAGAATATCTTGAATTCACAGAGATTCAAGGTGGGGAGAAATCTCTTCAGGATTTCTTCCCTGCAGACTCTTTTTCACATTCATGAGGCTTCGTGGGCAGAAGGAAGCTGGTTTGCCTGGGCCCTGGCTTCCCTGGATACCCTGTGCAGCTACTCGGGTATGTTTTCTCAGATTCTCTACAGAGAGGAAAGGCCCTCCACAAGGCAGAGTCTAGACACATCTTAGGGGATGCCTCATCGTCGGGTTTGTTACCAAAGAGGGTGGGCTGCTGTTACCACAAGGGCAAACAACCTGCAGACCAGCACCTGCGGGTGGGATCAAAAAGAATGCCACAGCTCTTCAGAGCACACCGAGGCATGGCTTTGCTCTGGGATGTGAGGAAGAAGATGGGGCGGTAGAGCGCACAGCTGTTTTGTTCCGTGTGACCAGCTGGCCCTTATCAGGTGGAGGCTGGTCCTTCCATGGAGTCCAAAGCAGGATCCACATGATCCTGGATTATGGGACTCAATCCTAGAGGTGCCTCTCCTGGGCTTTGGGTTTTCTTGTCGATATTTATTCGGGGAACCAGAAGGTAGAGCCATTTGGCTGCACCCTATCCTCACAGTTTACTTTGCTTGCAATGCTCAGGCTCTGAATATGGAATCTTTTAAGGACATGCAATTCCTGGACCGTAATACCTGACAGAAGAGAGCAACAGCAAAAGCGGAATGAAAATGCTGACAGAGCTGTGCTGGCCAGAGGCCCCCTAGCCACTGGCTCTGTGGGTGGCTCCACTCTGCAGCACGGAATGGCTTACTTGGCTCCGTCCTCAGCTTCCTCTTACTCTGGGAAGAAGGAAAACACTTGAGACTCACCTTGGATGAGTCTGATGTATTTTCAGTATCTACAATATATGCTGCCATTTAAAAGTGGCAAAATGCATTTGAAACATTTTCAAAACACTTTCTGCTTTGTTTGTTTGTTTTGTTTTGTTTTTTTGGTACGGGGCATTATCAAACTCAGGATCTTGGGCTTGCGAGGCAGGTGCGGTGCCACTGAGCTAAATCCCTGGCCCCAACACTTTCTGCTTAAAATAAGAAATATAGGCTTTCCACAACTTGGTTATATCAATTTTTAAAAAATTGATATGTTATTTTGACTAAGTTGATACAAGTTATTTTGACTATAATTGACTAAGTTATTTTCTTGTTTTAATAATATTTAAGGAATATATTTTGTTAGCATATATCTAAACATTAAGAATTAAGTACTTATTCTGGAGATCTACTAACGAACAAAAGAGGCTATAAAGTATATCCAAACATTTAATATGTATCTCTTTAAAAGAGCATTGCTTTAGAGACAAAGCTGAGTCAATCTGAAACAGCAAATATCTGATTCAGTTCTCCAGTATAAAAGAAACTATATAAAAGAAACCGGATGTGGTGGTGGCACACCTGTAATCCCAGCACTTGGGAGGCTGAGGCAGGAGGATTGTTTTGAGTTCAAAACAATCCTGGGCTATACAGTGAGTTCAAGGCCAGCCTGAACTACATGGCGAATTCTTGTCTCAGAAACAGAACCAAATTAAACAAACAACCCCCCCCCCCAATATGTGCCATCTTAAATCTTGTCTTAAATAGGATGTGACTTATTAAAATTTAATTTTTGAGTAGAAATTACATCTAGTCAAACCCACTGGTGAGTAAGACACTTGGGAACTGTACTGAACAAGGAGCAGGCACAGCCATAGCCACACGTGGCTCTGGCAGTTGCAGCGCAGTGGCCCAGTTGTTTCTGTGTTTCATGGTGAAATGATACCACTGTGAATGCACTGTGCTAAATAAAATGTATTATTAAAATAAGCTCACTTGTTTCTTTTCACTTTTCATAATGTGGCTAGTAGAGAATTTAAAATTACATATGTGGCTTATATTTCTACTGGGTTGCTCTGGTCTAGAAGGTTAGAGTCTGGTAGCTGACATTTTTGTCACTTGGCAAGACATATGCCTATTTCACATATGGAAACATTTTAAAGCTTTTCCTCTATAATTTCTTTTGATTGAAAATAATCAAGAAAAGCCAGGCATGGTGGTGCACATTTGTAATCTCAGCTCTCGGGAGGGTGAGGCAGGGGGATCACTGTGAGTTCAAGGCCAGCCTAGGCTACATAGCAAGATCCTGTCTCAAAAAACCAACAAAACAAAACCAAACCAAAAAGAAGAAGATGAGCTGATGTGAAATGAGAGCCAAGAGAAATGAGTGAAGAAAACAGCATGCATGACAATGTGGTCGTGCCAGTGTTGCTGGTAACACATACACACCATGCATATTTGTTTATGTGTATATATTTCTCTGCATCTGCTTGCATGTGTACAGAATGTTTCTGGTAGGATCTAGAAAGCTGGATGAGTACAGTTGTGGCAGAGGTCTACTTCCTACTATATACACTTCTGCACCTTTTTAATTTTGAGGCATCATTAACTATTTAAAAATATACTTACAAAATACACAAAAAAGGAATAAAATAAAGGAAGCATGTAACTTTCTACAGTACTTTGTACTCCATAGTGATAAATTTTGCCTGCTAAAATGGATTTTTAAAACTCTTTGCCTTGATTTTTAGGCATGCATATACTAAAACAATCAAATAAAGATACTTCAAAAATGACACATATGCTCCCTGGCTTATATTGTCAGACAAGTAATTCACTTGGAAAATTATGTAGATTTTACTACATTAAAGGGTAACTGAATTAGACTATTGATAATTCTGTATACCAAGAGAACTATACATGTACAAGATAAATCATAAGAAAGCTATTTATTTTGATACGGGAGAAAATTTGGACCAATGATCAATTATCCTACAAGCTGAAGGCCTACTATGTACCAGGAACTGGGCAAGATACTGGAAGTCAAAGACCAAGGAGGTTCTGCCCACAAGAAGCTCAGAGACACACAGGAGAATCCGATGGTGAACTCCGACCGTGCTGTCTCAGCTGGGCACGTGGCAGCGGCTTGGCCCCCAGCACAGGCTTCCTGATATCTGTGGGTGTGTACACAGCAGCAGAATCATATACAAGGCACAGAACTTAAATAAACAAAAGCATAGAAATCTTGGCATTCTAAAATATTTTTACAAAATTAGCTTTTAAAATAAAAGGTGAGTGAGATAAATTTGAAGATATTTGATATTTATCTAAGCAAAGCAAATATAGAACAAGTTGGGAAAATCAGATGAACTGCTCTATTCTTCAGTTTTTACTTAGGTGTCAGTCATTACAGTGACAGAATCTAACAAACAGACACAGCTCTCAAATGATACCCTCAGCACTGCACATTCCAATTCAAGATCATTCTGTACTAAGAGGTTTCCTGGAAAAATGAAATTACCACTTGAAGAAATACTTAAAGAAATGAACAAAAAAATGGAGGTGTTGTACATTTGTTGTAACAAATCCTTAATCCCCTCCAAAAAGAAAAAACTTGCAGGGCTGGGGATTTAGCTCAGTGGCACTGCACCTGCCTCACAAGTGCAAGGTCCTGAGTTCGATCCCCCGTACTGCAAAAAACCCCAAAAAACCAAAAAAACAAAACCAACCTTGCAGCATGTGTGATTGGTTCATTAAAGTTGGAAATCTGAACCAATGTTTAATTGCATGCTACTATATATTGAAAAAATGTGTAGCTAATAGTTTTGTTGCCTTTTTTCTTTTTTTCTTTGCTATGCTGGGGAGCAAACCCATGATCTTGTGCATGCTGGGTGAGCAATCTACCACAGAGTCACACCTCCAGCCCTGAATTAGTATTGGTGAATCAACTTCTGTTTTGGCAGATTCCAAATTAAAGACAATAAGCTCTAGTACCTATTAGGCAATATATAAGCCTTCTATAGGGAAGAACTCTCGGAAAGTTATGTTGAAAAAAGATAAGTTAAAGGATTCCAGGTTTGGTAGAACACTAGCCTCACATATTCAAAGCCCTGGGTTCCCTCCCCAGCATAGGAGAAGAAAATAAAGATTACAGGTTTCAACAGAAGACTTTCATTCCACTCCTACTCTTTCAAGGGCTGAATACCGTGGAAAAAGAATGAATTGTAATGAGGAAATAGGAAAGCCTCTATAGGAAAACTATAACTTAGAAACAGCGAACTACTGAAGCCATTAGTTCAGGAAGTTCAAGCAGCATTCACTGAGCTCTACCCACATCCAGAACTGGGGACAGGGAAGGACCAGGTGGCAGGGCAGGCTGTGCGCCCAGGACACGCTGGCTCCCACCTGGGAGTTTCCCCTGCACACAGGCAAGCATTTCTCCCCCCAGCTCTGACTGTGGTATCCCCCTCATCTGCATCTCTCCTTAGTCTCCACACCTGCTTCTTTACCGTAGGTGTTAGCCATGCCTATTCCATTCTCACCTTGCTGCTAGGATAGCATTCTGTACTGGACACCTGGTCCTACTCAGCACCACAGCTCTCAGTTGGCCAGCTCTGATCTACTCTCTGGTTTCTAGCCTGCTCACCTTCCACTCTCATTCCCATCACTTCCACATCCTGAGCAGGCTGTTGTCGCAAGCTCACAGCCTGCATACATGAGCTCTGTTCTGGAAAGCTCTTCTCATTCCCACCTTTATTGCTACCTTCTGCCCACCTTCATAGCCAGAACTTTCAGCTATTCTGGGAAGAGGTCCCTAACCTCTCTAACACCTGTGCTTATTCCAGGAGCATCTACTGGCACCGTTCCTTATGTGCCTACTTCCGCCTATCAGAATGTGACTTCCTCCTTCTCTCCTTCCTTCCCAAGCGTAGAGCCTTGTGCATGCAAGGCAAGCACTCTACCACTGAGCCACATCCCCGGCCCACGACTGAGAGTCTTCTGAAGAACAAGGCTGGGTGGCATTTCATTTGAATATCACCATATACCAGGAAAGTGCCTTATAGCCAAGGAAACTGCCTGACACACAGTAGTGCTCACTATATTTTAATGAATGAGTGAATAAGGAAATGCTAATGAGGGAAATGTGGTTTTGGTACAAGTGGGCTTTGTAATACAACAAGTAGGAAAATGTTTTCTGGTTCGTATGTTGTAAAATGTAAAGGTAATTTTCCACTATGAAAATATTCGTGTGTATGTTGACTACAGACTTAAAGGAGTTATTTTATGTAGCTTTGAAAATGGCAAAATATAAAATATCACAGAAAAAAAGGCAGATTTCCAAACAATATTATTCTCTCACACTAGTGCAGTAGTAACCTAAAGAGCAAACTGCTTAGCGTGTTACTTCAGGAAGAGACTTCACACCTGCTTTTCCAAGTTTGAAATGTCTTATTTGTCTTGCACACATGCATTCAGATTTTAATTACAGAAAAAACATCTCTTGCCTGTGAATCAGGTAGATTCCTTTTACATATTCTGATAGATAGATTTTTTGTTTGTTTGTTTTTGACACAGGGTTTCACTATGTAATTCAGGATGGCCTCAAACTTGAGATCCTCCTGTCTTAGTATCCTGAGTTCTGGCATTAGAAGCATATGCCACTATTCTCAGCTCAAACTGGTTTTAATTACTAATTAAATGATAATAATACTATATGTCAAAATTATTATTATTATTATTATGCCTAGATTGTTATGGCATCAATATAAAATGTTGACTATAAAATAAGCTGTGATTTGATGAAATATGTAATCTGCTGCTTTATTATACATTCCCTGATGATAACAGGTCCCTTTGATTGAAGTTCATCCAAGCTGATAACCGAGACCATAAAACTAGGATGAGCATGGGGAGGACACAGCAGTGCATCTGCTGGGACAAGGAGTCCACAGTGGCAATCAGAAACAGGAATTTCAGGGGCTGGCTTGACCAGAGCTGAGCCAAAGTCAGAGATGAGGCCAGAATTTCCCTCAGCAGGCTGTACCAATGTAACAAACCAACTAGCCCCGGACATCCTAGTGACATTCCACCGGACATCCTGTCACGATGGCCCGCCCACCTGAGAGCCAATGTTCCAGAAACTGTGCCTGTAAGAAGATAAGCTTTTCTGCTGACAAACTCACGGAAATGAAATCTATTTAAAAGTATCTCTTATAAAGGGTAAAAACATTTTATGTTCTAAATTTCATGTTTACTGATATAATTACTTCAATGATCCTCAAAAGAAAGCTCATTATCTGCTTACTAAAATAAAATTAAGAGTCTAAAAATATATATTAAATATGTATTTTATAAAACAACACTCATCAAAAGGATTCTGAAGAATTAACAGGAAACTGTCCTTTCAAATGACTTATTATACTGTTACCAGCCAGCACATTTTATAATCAATAATTTATATTAAACTTGTAAGTAAAAAATACTCATAAGATCTACTGTTTCTCATAGGTTTTATTTTTTATTTTATTAATTTATTTATTTTTGGTGCCAGGGATCAAATTCATTGTGCTTGCGAGGCAGGTGGCAGAACCACTGAGCTAAATCCCTGGCCTCATCTCATGGGTTTTAGATACCTCTTGCATTTGGTTATATATGTGACACGTTTTCCTTTTTTCTGCTTAGTAAAAACATTTTATCTAGCAAAAGCATCATAAATAATGTTTAATATATTTTACCCAATATAGTTTAGCCACAGAAAAATAATACGTTTGTCATACATGTGGATATTTTTAGAAGCTACAATTTAGTGTAGATGATTAATCAATTTCTACAGTAATTCATTTAAACAGGGTCTTTTAGAATATGTTGTTGGACTACCTGGTAAGAATTTACTAAGGATTAATCTGATTGAACTTACGATATATAAATGAAAATTTCTCAAGGTATAAGCTTTACTTCCTTTTGTTATTTTAACCTCAAGTAAATGCTTAGAAATATAACATTTGCCAATACGCTGTTATCATCAATGTGATTTTCCTGTCCTAGTGATGATTCTGAATTTTATTTGTATTTCTAATCTTTTTTTTTTCTTTTTCTTTTGGTACCAGGGATAGAACTCAGGACTTTGTGCTTGCGAAGCAGGTGCAGTGCCACTGAGCTAAATCCCCAGCCCTGTATTTCTAATCTTGTACATGGAAATCATTTCTGAAGCTGATGATATTTTCTGGTTACTCAAAACTAAAGAATTTAAGACAATGTAATGGTACTTTCCTTCACATACACCAACTGGCCTTAGAGTTGAAGATACTGATACTGTAGAATGTGAATATAGGGAAAGTGTTTTGTTCAGCCAGTATATGTTATATCCTTTTCAATGCAACATCAAAATGGAGCAAAAAATCATAAAGATGTTTGACCTCTAAATCATGACCTCACTTTCAACAAAAACCTGAGTAGGCAAGAAGTTGAATGCATAAGGATATTCCAATCAGCAGCATTCCATAATATAACAAATCATGGAAAACTATCACAGCCAACAAGAGGGGAAGGAGTGAGCAATGCAATGAGATTTGAAATAAAATTTAAGATACATCTTTAAATTAAAAATGACTAGCAACATGGAAGAGTTTATGATATAATAGTAATTAATGGCTTCTGCACTGTAATGATAGTGATGTAAAATACACATTCATGTATCCAAGGACCAATCATAGAAAGATGGAAATAGTTATTGTTAATATTTATTAATTTTAATCTTGATACGTCACCTTAAAATTTAAATACAATAGGAGTTATTTGTTAACCATACCATTATTTTTCCAAGTACTAGTAGGCAGTGCTCCTAAATCCATTTGGAACACTAAAAACGTTTTATGGGTTTTACTCGAGGTAGGTGCTCTGACGAATAATCACCTCTTTGGGAAGTCACAGAATAACTGAAGGTACCTTCCAAGGGGCCTAGAACAACAGGAAATGAGTTATGAAAGACGAAATGAGAGTGATCAGTGTACATGCATTTGGGCTATCATGCCATTCCACGTTGCTGTCACCCATTTCCTCAGGCATTCTTAGAGGGCTGAACATGTGATGAGAATGATTATATGACAGCTTTCCATCCCGATCAGTAGGCTGATTATATGAATCAGATAAGAAAAGTACTAGAGACCCAAAGGCTGAGGTCTCCAAAATGGAATTCAGGTAAAACGGAACTAAATTAAGTAGGAAGCAAACTCGAAGGGTACAGCAGAGGCCAGAAGGTAACAGACACGAGTACAGGAGGCCGGGTGTAAGCATGGGGCAATGGCACCGTGGCAGAGTGTAAGCTCACCCTGTCCATGCGACAGCTGCTACACGGCTTGACAGGGTGCTGACAGGCCTGACCACAGAACTCGGGCTGCCAAACACCCAGGGTCTTTAAAAAGAGGCCAGAAACACGCACGTTCATGTGAAGTCCCTGTCTTTGTAACTGCTGACTACTTAACTTGAGTTAGTTTCAATTTCTTATTCCCTGTAATTTTCAAATACTAGCTGTCCTTGGCCTTATTTTGTATTGTGGACTTCCTGTTTGCTGCCTCTAACCTATTCTTTTTTTTTTTTTTTTTTGGTACTGGGGATCAAACTCAGGTCCTTACGCTTGCAAGGCAGGGAGCAGCAGAACCCCTGAGCTAAATCCCCAGCACCCCCTCTAACCTATTCTTAACGCACATAGGGATTTTGCAAAAGGATGATCTTTATTTATTAGAAGTCATGTTTTTTTTATTTGTCATGAATCAGAGGCCTTTTTATTGAGGCCTCTTCATAGGAAATGTTAAAAAGAAGAACAGAAAATGCAAAACAGTGACGCTAAAGTAAATTGTGAACATGCTGATGATATAAATCAATGAGTGCTTGCAAATTGTAAGAACCTTTATGTTTAGACCTAAATGTTCCTGAGGGGCAAAACCTTCAAGGAGTTCACTTTTATTTTGTGTATAATAACCGAGGAAACATTCTGAGTCACTACAAAAGGAAATTAGCCCAAAAGGCTTGCTATAATATGGTTCTCCTTGTGAAATTACATGAAAAATGGCAAGAGGGAAACAAAATCTGACCACACTGGAATCACCATGAGCTACCAAATTGCAAATAGGATCTAGGTGTGTATCCTGCATTGTACCTGTTGCTAACTTCCTTATCCATCCTTCCTGTTGGAGTTTTCCTCCCTGGGCTTTTGGATGGAAGCCCTGGAGGCTTCTAAGTAAGGCTGGCTGGCCGCAGTCAAGGAGGAAAAGGGAAGCACAGGGGTTTTCACTTGAATAGCTGGACTCTGCCAAGGGTGGGTATGACTGGCTGGAAGGAAGGGAGAGTCGTCTGTCTCTTCAACTAGTCATTTGCGTCACATGCACCCAAGGAAAAAGTGTTTACCTGGTGGAGCCACGGTTAACCTTTTTTCCTTGCTGAGCCGGTGCCCTTGGATGAGTTCCCTCATGGAAGGGGGGCCCTTCAGAAGAAATGATTCTGTGGAGGTGGGGTCGGGGGGAACGCTTAATAAACTCTGTAGGTAGGAGGCCCCTGAAGTCCTGGGACGGCTCTGATCACAAAGGGAAGGTGAAAATTGTCTTGCAGAAGATCCAAGAAAAATACATATAGGAAACAAAAAAGTTTTACTTTAATTACCTTTCAGTGCCTCACCAGTGACAACATTATTTATACTGGCATTTAATTTAAAAAAATATATTAATTAAGATTCCTGCTATTTTTTTTTAAGTTTCCACATGAGGATACAGGCCTACTTGGAAACTGTTTTGGACACTGGAAAAGAGATTTATCACAGTCAGTTTGAAGCACAGATAGAAGCTCTATGTATTATTTGATTCATAAATAAAAGCTCCTCAAATAAAAATTTTACCATAGTAATGGAAAACACAAGATAAGAAATTTAACAACCAGGATTCAGGAAAAATGTCACAAAAACAAGCCATTAAAAACCTTATAAATGGTCTCTCTGGAGAAATATTCACATGCCAAATTTAAAAACACAACAATTTGCTTTTAAGAAAAGGACTCTATGTTTTCCATTCCATTTTACCTAAATACAGACATGCCCTGGCCATCAGTCACCAGTTTTGCACACACGGGCAGAAGTTCCCCAAGAGAACATATTTATATCCTTGTCTCCCTTAAGGAGAAGCTGCTAGATAGCACCATTTTCCAGAGGCACAATGACTTTTAAAATTACAGCTCACATAGAACACAGCTTCGTTCTCTCTCTTTTTTGGGGGGGGACCAGGGGTTGAACTCAGGACTTTGCACTTGCGAGGCAAGTGCGATACCACTGAGCTACATCCCTGGCCCCCCAGCTTCGTTCTTAATAGCCACTCTGTCTACCCATTTTATATATATGCATACAAAGAACAGCAAAAATATTTAACAGACACTTGAAAATTAAATTATGATTAACTGAGAGGTGTGGATGGGGTGCAGAAAGAAAAATATCAATGCAATTATCACAAGGTTCTGATCTGGAAAGACCAACATTAGCAAGGCCCATTGATACCAGCTCCAAATTGGGCTTCCCCTTCCCCTCCTCCATCCTTCGCAACAAGAGCACATTCATGTTTGCAGTTAACTGAAATCTGGCCACTGCATCATGCTGTGAAGATCGCTGCATGCATACCTTTTCCTCTGAGTGCCACTGCTGCCCCGCATGGTGGGTGTCTGTGGGCCCTGACTATGCAGGAGGTAAGTGTCTATGGTGGGCGCGGTGGCTGACGCCTCCCCACTTACTTTAGGGCTGCCGATCTTGCTCTTTCCAAGTTTGCCTTTGGTGCGTCGGGACTGCTCATGGTCAAACTCTAAGTCCTCCAGCCGCTGAGTCAGGGCGAGTTTTTGCTGGATAGCCATTCGTAACAAAGTGTTTAGGGTCTTCTTCTCGTCCTCTGCAGCCGCTAACTGTCTCTGCATCTCATCCAGCTGTGTGACATATTCATCACATCTGGAACCCAAGCACAGCAGGGGTCAGGAGGAATCTGGTAAAACGGAACTGGAACAAGTCGAATAGTACAGTTCTCCTTCATCCTCTGCTTCAGTTATCCAAGGCCAATGGTAGCCCTCAAATATTAGTATTTGTCTTCCCTCTTTCAAGAGAGAGACCACATTTACACAACTTTTATTACAATATATTATTATAATCGTTCCACTGTATTATTGGTTATTGCTAATCTCTTGCTGTGCCTAATTACTATAAAATTTATCATAGGTATGTTTGTGTGGTTTGGTACAAGCTGTGGCTTTGGGAGTCCACTGGGGCCCTTGTAGCGCATCCCCCACTGATAAGAGAGGAACTACTGCTATGAATTTGACTGGAATTTAGATATTTAGGATGCTGGTGTACTCAGGTGTGTTACAATGGCTCTTTCCACTACATAACAGCGAATTTTTTGCAGGAATGTGAAAAGCTTACTGACAGCATCCAAAAGAATGTTAATTAAAAAATTTGCTTCTTTATCTATACTTACAGGTTTTAGTATATGTGCTGCCGAAGCGAGCACATATACTTACAGGTTTTATTTTAGCTTAGTACAGACTGCAGCTGGCACTGTTTTCAATATGGCAGGTTTGCTTGAGTTAGAAAATAAGGACTTTTTTTGGTACCGGGGGTCGAATTTAGGACCTTGGACTTGTGAGGCAGGCATGGTGCTACTGAGCTAAATCCCCAGCCCAGAAAATAATGACTTTTTAAACAGGTGACAAAGCAGTGAGTTGTCAAAGAACCCGAGATTCGCACAGGGTCTGAGCTGGAGGGAGCCAGCCTGTTGGGAGCATCTTCAGGCTGGCTTCACGCTTGTGCTGAGGCATGAAGATCAGCTCTTCGACCCATTTCTCCCCTGAAGGAAAATCCACATGCATTTGGAAGGAAGAAGCAATGTGGAGAAAAAGCTCTTTCTGAGTTTCTGCTGATTTTATTTACCAGGTATGCTGTTAATGACAAAAATTCTTCGTGTACCAGATGACAGCTGATGGTCTCATAGAGTAAACCCAAATGTATTGTGCACACTGAAACAGCACGAACCTGGGCTGCCTGAAAGAACATGAAATCCAGGGGGAGCCCGTCTTCTTTACCTCTCAGCGTCAAGGAGTGTACTAGGGATCTATATAAATATCAGAGCTTCATAAAATGTGAAGTGACTTTCAGGACCTGACAATAATATTCATCGGCCAGCTGGGCACACATCTGTAATCACAGAACTAGGGAGGCTGAGGCAGGAGGATCGCTGCGAGTTAAAGGCCGGCCTGGGCTACATAGTGAGTTCAGGGCCAGAGTAAACTACATAGCAAGACACTGTCTCAACTCCCCCCGAAATATTCATTGGCCAGATAACAATATTTTTAATGCTAGAGAGTAAGGTAGTTATTGTACCTAAAAAAAAATGTCTGTGAAAATGAACTATTGGGAGATAATTCATATATAAGACATTTTTCATATACTGAGATTTTTAAATGTTCCTTTAATTTTTAAAAAATATATTCTTTCTCAAAGAGGAAATTTATGTTCTCTTGATCTAAATGCAATCCTGATTTCCTTCACCAAAGGGGGACACTGTCCCCCTTTCTATTCTCTGTTCTGTCCTCCACGGGTGCACAAATTCTGATCTCCAAATGCCACCATGCTCTGCGACCAGAAGCAGTCCCCTCGAGTTCTCACACCTCTGGTCTCAGGTGCCCACCTTATTTCTGTCATGTCCAGGAAATTCCACCACACAGGACCTTGAGCGTTCTCTCTCCTAGTAAAAAGCTGGACAGACCACAGAGGACTCCCAGAAAGCCCGACATCTTCTTTACATCACCTACATATAAATTATTTCCCTCATCTATAGATAAAGCCAGAGTTATGCTTTGTGAATTCTGTACCAAATTTGCACCATACAGGGTATATAATCGGTGGCTTTCAATTTTTGGAGGGGGGGGGCACTGCATTATGACCAGAGAAATTTCAGTAATACACTGAAAGTCTCAAATCAATATATCTCAACAACTATTTCAAGTTTTAAAAGAAAATACATTGCTGACTGAAAAAGAAACTCATGGGGGGAGGTAGAAATTAGTATTTTCTGTAATTAGTTAGGTAATGTGAAAAATTTGGCGATATACATAATTACCTTTTAGAAATTAAATAGAAGAATCTTCTAACAGAATACTCATGGTGAGCACTTTTAAATATTTTAGTCACAGAAATATATTTCAGGCTGAAAAATATTTGCCTGCTTTAGAAAGTGGGCTTTTTAAGAAAGTCTTTTTAAAAAAATCTGATCCTTGGACTGAGAATGTGGGCTCTGGATTCAATCCCCAGCACCACCAAAAAATCATTATAGTAACTGATTAATTATTTTATTTTAGCTTTTTTTGGTACTAGGGACTGAACTCCGGACCTTGTGCTGTCCAGGCAGGCAGAGGAACCACTGAGCTAAATCCCTGGCCCCTACTTTAGCTTTTTAAAGGCTAGGTCTTGCTATGTTGCTCAGGCTGGTCTTGAACTCCTGGGCTCAAGCAATTCTCAGGCTGAGGCAGCTACAAAGGTTTTTCTGTAATAAACTGCTTGGTCCAGAGTGTCCAGGAGAGGGCTCTGAATGTAAGCAGTAAAGTTTTGTTTTAGATTTGTCAGAATGGAGTCATTCTTGGCATGCTTTCCTGTCCGAACCACACACCAAACACACCCAGGATTCCCGAAGACCACTGTGAATAGAGTCCCCTCCCGTGCACTATAGCCAGTTTCAGGGAGAAGCCTGGTTACCTCGTGGCGAACATTGCTCTCAAGGAGGAGAAGGTGGCAGCGTCTTCTTTCAAAGCCTTCAGCTCGTTCCGGAGTTTGGTCATTGTCTCAGTCACCATTGCCTTCTCATTCTCGTATTTGTTCTTCAGATTAGCGAGGGCCACCTCTGCTGTCTGCAGCAGAAAAATCACAACGCTTACCATTTCACCACAGGAAACTGCCATGTGGATTTCTTCATGTGGGGTCTGGCTGCATTCCCTTCCATCAACGGAAGGCGGAATTGATTTGGTCAGAGTTTATAGAATCATAATTCATACACAGGACGTAGGGGATTCTGTGTCACATCAAACGTGTTGTGAACTGATAATGTGGTTTGTGCTGGAAGCCAGAGTGTGCAGTCAGTACGAGGAGTGAAGGGAAGGGCAGCTGCTCGTCAACATTTCTCCCGGACTGCTGAAGGGGTAGGATCGTCAGAGAAGAGGGCGCCAAAGTGAAACTCTATCCAAGAATTGACTTCAGAAGTTTTAAAAGTGTAATTTCCATGTAAGAAATGTTTGAACTCAAGTATTTTTGAGTTCCTCTGTGCTCTGTGAGCTTGAAGCATAGACTAAAAGACAAAGACCACTGTAATTTATAACATGAGTATAGTATGCTTTTTTTTTTTCGTGTCAGGGATTGAACTCAGGACCTTGTGCTTGTGAGGCAGGCGCGGTGCCACTGAGCTAACTCCCGGCCCTACATGAGTGTGGTATGAAAAACTATAAACCCAGGTCATCATATGTTTAAGGAAAAGAAATGACAACCAAGCATTTTCTAAGTCTTTCCACACAACTTGTTCAAAACAACGAATTACAGTTAAGTTTAATTCTTCATCATATCTTAGAAAAACAGAGGCTCTAAAATATGGGATGAGTTCAACTATTTGTTTGAATTTGGATTGGGGCATTTCTGAAGTTCCTGGATTAACAGTGTTTCAAATCTAGAACTAGCATGGCACAGCTGGAAGTAAAAACCACACTGACTGAATCAATGCAGAAAAACTGGCAAGTATTTCAGGGCTGCCCATAGGATGAAGTCAAACCGGAAATGTCATTTTTACAAACTAAGCTACTGCTCTTCAGACTTTATAAAAATATCCAATACAGTAGTGTAGTGGTTAAATTTAGTTTATTTACTTTAGTTTAGTGATTATGAATAGGCAGAACAGCCTAACAATTGGTTCAGAAAAAGAAAATAGCCCACTGAGTTAAGAGCTAATTTAGACAGCTAAGCCAAGCTTAGAGATGTAAAGGTAAACACAAGAAGGATAAAAGCTATAATCAGAAGAGAGATCAGGACCTTTTCTCCCGGAAGAAGGTGTGCTTAGTTAACAGCTCTTTCCTACCTCTGGACCTGGACTTTAATCAGACTCAACTCCACAAAAACAAGACAACTAGTTTCTTTTTCAACTCTTTTGAACTCATTTCCTCTGAAACAAGCCCCCTCACTCTGCCTGTTTGTACAGGGCATCAGACTTCTTTCCCTGCTTAGGTGGGTTTCTAGTAAACACTCTCCGAAATACCTCCTTTTGTCCTCAATTTTGGGAAGAACTTGGGTTTATACAAGATCATCTGTTTTAATACTAGTGAAAAAAAGCCTCATTACGAATGAAATTTCTCAGGGAGCCTATGGTGGGTTGTTAACATGTCTTTTCGAGGTTGAAATGGACAGCTTCAACTTTCTTAGGCAAAGTGCCAACTTCTATAGATTCTAATTCAGTGTTAACATGGAGTAGTTTGCTAATGTTTTAATTCCAGAGTTGTTTCCTGTTAGTCCTGATTGACTTTAAACTCAGAATTAAATGAGAAGTTGCTCATAAAGTACTTTTGTATGTTCTGTAGCACTAATACTTAGTGGAATCTTCAGAAATGTTATAAATTCAGAAAATTATCCAAAGTGTAGAAATTGATGTGGGGGGGAAAATATTAATTGCTTAGTTTTTCTCTTTAAGTTCAAACACAGATTCATCTTGAACAGATGACTCTGTTTAAGTTGTGAGACTGAAGCTGTAACAAATTTGTAAGCACATAGTTGGTACCTAGGACAGCACAAGGGGAGGGAGACAGTGAGATCCGAACAGAAGTACAAACTTGCTGCTTGTGAAAAATGCCAAGAAGGACCATAGATTTGTGTGTCCACAGGCTGCACAAAGCTTTTTCAGAGTTAAGTAATTTTAAGTACCTCAGACCCATTAGTAAAAGTGCTGACATCTGCATTTACTACATTTTCTACACACTGCAACCTTGACTTTCTAAATAGAAAAGCTTTATTTCCAGTCAGAGATCTTCTGGAGCATTCCCCTACCATAGTACCCTCTTTCTATTACTCCTGTCCTTCTGTACCTATTGTTCTGTCTGGAATTAGTCTCTCTTTCCCTTGGAAAAAGCAATTTCTTAACCTGTAAGAATAAATTCAAAGCTGGGCACCATGCCTGTAACTGCAGCTCTTGGGAGTCTAAGGCAGAAAGAGGACAAGTTCAAGTCAGGCAATATGATTGCTTCTGTGCAGCCTTTTCTAAGGCTCCCATAAGAAACATTAGCTGTTTGCTCTGTGACGTCCCATAGCTGGGTGGCAGCACATGTAACACCAAACTGCTGTTGTTGGTTTGTACCCTGCCGGCCATGGTGCCAAGGCCTCTTCTGGAAGGTGAGGGCTATGCATTAGTCTGAACCTCACACCTACAATAGCCTGGTCCATAGATAGTGCTTTAGAACCACCTGCTGCACCAGAGACAGCGCGCCTCTGAAAACACGCTAAAGGACAGTAAAAGATGCACATGGAACACAGAATGCCGACTGTAAAGAAGAGTCCCTTTTCTTTCCTAAGCCACAGAATTCTCAGCTCAGTCTTAATAATTAATGTTCCACAAGGTCTAAATAGAACTGCTGTCATCTGGGGACCCTTGAAGCTATTTAAGGCACACAAGCACCCAGCAACAGGCCCAACAGCATTAAAATGTGTAACAGATGTGTGGCTCAAAACGTGTTTGCATTTAATTTACTGAGCTGTACAGGCTGTGAGTCTAATCTAATGCAAATGTTGCCACAAAGCACTCTGACAGTTCGGCTAGGAAGGCTGTGTTCTGCCCGAATCCCCATGGCACTGTTTATCCGACTCTAAAGTGCTTCGTCTGTTCTGGCCTAGGAGTAGCTACAGGCGTGTGTTGAATTTGCACTAGACTGCTAGTCCCTTAGTTTTGCATCCCCACTTTCTCTCTATATAAACTATGTATGTAATCAATGAATACTGGTTCACAAATTAGTCTCTCCTGGCTGATAAACCATTCTTTTTTGGGGGGTACTGGGGACCGAACTCGGGGCCTTGCACTTGCAAAGCAGGCAGCAGAGCCGCTGAGCTAAATCCCCGGCTCTGATAAACCATTCTTACCTGCTTCCATTAAGCACTGACATTTTTCTAGATCTAGTATTCTAGGCTAATATTCAATCTCCAGGTAGAAGTCAGAGTAATTATCTAAATGATTTGACCAAGAATGTCCCCTGTCTCGGATAAAAGTTCAATTGGCTTCATTTAATGTGATTTTGGGTTATTTTTGCAGTACTGGGGATTGAACCCAGGTCCTTCACACTGTACTACATCCTCAGCCCTTTTTAAAATTTTGAGATAGAGTCTTGTTAAGTTGCCCAGGATGGGTTCAAACACATGATCCTCCTGGCTCAGCCTCCCACAGTGCTGGGATTAGAGGCATGTGCCACCACACCTAGCTGATTTTGGCTATTTAAGACCACTCGAACTTGCTGAGTCTTTGGATTCTAGCAGAGTTATGCTAAAAAACTGCTTCATTCGGACATCAAATTGGAGTCCAATATCTCATCAATTCTTCATTCTCTTTATTTTTTTCTATTTCCCTAAAGCAACAGCACAAAAACTCCTACTCTGCCCATGAGTCTCTAAAGTGTCTTCACAGTATAAACCACAGTGTTGCTTATGGGGACAGAAGATGCAGACCAGAAAGTTGTGCTGCAGGTGACACAGTGTCAGCGTGGTTCCCACCAAGACTAGAACAAAAGAAGAAGGCACTCGACACAGAATTGACTGTCTCTTCAGACAGCATAGGCTCCACTCAGCAGGCTGAGGCAGGAAGATCATAAGTCTGAGGTCAGCCTGGGCTCCATTAGTGAGACCCTGTCTCAGAAGAGAAAGCATGCTACTGATTATGTTTGCATTTGGAAGAAGGTATCTGTTGCTTCTTGCTTGTCTTTATCAATACCAGGATTTGGCCAGCACACTCCTCAAATATGTGTCATTGGAGGCTCTCTTTTCAGATAAACTAAACAGTACCATCAGGTCTGTATCTCATAGCACTTCCACTCACGTACAACTCGGGGGTAGAAAACAAACTCAGTCACCACGGAGACAGAGGAATTAGTCAGGTAAGTTCATGGTGTAGCACCTCACTTTCCTTATAGAAGGACAGGGTCTCTATGGGATAGGAAACAATAGAAAAGCTCCTGGCTGCTTAAGCTCTGGCCTCGAGCCCAATTGAACCTAAAATCCAGGTCACCGATGGGGCAGAGTTCCTTCTCATTCTCTTTCTTCCCTTCCCCTCCCTCTCTCCCTGTCTTGCTGCTCCAAATCATTTCAGATGTTGGTAACATCCACCTGGCTTTGTCTCTCTCACTGCATTTCCCACAACTGTCTTTCCTTCTTCCCTGAGTCTGAGATTTGGTTGTTTATCTACTACTCTGCTTCCCCAAGCCAGGGGTGAAGGCTGGGACACCCCCTTCCTATCTTGTTCTCCTAGAAATTGAGTCTTGCAGCTGATCGCTCTCTTAAGCTGCAATCTTGTTTTGGCTCCAGATCTCCTTCACTCTGTCTGCACCCAGATTTCCCGCTGGCATGGGTACCTTTCCTGCCACATCTCCCAGGCTGGTGTTCACAGCCATGCCAGCCCCTGCCTCCCTGTCCTCCTGTTTTCACACTCACTTCCACTCAGCACTGCCTGGATGGCCATCCCACAGCTGCAGCTGAGTCTGCTCCTCTGGTGTCCCCTCTTCTGCCATCCAGCTGGGCACAGCTACCCTCCTGTCTCATCCATCCCCTCACCTAGAAACATTACATTCTGTTCTGGCAGTGGTCTGTTCTACTTGTCCACTGACCAGGACTCCTCAACTCTTATCTTGGTACTACTGAAAACTCATCAGAACTGTGGGCTCAGCTGGCCAAGAGCTTTCCCCAGCTTGCTTTCCCACGAGGAGATTACCTGCTTGTTGGCTTTCAGCACCGCCCTCAGTGTGGCGATCTGCTCCCGCTTCGTGCTCAGCAGCGACTTGAGCTTGAGGATCTCCTCCATCAAAGCCTCTTTGTCTTTGTCGATCATGGGGGCCAACTCCCGTGCCGCTGCTCTTTGCCGAGAGAGTTGCACAGACCGGTCCACTGCTTTCTGCAGATGTTTGATTTGGTCCCGGATTATGGCATTAAGGTTGTAGATATTCATTGGCTCTTTTCGGATATCACTCGTATCCAACACTGGAGAAGATGGTGGGGCAGTTATAACAGGAGAGATTGTGGGCGTCTTCGTCGGACTTGGTTCTTTGCTGGCCTCTGGGTTTTCTTTTGAAACTTCAGAAGGTTCAGATGAGGGCCTTGTTTCCACTGGCGATGACACACCCCGCCTGGCTAGTCGTGGAGACAGAAGTCCCCTGGCATCATCAGGGCCCTTTAAGCTGCCACTGCGGGTGACTCTGCTTTGCCTGTAGTAGTCCAGCATGACCCTGTTGGGTGTTTCATTATTGCACAGACACACGTGGTGGTACAGCTGTGCGAGCTCCTCGCTGAAGGTCACCAGCTCATCTTGGGCTGTGTTGAGGGTGTTGTGGTTCTCGTTGGCAATGCTGGTCATCTTGTGCAACTCCTTCTCCACGTGGGCCATCTTCTCGACACCTTCCTTGGTGGTCTTCTCAAGGCTTGTCACCTGCTCGTCATACATCTGGATTTTACTCTCATATTTGGCCTTCTCTTCGGTATAGTTTTCTACAGATTTATTGTATTTCTCCTTTAAGGCCTTAATTTCTGCTTTCAAGTCGATCACCTCTGTGACGGCCACCCTGTATTTGCACTCCAGGATCTCTAGGCCGTTGATGTCCACCTCGTAGTCATTGGCCTCCTCCCCGGAGTCCCGGCCTTTCTCCCCGTCCAGCTCAGCCCGGAGCTCTTTGCTGCTCTGCAGGCCCCGCATGGCATTGACGTGCTCTGTGAGCTGGTGCACCCGCTCGTGCTGCTCTGTCAGCGCCCCTTTCGTGTGCTCCAGCTGTGTCTGCGACTCCTGCAGATTGGCCAGCAGGATGGCCTTCTCCCGCTCCACCTGCAAGGGCGAGAGACAGCCTCTGAATGACTTCAGTGTGACATCAACCTGAACCCAGTGCATTCCCTGCCTGGCATGCAGACACTTCAATACCTGCAGCAGAGCCAGCATTCCCATTATTCCAAATTAAATTCGGATGTGTTTCCTTATTCAGCGGTTCTCTCTGGTAAGTCAATCTAAAACTATGCAATTTGTAAGATAGTATTTGATGAAAGTCAAGCCATTTTTATTTTTCATGAGGGAGGCGGAATATCTTCTAAAGATTCTATTACTGGCATAATACACAAGCTCAGTGAAAATGGATTACAGAAATTTTTTGTTCTTCTTTGTCCCTTGAAAATTAAATGAATAGCTTTTGAAAAGTCTGAGGATTATTTGATTAGTGTACATGATTACAGATAAAACTGTTTCCAAGGAGCCCTTTAATAGGAAAAGCCTTTGGATATAATAAAAATCAAAACAAAATGCACTGAATGTGTATCAAGCCTGTTTTAGAGGTGAAAGTGTTATGATAAATAAGGTAATGGTTTTGGAGTAATTTTCAATCTGTACTCCACCTGTTCATGTTTAACATAAACATTTTCCAAGGTGGAAAGCATGTCTACAAGTTTCTTCAGAAAATAGAATCCAAGGCTGGGGATTTAGCTCCATGCTTATCCTTTCTTATTAAATGTTCCCTGAAGGCCAGTGTTATTGAAGGTCAGGCCTGTACCTGTGGTGACAGTGAAGGGTTGGTAGAACCTGAGGAGGTGGGTCAGGTCACTGGGGGTCTGTCCTTGAAGGAGATATTGGGACTCTCTTTTTTGCTTCCTGGCCACCATGTGGTGAGCAGCTGGTCATACCACTTGCTGCCCACCATGACGTATTCCTCACCACATGCTTAAGAGAATGGGACCGATGACCATGGACTGGAACCTCTTATACCATGAGCCAAAACAAAGCTTTCCTCCTCATAAATTGATTTATCTCAGGTGTTTGGCACAGCAACAACAATCTGACCAACATACCTTTCTTTGTTTTGGTTTGGTGTTTTTTGGTACCGGGGATCAAATTCGGGTCCTTGCACTTGCGCAGCAGGTGGCGAAACCACTGAGCTAAATCCCCGGCCCCAACATACCTTTCTTTTGTGGTAAACACATTTACAATCTATTTTTAGTAATTCTGAAATATAAATTATTATTAACATACTCACCACACTGTGTAACAGATCATTAGAATTTATTACTCCTGCCTCCCTGAAATTCTGATCATCTGGCTTTTCCCATTCATCTCCACCCTGGTACTCCCCTCACGCCCCAAATCTCCCATCCCTATCATTCACTCTAATTCCGTGAGTTCCACTTTAAAAGTCTGTATATAAGTGAGACAATGCAGCGTTCATCTTCCTGTGTCTGGCTTATTTCATTTAGCATAACGTCCTCTAGACTCACCCATGTTGTCACAAATGACAAGATTTTGTTTGTTCATTTAAAGGAATGAATAGTATTCTCTGTATATATGCACCACATTTTCTCTAGCCATGCATCTATGGACAAACACTGAGGTGGTTTCCATATTTGGCTACTGTAATGCTGCTGCAATGAACACAACAGGGCAGAAGTCTTTTCAACACACTGATTTTGTTTCCTTTGGATATATGCGGATTTGGGGGCCAGGGATGTAGCTCAGTGGTTCCGGCGCCTGCCGCGCAAGAGCAAGGTCGCGAGTTAGATCCCCGGTACCAAACAGAAAAAAAAAAAAAAAAGGATATATGCAGAAGTGGGATTGTTAGATCATTTGGTAATTATTTTTGATTTTTTGAGGAATTTTCATGAAGTCTTTATTGTAGTCATTTGACTATTGGATATTCAAGGTGGCTCTTGTAACAGTGTACATAGCATCAATATGTACAAAGAGAACTCAGAATTAAATAATTTATTCTCTGCCTAAAGTGAAGGAACTGGCAATCCCTATCCATGTCCCAACAGAAGAGAGATCTGTGAGAAAAGATCAACAGAGAAAAAAAAAAAAACTAGGTAAGGGAAGCCACCAGTTGCAGAATCAGACAACACTTTGGAGAGTGTGTCTCCCACATACATGTGTGACTCCCACATACACACCATACACAGAGGTAAGGCAGCTATATAAAGGACTCAAAGTGGAGGGATCCAAGTGTGGTGCACATGCCTTTAATGCCAGCACTGAGGGCAGCAGAGGAAGCAGCATCAAAAGTTTGAGTTGGCCTGGGAAACTTAGCAAGACTCTGTCTCAAAATAACAAATAAAAAGGAGTGGAGACGTGGCTCCATGGTAGAGTGCCCTGGGTTCAGTCCCCAGTACTGAGAAGGGTGGGAGAGGCTGGTGACTCTGCCCAATTCATTTGAGGACACCAGGATTACTACTACCCAAACCAAACACAGTTGTACACAAAAACTACACATCAGTATCTCTTATGAATATAGAACAAAATACTAGCAAAGTGAATCCAGCAACATGTAAAAAGGATTAGACAAATGATTTATCCTAGGAATGCAATGGTGATTTAACATTCAAAATCAATAAATATAGTACACTAGTAATAGAATATAGAACTAAAAGCACACATTTATCTCAATACATGCAGAAAAAACATTTGATGTAATATCCCTTCAAGATGAAAATACAGCCAAAAATCTAGGAATGAAAGGCAACTTGGAAACCTCTAAAACAGCCACAGATAACATTAGATTTAATGATGAAATAGTGAATGCTTTCCTTATAAGATCAGAAACAAAAAAAGGATGATTACCTCTGCTACTGTTATGTAACCTTGTGCCATGAATTCTAGCCAGGAAAGGTAGGCAAACCAATGCAATGAAAGACCTTCAAATTAATTATCTTTATTTGTAGATAACATGATCTTGTACATAGAAATTCTTAAGGAATCCACTGAAAACTATTAGAACTAATAAACCACTGCAGTAAGGTTGCAGGATACAAGATCAATATATAAACACCTACTGTATTTGTGTGCACTGGGAATGAAAAATTGAAAATGAAATTAATAAAACAATTGTACTTACAGCACTATAAAAAAACCCAAAATAGGAGTATGCTAAATGAAGTTCAAAATGTATACTCTGAAAACCATACAGCATTGTTGAAAGAAATTAAAGAGGACCTAAACAAAAGGGTAACTATCCCCTGTTCATGACTATGCGTGGCCAATTGAGCTACATAGTCAATGGAAATCCTACCAAAACCACAGCTGATTTCCTTGAAAAAATGATACGCTAAGCATAAAATTCATAAGGAAATGCAAAAGACTTCAGCCAAAATAATCTTGAATAAAGTTCTTGAAAAAGAATAAAGAAACTTTGTCACTTCAAAACTTATTACACAGCAATAATAATCATGATAGTGTGGTACTGACATGAAAATAGACATGTAGATTAATAGAATAGAATTGACAGTTCAGAAATAAACCCATACATCTACAGTCAACTGGATTTTGATAAGGGTACAAGACAATTCAATAAAGAGAGAATAGAAGAGTCTTTTCAATAAATGGTGCCTGGATAAGTGAATGGCCACATGCAAAACACTGATGTTGACGAGATCAGGTGCGTTCAGGGTGGTAGGGCTGGGGATTTAGCTCAGTGGCACTGTGCCTGCCTTGCAAGTGCCAGGACTTGAGTTCAATACCTGGTACCAAAACAAAACAAAACAAAACACTGATGTTGAGGGCCGAGGATTTAGCTCAGTGGTTCCACTGCCTGCCTCTCAAGCACAAGGTCCCGAGTATGATCCCTGGTACCAAAAACAAAAACAAAAACAAAAAAACACTGATGTTGAAATCCTACCTCAGATCACATGTGAAAATTAAGTCAAAATGGATCAGAGACCTTAATGTAAGATCTAGACTAAAAAACTCTTGGAAGAAAACCTACCTATAAGTCTTCATGACCTTAGATTAGGCAATAGTTTTTGGGGTGTTATTTGGTACCAGGGATCGAACTCAGGACCTTGTGCTTGCAAGGCAGGTGTGGTGCCACTGAGCTAAATCCCCAGCCCTAGGCAATAGTTTTTTGTATGACATCCAAAGTGTAAGTAACAGCAACAAAATAAACTAGACATATCAAGATTAAAATCTTTGTGCATGAAAGAATGCCGCCAGGAAAGTGAAAAGAACCCAAAGAAGGGGAAAAAATATTTGAAAATCATGTATCTGATAAGAAATTCATATGCAGAGACTACAAAGAACTCTTTCAAGTCAGTGATTAAAGATTATAAATAACTCGTAAGCTGACCAAGAACCCGAATAGGTATTTTTCCAAAGAAGATCTACATATGGCTACTAAGCACATGAAAAAGATGCTCAACATCATTAGTCATCAAAGAAATGAAAATCAAAGCTGGGCATGATGGCACTGGTCTGTAATCCCAGCACTCTGGAGACTGAGGCAGCAGAACTGAAGTTCGAGGCCAGCCAGGGCTACATAGTAGATTCAAGGTTGGTAAGGATCACCTAGTGAGGTTGTCTCAACAACAACAACAGCACTGCAAATCAAAGCCATCATGAGAACCCACTTCACATCCACTAGGATGGTTCTGATGAAAAGAGCAGGTAATAGCAAGTGTTGTGGACCATCTGAAATAATCAGAGCCATCAACCCGTGCTGGTGGGAATACAAAATGGTGCAGCTGCTTTGGGAAACAGTCTGGTAGTTCCTCAGAAGATGAAGCAGTTACCATATGATCCAGCAACTCCATTCCTAGAATTCTACCCAAGAGAACTGAAATATGTGCACGTGAAAACTTACATGTAAATGTTCAGCAGCATTATTCAGAAAGCTCAAAGGTGGAAATAGCTCAAATGTCCATCAAGTGATAAATGGTATATCCATGCCATACAATAGTTGCACTGAAAAGAAATGAAGTGCTAACATGCCATGTTACAACATGACTGAACCTTGAAAACTTTATGCTAAGTGAAAGAAGCCAGTCATGGAGGACTACAAATTATATGATTCCATTTATGTGAAATGTCTACAATGGACACATCTGTAGAGATAGGAAGTACATAGGGTAGTGGCTGCCTAAAGCTTAAGGCTTCTGGGAAATGGAGAGGGGCTGCTAATGAGTGTGTGGTATCTTTTTAGTGATGAAACCTTCTAAAATTGATTGTGGTGATGGTTGCTCAATCCTGCAAACATACTAACAACCATTTTAAATGGATGGACTGCAAGGTGTGTGCATTATATCTCATAGATCTGTTTTTTAAAGCTACCTCTCTTCTTCTGGTTGTTATAATTATAAATGCTTTTAATGTGTGTGTGGTGTTGGGGATTGAACCCAGGTTCTTGTGCACACTAGGCAACACTGTAGCAGAGCCATACCTGAAGCCCTAGCTGCTCCTTTTATGTTTATTGAGAGTAGAATGGTAATGTTTCTAAGAAATGTGTTTGCTAACAAAGTTTATAAGGGTAATATAAAGTCTATAGTTTAACCGTGTAAGTGCCTAAATTGTCAACTTTGTACTAAGAAAGTATTTTTGTAAGTTTTAAGAATCAGGAAGTGAACAATTTTGTTTTAATTAATTTCAACTCATAAATATTTTGAGTGTTTTTGGTACGCAGAAATGATATTTAACTTCTCTCTGTACAGCAATTCCATTTGTTGGGTTTTTGACTTTGAACAAATGACACAATATAGCGTGCCTTAATTGGCCTATCTGTAGAATGAGGATAACACACAGTAGTATCTACCCCATACAGTAGTTGTTAAGTACCAACCAATCAAGCAAATATGTAAAATATATAGTGGACCCTCGAGTTACTACCACTCTGACATACGAACAACTTGAGTTATGACCCAACTTATAGTTTTAACTTACAAACAAAGTCTTGAGTTCTAATCCAAATGCCAGCCGCTTGTGCTTCCAGATGGTCTCAGATACAGATTTAACCCTTAAAGAGTTCTGGAAGGAACATTACAACATCCTCTCCTATGTGTGGTTAATTGAGAAATCTTGGGCCAGTGTCTCTCTAAGGACACTGAGGTCTGCCTGGAAGAAAGTGTAGCCTAAAATTATGCAGGAGAGAGACTTGAAAGACAATTGAGCAACCTGAGTTACAACCAGCCCTTGGGAACAAATTGAGCTCGTAAGTCAAGGGTCCACTCTATACAAATTACTTTCAGCCCTTGTAAGACATACAGCAAATTACTGTCACCATTACCATCTATATAAGAAAAATTAAAACTGAAAAATTAAAATATAATATGAATCTATTTCTTCCCCATCCATGAGGATACAACTTATAGATTCCAGTTGTACAGAAACATTTTTTTCTCACATTGCATGTGAAATTACATATCCAGTATAATACCGCCCCCCCCCCCGAAAAACTGAAGAGTTCTCTGCTCAGAATCTGTAAGGATATAAAGTTAAACAGAGGCTGTTTAGCAGAGGCAGAAATTTCAGCACAAGCAGAGAGGAGTTCTTTAAATAGATTAAGTAATTTAGTTTTTCCAGACAGGATCTACTTATTTCATTCTAATAAAACAAATTACGGTTCTTGACTGTCTCTGCAAAATGTCAGTTATAATCTATTTGATGGCCAGGTCCTGAGGACACCAAGAAACCAAAATAATTCATCCAATAATACCTTGAAAACTTTCTTAGTGAATAAGGAATGACACAGTTGAGCTGTTCACTACCAAAGCCTATTGTCAGGTTTTATGAATAAGATATGTTTCCTCGCTGCACCTTTTCAGCACTGCTTACTGAACTAGGGCCTTGCTCACATTGGCCAAGACCTCTGTGGCCCTGGCTGTTGACTGTATTTCTTGTGGGTATGCTTCCAAGTTAGATGAAAGTTAGCGTGATTCACTACATTCAACATTTAAAACATTCCTATAATTTACTCCACAACCTAGGAAGACATATAAGTCAGTAAAATATTCACCCCAATTTGCTCTGCCAAAAAAAAGCATCTCTTAATTTGGATACAGCTTGCCATCACTTACCTTAGCTCATACTTTCCATGGTTTGTGTATGGACTGTTCATATAAAATGGTAGTGGGTAAACTTCTTGGCACCTCAAAAATTGACAAAGGTTCCAGTACAGAAACAGTAGCTGTCTTAATTACTTTTCTCATTGCTGAAATAGATACTCAACACCCAAAGTTAAAGGAGGGAGGGTTTATTTCAGCTCACAGTTTGTAGTGGTTTCAGTCCACAGTCAGCTGGCTCCAAGGCCAGGCAGCTTGGCAGAGGGGCATGGGAGAGGAGAAACAGTCCATGGTGTGGCAGGCAGAAGGCGGCCAGCAGCAAGCAGCAGCCATCACCTGCCTCCCTCTTGTCCCTTTACGTTCCACCCGGGGTTCCAGCCTATTGATTGGTGCTACCCACACCCAGAATGGGGCTTCCATTATCCACACCCTTAACACCAGTATCACACCCTTAATTCTATATTCACACACCCTAATCCAGTCACCTTTGAAACTCCCCACCTTAACTGCTGAGGCTCTGGGGGAACATCTAGATACAAGCTGCAACATAACTTATACAGTTTGGACTTTCACGGGGTTCCATATTTACTGTCCCATCTGCTTTTCTCAACAGTTCTGCAAAGGAGGTATGATATCATGACCAGAGCTTCCATTGTGGGACTGTATACAGGCTGACCACAACACAAACTTGAGGAGGGATCTGAGTCCAGGCGGAGGTGACCCTGCTGCAGACCTTTCCAAAGGGAGGCGAGACTCTACAGAAGAAAGCCTATTCCAGTGAGACAAGGCTACAGAAGCTAAAAAGTGAAGGTTTAGCTCACGTTGGAATAGCCAGAACTCTAAATTTATACCTGTTCTGTGTTTCTAATCCTATGGTCTCCTGGTTAGTTTGATATAGGACGTCCTTTACATCTTGTCAGGCTTAAGGCATACTTGGGAAATGCAACTGTTAATCTGGAAGCTGTATGCACAGTTGCCTGTGATGGGAACTGTATTTTCTGTTGTGTCACTTGTGCATAAAGCTCATAGTTCTGTTGGTCAGAAATGCCAGGGTCAAGGATCTGTGTTTCCTTAGATCTGACTGAAATCTAATTTGTACCTCAAAGAAACTTATTTCTTTTCTTTCTTTCTTTTTTTCTTTTTCTTTTTTCTGGTACCGGGGATTGAACTCAAGTCCTTACATGTGTGAGGCAGGGGCGGTGCCACTGAGCTAAATCCCCGGCCCAGAAACTTATTTCTTAATGTGACACAAATGAGAGATTTTTTTTTTAGTATCCCTTCTGTCACGTTGTTCTAAAATAATGTACTTTCAAAGGTTCTACTTCAAGAAGCAATATTTTTAAAAATTTAGTTTGAGCTGGGCATAGCGGCACATGCCTGTAATTTCAGAACTCTGGGAGGCAAGGCAGGAGGACTGCAAGTCTGAGCCCAGCCTAGGTAACTCAGCCACTTAGTAAGACCCTGTCTCAAAATAAAAAAGATGAAAAATGGCTGGGGTTGTAATTCAGTGCAGAGGCCCTGGATTCAACCCCAGTGCCGCCAAAATAACAATAATTTGGAAGTCAAACGTGAAAACCAGAAAGCTCACCACGGCTGAGTCTGTGCAGTTCTCCACAGAGCTCCTACCTGCATCAGCTGCTGCTTCAGCTTCTGGATCTCCGAGATGTTCAGCTCGCTGAACAGGTCGGAGACAGGATGCAGGGCCTCGCCCTTCCGCAGCGCGGGCGCCCGGTAGTCCCCATTCAGCCTCGCCAGGGGCCCGTGCCCGTTCATCTTGTCGTCGTTGTTGGGCTCCGCACCGTCCTCAGTGAATTTGAGACCGTCCATGGAGAGGCCCAGGTGGCTGTCTCCAAGGGTGACATACTGGGCCAGCTCCTTGCGCAGGCTGTTCTTCTGCTCGCGCTCGTTCTTGAGTGTCTCCAGCGCCTCCTCCAGCTGGTGCGCCGCGATCTCCTTGAGCCGCAGTGCATCCTCCAGCTGGCTGTTGAGCAGCACCGCCTCCTCCTCGCAGCGCTTGATCTCGTGCTTCAGGCCCTCGTACTCCACCTGCAGGGACAATCCAGGGCAGAGTCACAGAACGAATGACAGCCTGGGTCTGCCAGTAGGCCACCAGGCCGCCAGGGCTTCTAACAAGTGCAACATCGTCTACACCCACGGCGGGAGGCACACGGGACGCCCGGATGGTAACACTCACCGGTGTCCTGAGAAGCTTTGCGTCCAAAACATGTGATCACATGTAGATTATATACAACATATAACCACAGGTGAACAGATATTACACATACGTATATACTAACATATAGGATAGTAATATATACTATCAGGCCCACACCTGTAATCCCAGCACTCCAGAGGCTGAGGCAGGAGGATCACCCTGAGTTTCGGGCCAGCCTGGGATACATAGTGAGTTCAAGGCCAGCATGAACTACACAGTGAGACCCTGTCTCAAAAAACAAACGACAACAGCAACAAAAAAAACCCAAACAAAAAATTAATTCTTGGCAGAGATGGAAAATATTTCTACTCCCCTTACATTTCTCTCTACCATGTCTTTATCCAGTAGTTAAAAGTGGCACTATTTACGTAATAAATCAGGAATATGGTGGGGTTTTTTGATTTGTTTCACAGCACTGGGGATTGAGTCCAGGGCCTTTGCACTAAGCTACATCCCTAGCCCTTTTTATTTTTTATTTTGAGACAGGGTTGCGTTGAGTCACTGTTGCTAGGGCTGGGCTTGAACTTGTGACCCTCCTGCCTCAGCTTCCCAGAGAAATAGGTTTTGTAATAATTCATCAGATGCAAGAAAAAATTTGATCACCATCATTACTTCATTTTATTTCATTATTAATAAAGAGGAAATTTTTATACTCAGGGTCAAATTACTTAAAAAATTATGATAACAGGGTCTTAATAAAATATGATTGAGAGTAGCAAGAGGAAGCAAAGAAAGTTTTTATGTGCTTAAGGATGTAAAATGGAGGAACAGTGGCATGTTATGTAACAAAACAGATGTGTATCATTGGCAGTGTAACCTTCTCTGAACTGGAATCAAGGGAGAGCCTGCTTACAGGGCTTCTTGGTCACAAAGGTGGCCATGGCAGGGGCCTCTCTGAGAGCTTTCCTGTGGCACTGAGCATGCTGCCTGTTACTACTAAACTTCCTCTCCATGCCCACCTTGGATTGCTTAGAGAAAGTCCTTTGTTTCCACCAGATACAAAGTCCTTTGTATCCATCACGGTGCTTCAATGTTCATAGTGTTTACAATGGAAATCTGCTCTTCAATAAACATTTGCAGAATACATATCTGCTGTGAATGCAAAAATAAACTAGAAAAAGGAACAAAGACATCACTCTATTACATGCTAATAAACTGTGTTTAGTTTTACATTTTTTTGAGGTTTGCTTTTTGAGACAGGGTCTTGCTATGTAGTTTAGGGTGGCCTTGAACTCATTATGTAGCCTAGGCTGGCCTCAAACTCTCAGCGATCCTCTTGCCTCAGCCTCCTGAGTTCTGGGATTACAGGCATGTGCCACCCGGCAAATCGGACAATTTATGATAGATGCTAATGTCTGAAAATAAAGGCCACTAAGAGGGAAAAAACACAGTATCTTCTTAGTGGGAATAGACTTGGGACTTAGAGTACATCCATTTGTAGGGAATAAGCCAGAACAGGTTACTATGCACACACACACACACAGACAAATACTTCTGAATTGATCAACTAAACACTTAATTGGGAAAATTATCATATGCCATGTAGAAAATGAAATTGAAGAGATGTTTAAATTTTCCCTTTTGTTTTTCCTTAAAACTTCTGAGTTCCCAAGTTTCAGTTCCTGGTAGAAGGGCCTGGGTAAATGGTGAGCAGTGATGAGCCGGAAGGACAGTACGAACCCCACAGGACTGGGCTAGTGAACACTGGCAGGGTACCTGGGTGTCCTTCAGGAGCACTTACCCCGCCAATTAACTTCCTGGCCCTTCCTCCCCTGCAGGCTGCATGGGGAGCTGTGGTGCCTGCTGTGGGCAGCAGGGACCTCAGAGTCGGGAAGGACCACGCCCAGTGTGTCTCAGGGACATCTCCTGACCGCATAGAGTTCCCATAAACTGCACTACTTACAGGGGTGTCTCTTCCTCCACACTGTAGTGGAAATAGGCAGGCTGGAAAAATTTCAGCACATAAAGACTGTAGGGGCAGTAAGCCGTCTTAACAAATTTTAACAAGTTCTTTCCTAATAGAGGAAACTGAATGAATGGATCCATCTGGGGTAAAACTCAAAA
Source organism: Heterocephalus glaber (assembly GCF_000247695.1). Next base: position 3,813,597 of record NW_004624778.1, read on the forward strand.
GACCTTTGAGACCTCACCTGGTTCTGTTTCAATGTAGACACGAGTTTCTGCAGTGTGATGTTCTCCTCTTCCAGCTCCGTGTAGTCCTGGAGGAGCCGGGCTTCCCGGAACTTGTACTCTCTGATCTCATCCTTCATCCGTATCCTCTGCAGCTCCACCATCTCATTGCTCTGCAACAACAAGGAAATAGCAAAAAAAACTCCTCAATCCAGATCTTAGGATGGTACAGAAAGTCCTGGCAGCTACAAATAACACTAACCACACCTCCTGAGGACATCTTACTGCCTTTTCTGAATGGCAATTTGGTGCCATCTGTCCTTTCCTTCCTTCTCCTTTACATGATGGCTCTGGTGACCTGGCTGGCCTCAGTCTAATGGATTCCAGCAATCTCCCCTCAACCTCCTGAGCAGCTGGGAACATGGGCATGCACGGCCACACTAGCTCATCTGACAAATTTAAAAGTATACACATATGACCCAGCAACCCAAGACCTAAAAATCATTCTTAAATATATATTTCATATAGGTAAATAGAGAAATAAATTTTATGTGTACTTACACAAAGAATTGATAAGAGTCTAAATGTTTGCTCTTTAGGGGAATGATGAAATAAACTATCATGCATTCACTGAATGGAGCATGAAAAATTGTTAAAAAGAGTGAGAAGGAACTCGCCCTCTGCTCACAAATACTTTTGTTTACAAACTCCATATTGGGTTGCAAACATGACTGCGGGCACCTTTCCCACACAAACAGAAATGTGGCCATCTTTTCCAGAATCGCAGAACAAATTAAGTTTGTGAACCAAGGTACCACTGTATAGCTACAATATTAGTAAGTATAAAAGGCAAGTACTAGATTGGTATGCTTGAGAGCTTGTGTATTAAAATAAAGGAGTACACACATATCCACATGCACGCACACACACACACACAACACACCACAAAACTTTCTTCAAGTCATTAATATATTTGTAAGCATACCCAAAACACTGTCAGTAGTGGTTATTTTGAAGCAGTTGGACTAGGCAACCCATCGAGATAAGCACAGGAGTCTTTGATTAGTAACAGACTGTAATTTTGTTTATTACCATAGCACTATATGATTCTGTGCATGTACTGTGGTAATAACCAAAGTAATAGACTCTGGATCTTTTGCATCTCTTACTTCTGTATCATTTGATTTTTTCTTTCAACAAACTTGTGTTATCAGGTCTTACGTGTGAAGGTTAGGATATATACAAAGCAATTAAGTAAAATATTTAACTTTCTTCTTGAAACTGTACATAAGTATAAGCTATGACTTAGTGTAAAATATATATTTACACAATAGATATCTACATTTACATATAAAATGTATTCACAGTCATTGGAAGAAGGGGTATAGAAGTTTTGTTTAATTCAGGATTCATAAGATTAGTTTCCTATTCAAAGAGAAATGAAAAAAAAAGAAGCACTGTGGAAACCAAAGACCACATTTTCTTTTGCAATACTTGCAGATTCGTATAGTAAAAACTGAATCGTGATCACACTGACATTCAGGCCATAATGTGCCAGCCCTTGACATAATACTATATAGGACTGATTACAAGTAAATATTGTTACTTGTGGCATGGATGAACTCACTAATGCAGCACTGTCTGAAACCAGTCAGGTACAAAAGACTATGTACTGTATGAGTTTGTGCATGTGGAAGTTCACAAGCTGCCACATGGGCCAAACTGTCCTCTGGAGAAGATATGCTGAAGTACCAGCTGCCACAGTCCTTACCAAGGTGAAGGCTGGCCCAAGCTAGTATGATGAGCGTTTTTATGAAAAAGGGGAGTGTACCCCCAAGACGTACACACACATCACGGCACACAGGGAAAGCTGGGCTCCCAACCACCCAGGCCAAGGCCGTCACGAGGCTGGGCTCAGCTCTGAACACAGCAAGGGCCAGGGGGCATTTACAGTGGCTAAGGAGCACAGTGAGGGCTCAGTGGATAGAAAATTACAAAAAGAGGACCTCGAGGATATGGAATTCATGTAAAATGGATTAACAGAACTCTTGTTAAAGGCACTCCATGAACTTAGATACCAAGGTTGGGGATGCTTGATTAGGGTTGAATCCCAACAGGGCAAGGCAAAGGCCTTTTTTGGCGTTAGATTTTTATCTGTTCTATGTCTTGTCATCATAAAAAGTCATTGGCTAGATTCTGAAGAGTTTCCTGGAGAATTCATCAGTTTAATGTAATCTTCTCAATCCTGAGGTCGTTCAGACTACTGGGTTTTCTCAGAAACCTGCATTTAACCTACTGTGTGTGTTATCATTTGTACACAAGCAGTTCGAGCTCCTTGTCTGACTCTTCAGACACCTGGGTTGTCTCTCTGTAGCTTGCATGAAGATGAACCAATAGTCTGCCAGACTCATTTCTTAACAATTTGCCCATCCCCATCCCGTAAGTGGACTGTACCCCCATCCTCCCCCTGCAGTACCCCTCTGCCACAGTTGACATCTGGAAGGGATTCTGCTCTACTGTGGGTCACAAGTACAGCCACACAGAAGTTTTGAAAACAGTTTGCCCACTTAAAAGCATCTTACCAATGTCTTGTATGGATTTTCTAAAAATCAACTGATGGGCTTCTGCTTCTTATCTCGCTAAAGATTATTAGCAAATATGATGGCTTTTATTCAATGGTAAATGTTAGCATAAAATCCTGTTGGGATATGGATTTTCTCAACTCTGAAAAGCTACCACCCAAGCACCCTTTCCAAGCAAGACTGATATCACAGGAGATTCAGAATTGCAAAAGGAGTGTACTTAATTTAGCCAAGATAGCCTCCCAAAATTAGCAATGGCTACAACATGGTTATAAAATACAGTTTACATACAATGCCCACTCTCCATACTTGGGAAAATGCCCTCTGTAAGTCTCAAACCTTCCAAATAAGTCACAGGACCTGGCCCACCTCCCTCAGCCCCTCCACCCCATGGGCACTCGGCTCCGACACAGGGCCTTTCCTTTTGCACCTCTATCCCAGGACACGCCAGTTTTGTCTTCAGACCAAGGGCTCAAGACCTGGTGTTATAACATGGTCCTCCTGGGCAACATGGTGAAGCCTATGAACCTCTCCTTAGAATAGTATTTTAGCCTGATGCACTGGCACACACTTGTAATCCCAGCACTTGGGAGGCTGAGGCAGGACTGCTATGAGTTCGAGGCCAGTCTGGGCTACACAGTGAGTTTAAGGCCAGCCTGAACTACATAACAAGGCCCTGTCTCAAAAAAACCCCAGTACTTTAAAGGGCATGAAAGTCAGAATACAAAAGATATTATGTTAAAATTGTCAATAATTTTTAAGAATTATGAGATGGTAGTTGGTTAGATTACTGTAACAGTGGTTCCTGTTTGGTCATACTTCCCTGCACTCACAGCCTATGCAGTCTTTTCTAAATTAGATTCTGAACTGGCCTTCTAGCACAACACGAGTGGTGCAGGACTGCACGTGCCCCAGAACACTGTCCCCAGGCAAAGAGGCCAGCGTGGAGCTGTGGACCTCTCGGCCCAGTGTCCAGCCTGCAAGCAAGGCCACCTTGAAGTTTTTAGCCTCCTTGTGCTACCCAAGGACTAAGCCATACCGTCATCCCTGGGCAAGTCCATGAAAACTGCCCAGCTAGCACAGCACAAACTGGGAAGCCACAGAACTGGGTTTCAGCTCAGTGTTGGCTTCACTTATTACACAGTAATACATAACTGGTACAGCAACACATGAGGTTCCTTATGAACACAACATATAATCTAATCCAAGAAATACCACCAATGCGCAGCCATGATGACACTGCAGGGTACCTGCAGACACTGAGACATTGTAAGAAAATATTTGTACTTCTGCTGATCACAAAATGCCAGGTCATGCTAACACCACTGAGGCTTGTTGCCTATGTTCAGAAGGAAGAAAATGTCAAATTTCAGTCTGAGCTTAGTGAAAACAAAGAAAATAATTATTCTTCCCATCCAAGGTTAGAGGCCTCCAGAATTCCCAGAACCTCAGTAAAGACACATTTCTGCTTCTGTTTGTCATTCGGGTCTTGGTTCAAATGGCACCTGCTCCAAGAGGCCTTTGTTGAACAGCTAATGTAAACAGCTCTCTTTCCCTATCATCCTGTGGGACACACTTTATAGATCAGTATTTAGCACAAAATGCATACTCAAAAAGTAACTGTTGAAAGCACAGCACTAATCTTTCCTTAATATTAGCTATTTACTTACTTTTGGGAGCATTTTACATTTATTACATTAGAATATTACATTTCCTTTTGCATCTAAATAAAATGGTCCTTTTCTGTCTTGTTCATAGTCATGTCCCTATTATTGGGCATATTTTAGGCTCCTGTACCCACGGAATGGACAATAAAAGAGGTATACAAAAAATTAAATGCATCGTTAAAAAATATGTTATTGCACAGGTGATGGGTTTTGTTTTATGTTACTTTAGAAAAAGGAACAAAGGGGAAAAAAGAAAAAGGAACAAAGGGAAAAACAATGTACCTTAATAAAAATATATCTAAATCTGTGAAATAACTATACTCATTATAATTCTTCAATATTTTGTGAAGCTACTTGGAGGTAGAAACATTATTCTCTGCTCCAAAAACCAAAGATCACACCGACATAATGAACAGAACCAATGAAAGTACAAATTGGTGCTAACTGGTTTCAGTTCCAACTCATGGAGAGGCAACACAGTGCAGTGGTTAGAGCCTGGTGCTGAAGCAGAGTTTCTGAGGTTCAAATCCTGACTCCAACCCTTATTAAACATGGTCAAAGTTATTTCTCCATGCCTGAATTTCTTTTACTATAGGAGAAATTACTCCTGAGGTTACTGTGTGGATCAAAACAGTGCCTGGTATGAGTGATTGATTAAAAAAACCCCGCAAAGTCCTAAATCTCTGAAATTCAGGTGGGCTTTATAGTGCCTAATGGTCATATTACATGTTCAAGTGCAGGTAAGTTTTTTACTTTTCTCTTTTCCTGCAGTCAGTCCTCCCTTTCTCCCTGAGAATCTGATCCAATATTTCCTTTGGGGAACACAAGATGTGGCTCCTATTCCCACTCCCGTTTTGATTTATTTCTTCCATTTTTCTGTACATAGTATAAAAGACTGTAAAGCCTGTCTTCAGGTGACAAACTTTGAACTTTCTATCCATTTTTCTATTTCAATAATCATGCTCACCTTTTCTTCTGTCGTGTTCCTCCTCGTCTTTCCAGGAAACACTAAACCTGGTCCTGTCAAAGTCACCAACACCTGTGTCTTCCTTTCAGTGGACTCTAAAACACTCTCTCCTACTGGCTTTCAAAACACCTAAGATCTCACCTGATTGGCTGCTCTGTGCAGTCCTCTTTGCTCAAGCTCTAAATATGGAGTGTTCCAGAACTGTGGGAGGGACAGGCCCTTCCTTTTCTGCCTTCTCACTCTCCCAGGGCATCTCATCCAGGCCTCGGCCTTTCCGTGTCCCCCACATGCTATTTTCTCAAGTCCCCACCAGGGGTAATAAAACCCTCTGGATCACTCACTATCTGGCCTCCCTCAAAGAGCTGAGCTCACCATGAGGGCTGAGTATAGCTTAGTGGTTCCATCCCCAGTACCAAGAAAAGAAAGGGTTCACCATGCATCTTTCTCGGTTTTCCCTTTTAGCTCCCCTGTTGGCATTCTGTGGGTTCTTTAAGAGTTTTTGTACCACCTGTCTCTTCCGTGAGGACTCCCTTCTCCTTGTTCACATCAAATGTCATCTCCACAGAAAACTTCCCAGCCCATTCAATCTAAAGCATGCAGTCACACTCACATAACCCTATGATAATGTGAAAGGTGCTTGTCATTGCCTTGTCACTGTATCTACTTATCTGCTTACTGGTTGTTTCTACCACTAGATGTAGGAGCCATGAGAGCAAGGACTCTGTCAGTAACTTCTGAGACCATTATACTCCCAGAACCCAGAAGCACCCTGTGTGGGTGGTTTTTGTCCCGCAACTCAGTCTCAACTCCAGGCTCCACTGGAGTGGTGCTGACTAGAGGCTTGGGAGAGCCTGCTGGGATGAGCTGAGGTGAGGCATCCCCAAAGGGTGGAGAGTACAGAAGTATTTCACACAGTCACGTGCTGCACAATGATGTTTTGGTCAACAGTGGACCACACATCCAGTGGTGGGTCTCGTAAGAGTATATTGCCTAGTGACACTGTACCCATCTTAGTTTGTGTAAGGACACTCTACAATGTTTGCACAATGAAATGACAAAATTTCCTGATGATGCATTCATCAGAACACAGTCCCAGTGTTAAGCGACACATGACTGTAGTTGAGTTCAGAGATGGGGGGGGGAGGTATCTACAAAGCTGGCTCCATGTAAATTCTCCAATGTTCAAAAACCTTCATCTCTTTCATGTGTATTTATATTTTATCCACCTTTGTAAAAATGTGTTTTAAAGAAAGGATTTGACAAATATATCCCCTATAAAGCATGCATGACTGATAAGATTTATCATCTCTCCTAAAGACGGGAATATAATTAACAAGGGACAAAGAATACATCTGTGTGACATCAACCAATAACAAGCTGAAAGACACAGAGGGGTCATCTTCCACATTTTCAGCACTGGTGTTCCACCAGGCAGTAAGGCTGGCATCACGAATCTGTAAAAGAGTTACTGACGAAGAAAATAGGTAACCAGAGCCCCACACAATCAGCATCTTTTCAGTGCAATCAGACTTCACAAGCAGGGAAAAACTAAGAACAATAAACATGGCAAGTTTGAAATGTGACTTAAAACAAACAGGTGCACCAAGAAAAAAGAAATAGGAAGAGATTTGTCAAAGTTGAGGAAGAGTCACAGAGGTGAGAATCAGGACTTCCGGGCAGCATTTCCCACAACACACTCTGTAGATGCCTGTTCTGCAGGTTTCCAGGAGTCACCAGGTGGCTTTGGGAAATTAAGTCATACTTCTTTTTCTTCCGGACTTCTCAGAGCCTACATTGAGCACTAAGACTTTGTAAGGGCAAGATATAGTATACACAGTTTGCTAAATTTATTGGACCAGAAGACCTCTGTCCTTTCAAGGAGCATCTGAAAGAACCCACAGACCAACCCTTAAACAATGCTACTCTGAGAAGGTAGAGAAGGGTAGTACCCATGCAACAGGTTAGGCCAAAGGAGCCTGACCCTGGGCTCCTCCAACTCAGAGAGCTAACTGGTCCATCAGATTTAAATGAGGACACAAAATTACAAGCAGAGGGGCTGGGGATTTAGCTCAGTGGTTCTGCCACCTGCCTTGAAAGTGTAAGATCTCGAGTTCGATCCCCGGTACTACCAAAAAAAAAAAATTAAAAGCGAGAGGACTCGTTGCATGTGAAAAGGGGTGCGAGGAGATGACAGGGTCCTGGTTAGCAAGTGAGCAAGCAAAGGGGTACAGGACATTCCCTCACCCCTCAATATGCCACTTGGGATAGAAATTCTTCCGAGCCGAGGGCACTGGAGAAACAGCAGATGCAGGAAGGGCTTTCTGCCCTCCCTCTTCTACAGGCAATAAAACTTCCCAGAAAAAGGCACTCTCCTGTACCAGGAAGAGAACACCCTCATACCAGAGGCCAGAATCAGGGCCAAAAAAGGCCTGTACAAACTGACTGAACTAACACTCTTGCCAAACCTCTTTATCTGGTCATTTCTTCACACATTTTCGTTTCTCTTTTGAACAGACATGTAAGTTTTCTGTTCTGGCCACTTTTCTGGGGGGAGGGGGAGTCAGAATTCCCATGCACATATAACCTTACAATAAAACGTGTACATACTCTGACAATCTGTTCCCTGACAGAAGAAACTTTTCCTTCTTTACCCAAGCGGAACAAAACAGCAACAAAACCAAGACTCTGTAATTCTCACTTTAAGCTCTACACAAATCTTGCTGTAAAGAGAATGGCACCAGGGAGGCTTCACCATCCTGAGTGTGAAGCAATGTGGTGTTCCACCTCCATTAGCATCTGGGACATCTCACCTCACAACCAGCCTGCGCTTCAGGGCCTCGTGGTAAACTTACAATAAGTGACGTCTTGGCAGCAACATAGTATCTACTCTTTTATTTCAAACAGTTGAAATAAGTGATACAAATAAATAAGACTAATCTTATATGCTGACTTATAGTTTCTTTTCTTTGTGTGAAAGTACACTGAAGGAATACAGCTATTTTAAATAATAAAACAAGTTAAGAAACATTGACATTGAATCTGAATTGGGCAGAACATGTATTTTACAGGAAAGCTTTCTGTGTACGTTTTTTTTTTGTTATCAATTTTGGGAGATATAATTCACATACCTACAACTCACTCCCTTAAAGTATACAATTCAGTGGTTTTTAATATAGTCATGTACTTGTGGCCATCACCATAATCAATTTGAGCACATTTCTAACACCACGAAAATAAATTCTGTACCTTTTAGCTATCACTGTTGCCCGCAGGTGACAATGCCCCACCTCTTCCAAGCCCACACAATCACTAATCTACTTTCTGCCTCTACAGATTTCTCTGTTTTGGACATTTCACACAAACAGAATCGTGAAATATGGGGTCCACTGAGCTCATTTGGCCAATGCGGATAAAATCTTTGTTTTGGAGGAGTCTACAGACAGCAGTGCAAAATGTATTTCATATTATATCAGCAAAGTCCTGCAGTGTTCTGGCATCTGTCCAGAATGCAGCAGACCCAGTGGTTGTGATATTACCTTTCACAAGGCTGCAAGATCATTTAAAGTTCACTCAGTGGGCCATAAGCTATTTTTTTTATTCATAAAAATGTGACTTTGTGACCTGGGTATTGTAACCTGAGTATACTTGATTTATTTTGGAATGAACTTTTGCAGATATAAAATACTGCAGTCTTTGTTTTTTCTTCCTATAGTTTATCTTGAAGTCAGGAAACTGTACATTAGGTCTAAAAGTAGACTGGCTATTTTTTATTAGTTTGCTTGATTTCTTTTTCTTCCTCTTTCTCTTTTTTAAATTTAAAGATGCAAAACAAGCACTATCATTAGTGATGGTATAAAAGGCTCCTCTCTGATAGCATCTTCCTATAACTATGAACATGCAGGCTGTCCTGACACAATTACTGTAATAATTCATCAAATAGAAATGGCAAATTTTGGTAATACACTAAATAGATGTGAAATCTAGATTGTACAATAAAAATGAAGGCTGGATTCACAAACATTCAAGAAATCCCTCAATTTCTAGCAAATAACCTTTAACCTCAGTGCTGTAAACTTTACTGTGGCCTTGGTATAAAGATCTAACCCAAGAGATAAATAGCATCACAGCCTAAAAATCACTGATAATGCTAAGTTTAGGGAACATACTATATATGGATTTTTATCAAGAAGCAACACTGTGAAGGGGAAATGAGTGAATAAAAAGGGAGATAAAGGTAGGCATAAAAGTGATTTGTTAAAATGGAATTAAACATTGCAACAAAAAAGGAAAGGAAGAAAAAATACAGAGGGAAGATAAAGAAGGAATTGAAGATAATAAAATGAGTATCATCAGGAAGAAAGAGTTCTATAGAAAGTAGGTACCTATATAATTTATAACTTAATTTGAAAGGTACCAGTAACCTCTCAAGTAAAGTTACAAGCAATGCTGTTGTTTATTCTGTAGGGAGTGCATAACAGAGGCTGGCAGCTCACTCTGGCCAGACAGTCTTTACAGCTTTAATGGGAGACCTAATTTAAATTTAGCTGTTTATTTTTGCTGCTGTAAAACATGTTTATCTAGGAAACAAAGTTTTGACTAAATATCAATAGTGAAGGAGAAATCCTAAAATAATAGTAAATATAGGGGTTGGGGTGTATTTCAGTGATAGAGTGCTTGCCTAGTATGTTTGATCCCCACCAACACAGATGCGCACACACACAAAATAAATGTAGTTACCCAGATGAAGTCTTTAATATATGAAATGTCAGAAGTAATGGCTTCAGAGAGGCAGCTGTTTTATATGAAGATGAGTGGTTAACGATTTGAGAATGAACCTTGGCTCAAATCTTGGCTTGCATAAAATTTTTCTATGGCTGGCATTTTCCTTACCATGAAAAGTAGAAAAATAGCTTTTGTGTTCAATTCCAGAGTTGTTGTCATAAAAGGGGTGGGGGAAGAATGTCTAAAAACACCATAGTCCAAGCCTGATGGCAAACCCCTACAACCCCAATTATTTGGGAGGCTGAGGTCAGCCTGGGCGACTTAGTAAGACCTTGTGTCAAACAAAAGCAAAAGCAAAAACTAAAATGCCTTGTGAATAGCAGGAGCTATTCTATCTCTTTACTAAGGTGCATTTGAAAAGTCAGTTAAAAGCTTTTTGAAAGAAATAACTACTCTGGAGGTCTTCAGAGTGTCCTTTACTAACAGCTATTTGGATCTTTGAAAAAACTAACAGCATGCATCCATGACTACCTCACTGTACAAACAAAATAAGATGGGGAGATTTCATACCCAGAAGCTATACAAATATTCAGTGAATAAAAATCTCCTTCCCATCCTGTCCCCTATCAGCCTCTTTTATCCCTACCCTCAACCCACTGTTCTTAGTATTTGATGTGTCCTTCCAGAGTTCCTTTATAGCTTTCCTATTTTCTTTTTTTCCCCCCATTAAGTTTATCAGTACATTTTAGGTATAAAGTACAGTTACATTCATCATTAGGAACTTGTATCATTACATGAGTATCTTGGTTCTTATTTTTTTTCCCCTTCCTCTGCCCTCCCTTCACCCCCTCCACCCTTCCCTATTTGCAAAGACTTTCCTTCTATTTTTTCCTTTTTCTCATATTTTTTCTTTTCCCTATAGCTTTCCTATTTTCAAGCCAGGTTTATAAAGCCAATTTATCCCCACAGAAAAGTAAACAGGGCTACATAATTTTATAATGGGCCAAACACTGTAAAAATATTATATATATATATATATAGTGTTATCTATACTCTGTATATATACACATCTACCTCATCTGTTTAATGATATACAACACTAAAATCTGCATCTCAAATGGCATTCTTCAATGACAGGCCAGAGTTTATTTACTTATTTAGCACTTACGTAATGCTTTCAATGTTCTAAGACAATTCTAAATACTTTAGAAATAGAACATTCTTTTACTCTTTTAATCCTTACAAGCAACCCTATGAGGTAGACAGCATTATCTATGTAGCATTATCTAAAGCATGGGTAGATTATGTAATAATTTTCTCGATTTCAGAATAAATCAGTGGCAGAGTCAGAAGTCAAACTCAGACCACCTAGTTCTAGAACACATGTTTTTGTTTTGTTTTTAAATAATTTAATTGGCTTTATTTTTCATTCTAGAATCAGGCAACCCTTTGTCCCCTAAAATAAAATAAATATTCACAGAGAAAGGCTGAAAAAAAAAGGAGAAACTAAAAACCAAAAACCAGATTGGCCATTTCAAAGTTACTTTCCTCATACCACAATACAAGGAATGGAAACAGAACAAGAAAGGAACTGACCGGTCAACATGAGGCTACCTTAGGTTGCTCTGTTGAGGACCATCCTCAACCACTGCACTGTGCTGTATCTGCAAGTGGCTCATTAATCTGTTGCTCAAACATGTAGCCAGGCAAACCAGCTGTCACCTCTGTCTACAGCTCAATGTCCCTCTCTATATGAAATGATGAATAATACAAACAGTCAATGGTTTAGTGGATAGTACTTCTGAAAAATGCAGTATTATTTTCAAGATGACTTCCTGTCAAATTTCTGGAGCTAAGAATATGATAGCAGCAGTAGCTGTCCACATTTTGAATACTCATTGTGAAAATTCAAAGATATAGCTTTTCAACAACTTAAAGGTAATCAATATTCTGCCTATTATAATTTACATTAAAATTTCAAAAGGAATTCCCCTTACCAAGCTCTTCCTGGAATCAGCTTTTCCATTTTACCATGGAATAAATGGCAATGGAACTTTTCAATTACCTAAAGAAAGGAATTTCAGATAACAGAGGGGTGAAAATACGGGACACTGAAGGAAAGCCTAGATAGTGAAATTAAAAGTTACAAGATTGAGGTGGGAGAGAAACTACATTATTAAAAGGCATTAACTACCATGGATAGCTGGTGTTAACTCGCCAAAGGGACATTCTGTGGCCATTTTTAGTGACTCTGGGTGGCCAGGATTGGGCCTACATCATGATAAGGAAGAAATGAAATAGCTAGTGATTTATGATGTATTGTTTAAAGTTTGGAATTCCCTCAAGCCATCTCTCACTAGTTTGTCCATATTATTATTATTATTATTATCTTTTTTGTGTTTATTTTTTGGTACTGGGGATAGAACTCGGATCCTTGTGCTTGCAAAGTAGGCGGCAGAACCACTGAGCTAAATCCCCGGCCCATGTCCACATTACTTATAGAAATTTATAGGCTCCTTGGTACCTGGTCTAATTGTCCAGTTGGAGCTATGCCAGTGGGACGTAGAAGAGGCTTCTCTGTACACCTGAGTCATGGCTTGCTTGAAATGAGTACTGCGCCTCTCTGTCTTGGCGCTCACGACCCGAACACAGCAATCCGGGACACCAAGGAAGGGCCTCAGTGCTGCACCGGGGAGGATCAACCCTGTCTGGGCCTGTGCATGCTCTCTCCTCTGTGGGACCACAGCCTTCAGCTTATCAACACCTTCTTCAAATACATCCTTCGGGATCTCGTGGGTCCTTTCCGTGACCTCCCCCTGTGTAATTACTGAAACTCTAGTAGAAGCAAACAGAAGCAGGAATTAGTCTCCAACAACAGAGTGCAATAATTAGGAATTCCTGCACCCATGCAGGAGGGCACCAAACCCAGCACAGCCTCTCTCATATCTGCACACACAGAGGAAGCTGAGCTCTCAGTTCCTGGAAGTCAGCCCCAAAGTGAAACAGCAGTCTCAAGCACGGAGCTATAACGCAATTTTCTACCTTCTTAAAGAGATATCCTTATGCATTATTCCACACATGCTCCAGAGCAAAGAAACATTTGCATTAATAGACCCCCCCCCATAAACTGTATCTTTGCAGCTAAGACTGACAAAGCCAAATAAAGTGCTATGGGCAAGATGCAAAGAGAGGAACATCTGAACACTACTCTTAACAGAAATTCATTGTATATTTGAGATGTATAAATATATATATTCACCAATGTTTTTTCTTCTTGATAGGTAAAAAGAAATTGATTCTAAGTCTTAGGGTTCTCTCCCCTTTTATACTAAAATACCTGTCTTATTGTCAGCACTCACTTCACAATCACTCAAAATAAACTTTTCAATCAACTACAATGCCACTAAAATGAGTATCATCATGTTTTAATATAAGCATTTTAACCATATATGAGGGGTGTGTGTGTGTGTGTTTAAAAATAACTTGCACCTGGCATGGTGGTGCCTGACTGTGATTTCAGCTACTTGGGAAGCTGAGGCAGGAGGATAAGTTCAAGACCAGCCTGGGCACCTTAGCTACAACTAGTCTCAAAATACAAAATAAAAAGGGCTGGGGATGTCGCTCAGCAGTATAGTGCCCCTGGGTTGGATCCAAGTCTGGTAAATAATAATAACGTGCAAATTTCAAGCAACCATATATTATCAAGGACAGACATGTCCAAAGAAGTGTTTCTGGTGTGACATCACCTTATTTGGAGACAACTCCACCAATTGTACAGAGTTATGCCAGTCAAGTCTTCAGTATATCCAGGGACAGCAAATTGTCACAGCTCACCTACAAGGAGTGGTACAGCCACCTGCAGCCGTAACTACAATTGTTATAGGGTAGCCACAACCTTTACAGCCATCTGAGATGGTTGTGACAAGTAATCTACTGGATCTGCCACCCCCAACTCCTCCCAAACCAAAAACCATTGTCTTATCTCCCAACTAGAAGACTGCCCGAGATCCAGAAGGGAAGATTTATTACTACCATGTGATCACAAGGCAGACTCGGTGGGATCTGCCTACTTGGGAAAGCCCAGGAGATGATGCCAGCCTTGAGCATGAAACTGAGATGGACCTGGGAACCCTAACATATGAGGAAAAGCCCATGAAAACATCAAAAAAAGCCCAAGACATCAGAAGCAGACACTTCCAGTGAGCTGGCTAAGAAAAGCAAAGAAATGTTCAGAAAAGAGATGTCTCAGTTCATTGTCCGGTGCCTGAACCCTTACCAGAAACCTGACTGCAAAGTAGGCAGAATCACCACAACTGAGGATTTAAAACACTTAGCTCACCAGCTGACTCATGGTGTTATGAACAAGGAGCTGAAGTACTCTAAGAATGCTGAGGACCTGGAGTGCCATGAGAATGTGAAACACAAAACCAAGGAGTACATGAAGTACATGCAGAAGTTTGGGGCTGTTTAGAAACCCAAAGAGGACATGGAGTCAGAGTGACCAGTGGGGCCAGGGTGGGAGGATGGCTGATCAGACAGGCCAGCCTGGGAGAAGAAATTCCATGGACCTCTGCCCCGCCCCCACCCACTGTCGGGCTGTGCAACTGATGACACATCATCCTGGGGACTCAAGCCTGCAGGTGTCACCTGAAAGCCACAAAATGAGCTCCATCTGCAGATGCCCCCTAGTTTCAAGCTGCTGGGCTGTGGTTAGAGGCCATCAGAGGTAACGGCCCAGGGAAGACCCATTTTCCACCTGGGCCTCGTCCTTGGCAGTGCTGTCAGCACACAGACCCATGCACGTCCCCTCCCAAGACCCTTGACCCTGACGATCTGTATTATATTTTAATGTATGTGTGAATATATTGAAAATAATTTGTTTTTTCTTGGTTTTTGTTTTGCTTTTAGCCTCTATGTGCTAGGATCACAGAAAGACTTTGTAAGGATGGTTTGATTTCTCTTGCAAGGCTTCATTTGTTATCATGTAAATATTCCAAAGCAGGCTGTCTTGTGGGTTTTGGCCAGCCCTGTACTCTGTTATAAGATTGATTTACTGCTTAAAATCATTTTACTTTATCCAGTTTTTACTGAACTTTTTATGTAAAAAATAAAATGAATTAAAGAAAATATAATAATAATAACTTGCAGTATGTATTTTACTATAATGATGAGTAACCAAGGCCCTAACCCTAAGCCCAGGAACATTAAGAAACAGAGGTAAGTCACAGAACTAAGAAATGACAGGCCTAAGCCTGAGCTTTCCTTAAGACCCTGACCAGTCCTGTGGTGGCAGAAAGCCAAAGATGGGACACAAACAGAATAAGGCACACAAGGAGAAAACGAAGAGTTCCCTGCAAGTTAGAGTGAACTCCTCGCTTCGGGACACCCACACTGGAAGCCCTATGAACACAGGGAGCAGGGAGCTGCAGCCTCAAGCTTGGGTGACCTCATATTTGGTTCAGAGAAAGCACATAACTCAGGAGAAAATGGAGTCTGGGGGTGAGAACATGCATTCCCTCTGGGGAGACCCAGAGCCACATGGCTGGCCGGCTCCTTCCCCCGCCCTGGGACAGTGATGGACAGCGCCCTGTGCTGCCAGCCATGGTGCAGCAGAGCCTGTGGCTTCCTGTGGCTTCCCAAGGACCCGCTGAGAACACTTCTGCAGGGTCCCTGTCAGATTGCAGAGAAAAGCAGCCTTTCCTAGGCGCAGTGCCCCTGAGAAGGCCCTTTCACAAACCCACAAAGGCCAGCGGTGCAGGTTTCCTTGCCTAGAATTTCAATTAGCATCGTAAGCAACAAACCCGAAAATGATGACTTGAGAAATGTTTGCATTTAGTTTGTGGGCCAAGGTTAAGGAAATATTATAATATATATATGAAGAATCAATAGGGCCGGGGATTTAGCTCAGTGGTTCTGCTGCCTGCCTTGCAAGCACAAGATCCTGAGTTCAATACTTGGTACCAAAAAAAAAAAACCACAAAAAAACCCCCGCCAAAAATCCAGAATCAATCAATACAGCAGGGTGTGGTGGTGTATTCCTGTAATTCCAGCACTCTGGGAGGCTGAGGGAGGGGAATCACAAATTCACACCCAATCTAGCCAATTTAACAAGACTTTGCCTCAAAAAAATTCAAATATCATCTATTTCAAAACCTCATTTAGTAAGACTATTAGAAATAATAAAAATATTTCCTTAAATATTTACATTTCTTCATCTGAAACATTTTCCTTATAATTGCTTTTTTTGGATAAAACAAAATTAGAAAGCTGAGAAGTAAGTACAAATTAGTGAAAATGCTTTTTTGCATTTTAAAAAATATTTTGGGAACTGTTATATTACTCATTTTATATTTGTGCATAATGTTACAAACAGCTTTATAAGAGACTACTTGGACACAGGCTACGTGTGAGCAAAAAGGCTGGCTTTATTTCTGTCTGGGTGTAGACAGAACTGAGATTCAGAATGATTTCAGCAATGGGCCAGAAAAGGAGTTAAGTTTTTACAAGGTTTGGGGATGAGGTTATAATCCTAAGGAATCTGGGCAGAATGCTTGGGGTCAAAGTTCCAAAGACAGTCAGTGCAGGTGTGCAGATAAATAGTGGCACTGGGGAGACTGTATGCTCTGTCCTAAATTTTCTCTATGGCCATCTGTTTGCTGAGGGCAGCATGGGCCTTCAATGGTCTCCTCTTGTTTCTGGAGGGCACCATGTTTGCTGAGAGGGTCTCACTCAGGTCAGGCATGACATATAATACATAGGTCTGAAGAGGAGTATGTTCTAAGTTTTCACAATCTATAACAGTGACTTACATTAAAAATCCACAACTCTACTATCATTTTGAAAGACAGTATTTATAATTCACATTCCTTTAAAAAAAAATCACAGCAACATTTAAGGTCAAAATATTAAGTGTTAATGTGCCTATTTCTAATATTATGCTTTAAATCTGCCTTTCTACTATGATGTTTAACATTAATATATGCTACATTTAAAATCGATAACATCAATTATAGGAAAAATAAATAAATAATGACTATTTGGAGCTGTGGACCTATTGTTGGTGACAGAGGTTTCCCAAGAGTGGTCGTGGAACTGCCAACAGCATCTATATGACCTAGGAAGTTGTTAGAAATGCAAATTCTGAAGTCCCTTCCCTGCACCTGAATGAGAAACTCCAGCAATCTGTGTGAACAAGCTCTTCTGCTGCACAAGAAAGTCTGACAAACCAGTGGTCCAAAACAGAATAACTTACTAACAACAGTTTAAACACGTCCAGACAACAGATGTTCATAGCAGGTTAGCTGATTTGCTATTCAAGGACATCAACTGTCAAGCCAGAAAAATAAATAAGACAGACAAGGTAACAAAATGAGATATTGTTGCAGATTAGTGGGGGAAAGATGAGCTAGAAGAAAATGTGGATCTATTCATCACTTTACAAGAGAATTTCTTAAATTAAAAAAATGGTTTAGCATATAAGAAATCTGATAAATTGACTACTTTGAAATTCAATACTCGTTCACCTTGACATCATTTACAATAAAGAAAATGAAGACAAGCCTCTGGCTAAGAATAGAAATTTCTTACACATAAAATTGACAAAGATTTGCATTCAGTATTCATTCACCCAACAACACTTTTCACTGTACAAATTCTAAACTCTATCTCAGCTCTCATTAGCATGGACTTTGGATCACAGGTGTTATGGCTTGTATCTAGATGGCCCCCAAAGCCTCATGAGCTCCTAGTTGGGGCTTTTCATAGGTAGCTGGATCTAGGGTGTGTGAATATGGATTAGTCCACTGATTAGATTAGCATAATTCTGGGTGTGGCTAAACAGATTTACTGAAGTGGGAAGACCCATTGGGTATGATGTGAGTGGCACCAACCCAGCAGGCTTGTAGTCTGGCTGGAATATAAAGGAGGCTTGCTGCATTGCTGCCTCCTGTCTACCCTGCCATGAACAGTTTCTCCTCTTAGATGCCCCTCTACCATGCCATGCTGCCTACATGCCAACTATGGATGGAAACCTCTACAAACTGTGAGCTGAAATAAACCTTTCCTCCTTTAACTCTGTGTGTCAGGTATTTTGTCCCAGCAATGAGAAAGTAACCAAGACAACAGATGTTCTCAAAGTATCTTTTAGATTATGTGGCCTGGCTGCTGTGCTGGTATATGTATCACATAGAAGAGGTCATACTAGTGAGATCATAATTTATAAGGATATGAATTTATAGAAAGTGGTCTGACTGTTGTCACAATTATAGAATGATTACTTATTGTCATCACATAAAAAATAAAAGCCCTTGTAAAGTTGACAACTACCACATTTTAGTAAAATTGGAAATTTTCAAAAAATGTGATTTCAGGTGTGTTTCTAGGACAAGAAAATTCCCCAGTAGATCTAATGTGCTCTTCTGATAGAATGGCTCCTATCCCCTCCTCCCACCACCACCGCCAGCTTCTATTACAAGAGACGGTTTTACGTATGATGGGGCTTTGACCTTGGAAGAGGAAATGGCTGCACAGAAATGACCTAAATAGAGACAGTTTCTGTGCTTAGGCAAGGACACCTGCATATGTCATCATTAAAATTTAAAACTGTGCAAAAAGCAATGGAATATCCTACAGCCTGTGGCTATCAGAATGCATGCAGAAATAAGGGGTGGGCCAGTACAGACTTGTAATCTCGCCCAACAAGAAATAAGGCACTTGACTGGGAAGGTGACAGCACACATTCTTTACACTGCAGAATTCCATTCTCCACTCTAATTCACTTAAGCTGCAAGTGAAGATGGAGAATTCGCTCTTGAAGCAAACTGCTGACCGAGACTGAACATTTGCCCAGCAGAACCTCTTCGACACTCAGCAATGACGCTATAATTCTCAATCTGCAAAGGAATCCACGGAATGGATCGCAGTGAATTAGTTTATAGTTACCTTATGTTTTATTCTCTTTTTAACTAAGACACTTGCGTGAGAACTTCTGCTTGTAGCCATGGCAAAGTTATAAAGAAAGGACTTAATTTTTCATTGTGAGTGACTGGAAACTGAATAAACATGAAATAGCTCTTTCCAAACTCCTGAATAACAGGCCCTGTAGAACTGATCTCTGACAGAAGGGAAATGAATGAGCTGAGAAGGAGGAACGTCCCAAATTTCTGGTTGGAGGCACCGTAGGAATTTCAGGGGCACAAAGGGAAGCTCAGAGAACCTAAAGCGCCAGTCGAAGTGAAGAGTTCAGAGTGCAGAGGCTTGAAGGTGCAGGGCAGAACACAGGAAAGGAGGCGCGGGCTTGGGAAGCCGCCAACGTGGCCGGGCGGCCCCCAAAGTGGTGGAGCGGGTCTCGCGGTGGGCGGACGATCACTTGAGCCTAGTCCAGAACATCCGCACTGGGATGGCCATAGCTGGAATAATGTTATTTCTAAGACGTGTTCGACTGACAATCAACATTTATAAGATCTTCAGATATTCCAGCAGAATTTATAAGAAAGAATGTTAAGTGTAACGAGGACGATTACACCGGATAACTGAGAATGGTTTAGAAATTGAACATATTCCCATCACTTTACCTGTTATATCTTCATGGAGAAAAGAGTCATGTGGTGTTTTGCTGGTTAAGCTGGCTGGAGTAGAACTCACTGCAGCTGGGAAGGTACGGATACAGAAAGAGCTCAAAGCTTCCCAAGTACTATGGTTTCAACTTCTTGGAAAGGAGAATTCAGTGCTCTTTTGCTACCTTTTAGTGAATAAGGGTGGATATTTTAGCATGAATCTGAACGAAGAAATTTTGCAAAGAGGCCTGGCAAAACTGTTCTTGTTAAAGGGCTGACTTATAATTCCAAAACTTACTGGACAATTCACAGAAAATTACTTAAAGCTGAATTAATAGCTATAAAAAAAAAGGAGATAGAATATGAAAGGAAGAATCTGAAAAGGAAAGTTATTTGGAAAAATTTAAAGACTCCTGGAAAGAAATAAGGAAAAAAGAAAGTTATTTAAAAGCAACTGGATCAGATTTCAACTTGAAAAAAGGAAGTTATTACGACAAATTGAGAACTTATGAAACGTGGAAAGACATGAGTAACTACTCCTTAATACTGAAAATCAGAGAACTTATGAGTTGCTTACATTTTCGTAGGAAAGAGTGATATATCCAAGAGGTCTAGAGGTGACTTCTCTGAAGAGTAAAATATGTAAACATACGGACATTTTTCACTGAGCCTGCATGGAAATTTCCACAAATGACCAAAGCTGAATTCTAATGGTATTTAAACATTAAAAAGATTATGTGTGTAATATCAGAAGTAATTTAAATAAATAAGTAAAGGTTGATGTAATATGCTTTTAGGAACAATGAAGTACTACAAAAAGTTACCAGAGCTAGACTTGGTGGCACAGGCCTATAATCCAAGCACTCTGGGAGGCTGAAGCAGGAGGAGCAAAGTTAGATCCCAGCCTGGGCAATTTAGAGATTTAGTGAGACATTTCAAAATTTTTAAAAGGACTGGGAATGTAGCTTAGTGTGAAGGCCCTGGGTTCAGTCCTCAGTGCTGGCCCCTCCCACTATCAGGCTGTATATATGTTGTCGTACCATTGTTTGAAGAAAAAAATCCAAGCATTGGCCAGTGTGTCATGCTGAGCAGCTGTATTTAATTTTTGTTCAAAAAAAACTTTTCCATCTTTATCTACTTTCATTATTTATATAATAAAGGAATTATTTATATAAAAAAAGAACACAGGAAAGGAGGTAGGCATGTATAGAGAGAACCCCAGGAAGCTGTGTGAGGGCATCCTTAACCCTTTCTGTGTACAAGGCTCCATGTGCCTGCTCTGTGGAAACCATTACACAAACATGCTGGAATTGAAAAGGAACAGGACAAGTTCTTTGCCTTTCAGGGCCTAAAATACAGTTAAATATTTCTCACAGGTAGCCATTTCTTTTTCTTTTATCGTTTTAATTATATGTGTAGTACTTTGAAAATTATTTTATTTTAGTCTACGGCCATACCACCCTGAACATACCCGATCTTGCCTGAAAATTATTTTATTTTATTAGTACACCTTTGCAGTACATGATGTTTACATTCATCTTGGGGAGTTGGTCCATGCTACATGATAGTTTGTTTCTTTTTTTTAGTCCCCTTTTTCTGCCGCCTCCCTCCTTTCCTCTGCCCCATCTTCATTCTTATTATTATAATTCTTAGCTCGTGTTTATAACATATCATGTCATACATTCACTGAGATTATTAGGTTTCTGTACATGGTATACCTTAATTCTACTTACTTCCCTCTTTCCTTCTCTTTTCCCTTTGCCCTCTTGGATCCCTTCCTATTTGCAAAAGGTCTATTCCCTTGTTTCTGCCTATCCTTTAATATTATTCCAGTTGTTTATAATTTGCCTTACTCAAATGAGAGATACCATATGGTATTTGAGCTGGTGTAACTGATTTATTTCACTCACATTATATTTTCCAGATGGACCCATTTTCCTACAAATGTCTCAAATGTCTCATTCTTTATAGCTGAGTAGTATTCAATTATGTATAGATACATTTTTTTATCCATTCATCCATTGATGGATATGCTGACTGCTTTCAGGATTTAGCTAGTATAAATTGTAACATTATAAACATTGGTATGCAGGTTATCACTATAGTATGATGTCATTAGCTCTTTTGGGAAGACACCTAGAAGGGGAATAGCTGGGTAATATGGAATTTCTAATTTTAATTCTTTGAGAAATCTTCATATTGTTTTCCATACAGGCTATACTAGTTTGCATTCCTACCAACAATGTAAGAGGCTTTCTTGTTCACTTCAGCCTCACCAGCAATTGTTATTCTTTGTCTTCTCTATAATTATCATTCTTTCTGGTGTAAGATGGAATGTTAGTGCTGTTTTAATTAGTGTTTCTCTAATAGCCAGAGATATTGCACATTTTTTCATATATTTGTTGGCCATCTGTACTTCTTCTGAGAAGTGTTCATTTCACTTGCCCATTTCTTGACTGGGTCTTTTATTTTAGGTGGTCTTATTCAGACAGAAATACCGGTAATTAAAGAAGTCATAAATTTTAGAATGACCAATGTGAAGACAGAGTATCTGAAATTGAGGACAAAATGGTAAATTATGACAAAGCATTCAAAGAAGCCACAAAAAAAGAGGGAGAGAACAAAAAAAGACCATCCAATAGTGACTAATGACACTAAGAAGACTAACTTAAGGCTAACTAGAATTAGAGAAAAGCTAGAAGAGAACACAGATGGAATTATTAATATGTTTACAGAAATCTTTACAGAAAGTTTCCCACATACGAGAAAAGAGTTCACCATTAAGGTAAGCAAGTCTTCCAAACAACTATGATTAAAAAAAAGAAGCTCACCAAGGCATGTCCTTATTAAATTGCCAGATATCCAATAAAAAACCAGAATTTTAAAAGCAGTCGAAGAAAAACAAAGGTAAAACCATTAGAATCACAGATTTCTCAACACAAACATTATAGGCCAGAAGAACTTCAAGTGGAGTATTTCAAGCCCTAAG
The DNA here is from genome assembly GCF_000247695.1 of Heterocephalus glaber. Next base: position 3,836,075 of record NW_004624778.1, read on the forward strand.
AGCAGATAACTTCCAACCTAGATCAACTTACCCACCAAAGATTTCCTTTAAAATAGATAGAGAAATAAGGACATTTTATGAAAAAGACCAGTTCAGGACCTACATGAATACTAAACTAGCACTCCCCAAAATACTCAAGAATATCCTAGACAGGAAGAATAAAACCAAAAAAGCTAAAAACCCAGATGAAATGAAACATCAAAAAAGGTCAATAGATAAACAACAACAAAAATGACAGGAAAAGAAAAACAAAGACATCACCAAGCAGAAAGAGCACAATGATAGCAAATACAGTTATCAACACATCTCAGTAATATCTCTCAATGTTAATGACCTCAAAACTCCAATTAAAAGATACAGTGTCTTAGTTACCTTTTTCACTGCTGAGACAAAATACTCAGCACCCAAAGTTAAAGAAGGAAAGGCTTATTTTGGCTCACAGTTTGTAGAGATTTCAATTTGTAGTTGGCTGGCTCCAAGGCAGGATGGAGTGGCAGAGGGGCTTCACAGAGGAGAAACAGTTCGTGGCTGGGAGAAAGCAGCAAAGCAGGAAGTAGCTAAACAGCTTCTTTCTGTCTCTTGTATTCTATCCAGGCTACCTGCCCCAAAAAGTTAGTAGCACTCACATCAGGGTGGGCCACTCTTAATCCAAGCACCACACACCCTAAATCCAGCCACCTCCAAAAATCCCCACCTAAAACCACATGAGGCTTTGAGGGGACATCTAGACACAAACCATAACATATAGATTGGGAGATTGGATCAAAAACCATAATCCAATAGTCTGTTGCACTCAAGAAACTCATCTAATTAAAAAAGATAATCATAGGGCTGGGAATTTAGCTCAGTGGCATTGTGCCTGCACTGCAAGTACAAGGTACTGAGTTCAATCACCCATACCAAAAAATAAAAACAAAACATATTAACAGACTAAAAATAAAAGGATGGAAAATAATATTTCATGCACAAGGACCCCCAAAACAAGCAGGGATAGCAATTTTAGTCTCAGACATAGTAAAATTCAAGCTAAAACTGATTAGAAGATACAAAAAGGTTACTATGCACTAGTTAAGGGAACAAGAAGAGATAATATTTATAAATATTAATGCATTGAATACTGTAGTACCTATCTTCACAAAACAAATACTGCTGAAAATAAAAGATCAAATATATACCAAGACAATCATAGTGTTGGTTTTTATAAAAAGATAGATCAACTAAAGAGATAGATCACTTTTACAAAGAGATAGATAAATTACACAAAAAATCAGTAAATAAATATCAGAGCTGAACCACATCCTTGAACTTATAGATTTAATAGATGTCTACAGAACTGTATTCCACCCTTTGACAACAGAATATGCATACTTTTCTGCAGCATACAGTACATTCTCCAAAACAGACTACACAGTAGGCCACAACACCTGCTACAGAAATATAAAAGAATAAAAACTACCCATGTGTACTATCAGACCACTGTGCAATGAAAATAGAAATCAACCACAAAAGAAATCAAGGAAAATTTAGAAACACATGGAAAGTTAATAACACACTCCTAAACAACCAAAGGACTATAGAAGAAATTTAAAAATTTCTGAAAGTTAATGACAATGCCTGTACAATTCATCAGAACCTTTGGGACACAATGAAATCAAAATTTTTTTTTTGGTACCGGGGATCAAACTCAGGACCTTGAGCTTTCGAGGCAGGCGGCAGAACCACTGAGCTAAATCCCCAGCCCAGTGAAAGCAATCTTAGGAGAGAAGTCCACTGCAATCAATGCACACATTAGGAAACAGCCAGCTCAAATAAATAACCTTATGAGCAACCTCAAGATACTTGGAGAAACAACAACAATCCAGGCCCAAACCAAAATTAAGGAGAGAAATCAGAGAGATTAGAGCAAAAATCAATGAAATTGAGACTAAAAAAACAATCCAAAGAATTAATGAAGAGCTGATTCTTTGAAAGAATAAACAAAATAGATAAACCCTTAGCTAAACTTACCAGAAGAAAGAAAAGAATCACATCAATGCAATTAGAAATGAAAAAGGCAAAATCTTTGAAATTTTTAAGATTCTAGTTAATTTCTGAAAAAAATGTTACTGTAGTAGACATTGGAACTTTGTCAGTTCTGTATGTACCTGATTTTTATGGACAAAGTATTATAAACATTTAATCATTCATTCCTTCATTCCTTGTATTGGTTCAACAAATACTCACTGAGTACATATATATACAAGCAATTGTATTGGTGCCAAGATTATAAAAAACACAAGACATTGCCCCTACCTCAAAAAGTGTGCAGTTTAGTTGGGGAGATGTGCATAAGAGCTAATAGCAATACCGTGCTGGGTGTGGTGACACATGTCTATAATCCCAGCACTTGGGAGCTGAGCCAGTCGAATCACTACAAGTAGGAGGCCAGACTGGGCTACAGTGTGAAACTCTGTTTCAAAAAAGGAAAAAAAGACAGAGAGGCCACTAATATCAATATTAACAGTTACTGAATCTGTCCCTACAAGTACAGTTCTGTGTACTTTATATGTAAGAACTCATTTACTTCTCACAACAACATTATGAGGTAGGTATTATTATCTCAGTCTTATAGACAAATGAATTGAAATACACAGAGATTACATAATTTGCTTAATTATTTACATTCTGTGGAATAAGAACTAGGATTTCAAGCCTTGCAATCTGACTCCAAAACAGTTGCTATTAAAACAAAGTGTATGGTGATTGAAAACTGATCTATTTATTACAGCTATTTATTGCAGACCCTTCAAATGTACAGCAATGCTAAGTGGCCAGATTTTAAAACATACAGAAGAATCCTCAGCTTACAGAAACGTATGGTCAGTAATGATTAACATTGAAATGATTATTATACATTAATATATGAAAACCTCCATACTGTATCTCATGGTGCCTATAGGAAAAAAATGCATCAGTCTCAAACAATTTGCTTATAAGTTAATTTAAAAGCATTTTATTGCTAGGTGAGAACAGACTCTAGTTAATGTTTTACAAATAATTATTCAGTACACATTCTTTTATTTATTAATAATTCTTTCCTGGAATACATTTCTTAGTTTTAAAAAAGTTTACAAATCATGAAACAAAGTCCATTTGGTGCCATATAGTCTCCTGCTGCCCAAGGTTCCTTAGCTACTCTACAAATTTCCACAAGCTCGGAGGCTTAAACAACAGTGCCCATCCTCAGTTCTGGAGGCCAGAAGTTTGAAACTGAGGTGCTGGCAGAGCCACACTCCTTTTGGAGGCTCTAGGTGAGAACCCTTCCTTGCCTTTTCCAGCTCTGCTGGCCCACGGCATTCCTGGTTGCAGAATTTTTAAAAATCAAATTCAAAATGGAATCACATGTAATAGTAACAACCTTTTCGTTACTGACTCTTGCCCCTACCAGCTACTGTAACATCTCTGAGCATGGACCCAGCTCAGCCCCATAATTGTTTTTGAGAGTCTCCATGAGTCATCTTCCTGGGCTCATGTTAAGGCACTGCTGTGTCCTTGCACTCCTGCTCCCTCCATGTCCACTCTGGGTTCCACCTCTCCATGGCTAAAGGTGGCTTCATTACTGTCTCTGGTAACCTGATTGCACCTCCTGCCATGTTCCACCAGGACTGCCTGTTTCTGCTGGGTGCAAAGGTGATAAAACCACTTAGGTGGTGAAATCTTTCTCAAGAATCTTCTGCTATTGGCACAGGAGGTGAGCTGTTCCCAGTACTAAGGAGGAGGCTTCCAGGCCACAGTACCCTGCCCCCACAAGCACAGAGGAGGTGAGCTGCTCCCAGTGCCCAGGAGGAGGCTTCTGGGCTGCCTTACCACCTCCCCCCACCGCCAGTGCCCAGGAGGAGGCTTCTGGGCCGCTGTATCACCACACCCAGTGCAGAGGAGGTGAGCCACGTGGGCACCAGCACCACCAACCCCCGCCCCGCAAAAGAAGAAGACATGTAAAAAAGTCTCAAAACCAGACTTCCAGACATTCTAAAGCAACCCCAAAGGGAAACGAGATGGAACACTCTGATACTCAACCACTGGGCTCCCTGAACTGGCAACAAAAGAGGATCTGCAAAAAATGAAATCAGAAATAATTTCTCACATAACAACAGAGATTGTGCCCATAGTACAAGACATGACTAATAAATCTACACAGGACACAGATGAAAAAATAGAGGAGCTGAGGTACATGATAGAATCCCAACATAGGAAATAAATGGAATCCATAAAACAGATACAAACAGATTTCCAGAAGATTAAAAACTCTATTGAAAGCTTACTCAGCAGAATGAGCCAATGTGAGGACAGAATTTCAGATATAGAAGATAAGATTGTAATTGGAGTCCAGGAAAAGACAAATTTCTTTAAAATTTTAAGGGACCATGAGAAATCAATCCAGCAGCTGCTAGACGATGCAAAGAAGAATAACTTAAGACTGATCAGAGTTAATGAAGAAACAGGAGAGAGTGCAGATGACATAAAAAACCTCTTCACAGAAATGATGGCAGAAAACTTCCCAAGGAGGGGAAAAGAACTTGACATACAGTTAAGTGAGGCATATAGGATTCCAACTACCCTTGATCAAGAAAACTCTACACATAGGCATATAATAGTTAAGATTCCAGAAACCCAACAGAAGGACAAAATTCTACAAGCAGTTAGAGAAAAGAAACAAATCACATACAAAGGAAAGCCCATTAGAATCACAGCAGACTTCTCAATGCAAACTCTCAAGGCAAGAAGAGCTTGGAGTGACGTACTTCAAGTCCTAAAGGAAAACAGCCTCCAACCCAGGTTGATGTGCCCTGCAAAACTATCTTTCAAAATTGATGGAGAAATAAGATACTTTCATGACAAAGAGTGCCTTAGAAACTTAATGAATACCAAACCAGCACTCCAAAAATTTTTAGACAATATCCTAGGAAAAGACAGCAAGGATCACAAGCCCAGGAAGCCCAGCAGAATGAATCCATCAGGCACGATAAGAAATTAAACCAAAAGGGGGAGAATCCAACAAAAAGAAAAAGTCATGACAATAATAAGTGAATACTTATCAGTTCTAACCATCAATGTTAATGGTCTCAATTCACCAATCAAAAGAAACAGATGGGCAAGATGAATCAAGAAGCAAGATCCAACAATATGCTGCATACAAGAAACACACTTAATTCAAAAAGAAACTCAAAGACTGAAAGTTAAAGGATGGAAAACAATACTCCATGCAACAGGAACCCCCCCCCCCAAAGTAGGAGTAGTTATCGTCTTTGCAGACCAAGTGGATTTCAAACCAAAATTTGAAACACTTCTGGTCCCCAAAATTTCAGATAAGGGATAGTCAACTTGTATGTACAAATCTATTGTGAACATGTATTTTCATTCCTTTTAAGTAAAAACTTAAGAACAGAGCTGTTGGTTCTTAACAGCAATACAAGAAATTTCTATATTGTTTCCAAAATGGTTTTATCACTTTACATTCACATTAGCAGTATTAGAAAGTTCTAACTGGTTCACACCTAAGGTGACACTTGCTCTTTTTTAAAACTTTTAACTTCATCTCCCTAATGAGTGTATAATACAATCTTGTTATTGTACTGATTAGAATTTTTCTGATTCTAGGGTTGCACACCTTTCCTGGTGCTATACTGGCTATTTATCATCTTCTTGTGTCTATTTTTTAATTGGGTTCTCTATTAATGAGCTATAAGAGTTCTTTATATATTCTGGTCATAAGTTTTATATATATTATAAATATGGTCTGTCGAAGGACTACTTTTCATTTTCTTAACAATGTCATTTAAAGCTCTAAATTTTGATGGAATCTCATTTATCAATTTTTTTCTTTTATACATCATTTTTTTGTATCCTTGGAAATTCTTGCCTATCCTAAATTCATGAACATTTTCCCTTATAATTTCTTCTTAAACTCTTATACTTTTAGTCTTTCATATTTAGGTTCATAGATCCTTTCAAGTTATTTTTATGTATGGAAATAAAGGGTTGAGGTTAATTTTTTATATATGGGTACCAGGTGTTCTAGTACCATTTTCTGAAAACACTATCTTTTCCTCTGCTCTTTAGTTGAGTTTATGTCCTATCAAATGTTAATGTTAAATAATCTTTCAAAACTCAGTGGACCATATATGTGTGGTTCTATTTCTAGATTCTCTGTTTTATTCCATTGATCTATGTCTTTCCTTATGCCAACACTGCCTTGATTACTGTAGATTTAGAAGAAGTCTTAAAATTAGATAATAAATGTCATCCAACACTTTTTTTTTCTTTTTACTTTTCTAGGTCCTTTGTACTCCTACATAACTTTTAAATTTCAATATCCAATTCTTCATTTATAGCAAG
>NW_004624778.1:3857923-3870012 GCF_000247695.1 Heterocephalus glaber
AAAAAATTTCTAAAAATTAAAAAATAAAAATAAAAACATATCTAGACCTCAGTATGTCAAAAGGAAAACAAGGACAGAAAACAAGAACAGTAAGAAATGACACACTAAGGGAAATACTCATACCAAAGGATTAAGAAAAATCAATAATTATCTAGCACCTATAAACAGTAGAAACATTAAAATCTAATAAATAAATTGCAAAATTTAAAAAAATATAAATTATTCCTTAAAATGCACAATTAATTTACATATTGATAATTCCACAAATTATTGAAAGTGGAACATTTCTGATATTTATTATTTTTCTCTAGATGTCTACCATATGTATGCCAAGCTCTGTCCTAGGACAAAATGATGAATAAGATGAACCATTCCACTACCCACAATGACCTTATAAATTTATACCAAAATACCACTATTTACCTATCAAATAAGCTGCAAAGAACTATAAAACCTACTGCTTGCCAAGTACTTTAGCTTGGATCTTGCACATCCCCCAAATGCCTACAAGTTGAAGGCTTGGTCTGCAGCCAGTGGTGCCATTGGGAGGGGGTGGGGCCTTCAATAAGAGGGGAGACCTGGTTGGAAAGAGGTGTCCCTGAGGGGAGCACTCTTGAAAGGGACCCTGGTATTCCACCCCTTTCCCCCCTCTCTTTGGTGCCCAGCTGCAACAAGGTAAGCAGTTTATTGTGTTCCATGTTCTCCACAATCATATGCTGCCTCACTGCAGGCCTAAAAGCCAGAGTCAACTGACCATGGACTGAACCTCTCAAACTGTGGCCAAATAAGCCTTTCCTGCTCTGAAGTCATTCATCTCAAGTATTTCATCACAGTGGCAGAAAGCTAACTGACATACCGGAGCTTGGTGAAATGGGAAATTTTTTCTTTTATCAATGGGAGAATAAATTGGCTTAATTCTTTAGAAAAGCAATACAGTTTTCTGTAGGGTCTTAAAAAAAAAGCCTTATACCATTTGGTACAGTTAATTCTACCTCTGGAATGCTATCCTTAAGAAAACAATCCTAAGTACAGTTTAAAAATAGCTTAACACTGACTAACTAAAGCTGTGCTAAGTACTCTTTCAAGTATTTCACATGTAAGGATTCATTTAGTCCTCACAACAGCCCCCTTAGAAGAGGAATTGTCATTAATCCACTTACTAGATAACACTATGGCCCAGTGAGGATAACTCATTTGCGCAAGGTTACTCAGCTAATATCTGCTTAGCCAGCGTTAAACCTGGTAAACAGGGAGATGAGCACACTTAGAAAACCCGCACTTAGCCCTAGAAACAAAACCCAAAAGCTTCTAATTTCAATTATTTGCAAAGTTTCAAGTAATAAAACTCATATGTAGTTCTATTTAATACAGTTTCCTTTTGTTAATCGTCTTTATCCTATAGTTAATGTTATATTTTTAGGCTTCAACGAAATTTCCTAGAAATCCTATTTTTATTTCTTATTTTTTATTTTTTTGGTACCAGGGATCGAACTCGGAACCTTGCGCTTGTGAGGCAGACAGTGGAACCACTGAGCTAATCCCTGGCCCAATCCTATTTTTTGCCCAGCCCCAAGCACAGGAAAAAAAAAGACTGTTTCAGTTTTTGATTTTATTATAGACAGCTAAGTTAGGTAGAAATATTATAGGCAGTCAGGGAGGGTTGGGGCCCAGAAGTCAGTGCAAAAGATGGAACCCATTACAACTGTGGGTGGAGGCACATTCGTTGAAGGCCAGACCTCAAGACAAAGATGAAATGACTACACCTACCTCCCCAGGGATAAACAAAAATGATAGATATTCTAAATGGCCATCAATCACCTGGGTGGGGGACCAAGACCTTGACCCAACCCTTCCAGGAAAAGTCTTTATTCTTTCCATGAACACTTGCTAAGTGACTTGCTTCTTCATTGGATTAATATTACCAATATTACCTAACTATTCTTGTAATCTTATTGGTTGATCATAATTTTGTTCCACCTTATGCCCACATCATGATTCTGTACCCACCTCATGATTTTGCTCTATAAAACTTCTTTGAGAAGTGGGCTTGTGGGCAACCCACTTTCCGGGTCCCTTTCTGTCTCTCTTAGATAGCAGGGATCTTGTCAGGGGATTTAGCTCAGTGGAGCAGCGCCTGCCTGGCAAACACAAAGTCTTGAGTTCAATTGCTGGTACCAGAAAAAAACAAACAAAAAAAGACAGAACGTATCTTTCCCTCAATAAATATTTGCTACTCCTAACCTCCATTGTTCCTAGAATTCATTCTTCAATTTTAGAGAACACGAACTCATCGTATCAGATATCTAACAGGTTGGGAGTTATATTTCTCTTATATCATTTGGAGGTCCTTATATCACCCCTATATCAATTTAACAGAATGTGTTGGGGAAAGTCCCCCTCCAAAAGCAGTTAGAGCAGAGCACCAACAAGCCAGTTAGCATTTGTAATACCCTTTGTTGAATTCAACCTCCATAACTATCTTAGCCCATTTTGTGCTGCTACAGCAGAATACTGAGACTGAGTAATATACAGAAGAGAAATTTATTCCTTATGTTCTGGGGTGGGGGAGTCCAAGAGCACAGCATCTGCATCTAGGAGGGGCCTCTGTGCTTTGTCCTACCATGGTAGATGGCATCACAGGCAAGCCTGGGTCTCTCCTAGTCTTGTTGTAAAGCAATTCATCCCACCTTGAGGGCTCCACTCTCATGGCCTCTTCTAATACTAATTACTTCCCAAAGGCCCCACCTCCAAGCACCATCAAAATATAAATTTAGGGATGAATTTTTCAACACATGAACTTGTGAGAGACACATTCAAACCATAGCCATGACCCTGACCTCTACTCAGTTCATAAAGGAGTACAAATCACAGACTGCTAGTAGAGAATGAACCAACTTCAAGGTCATCTCAGATATGCATTAGAACAAAGAAGTAAAAACCTGGCATGGAGTTTTTAATAAGGAAGATTTCCCTTAGGCTGGAGAGTCGAGAGGTGTCTGCCTGGATATTTCACATAGGACACTAATTAAGCTGTGTACTGGGTACTGGAGGATACCTGCCAGGTGCTGTCTGCTCTGATTCTGGCAACTACCCTGGGAGGAACAGTCCAAGGGGAGAGAAGTGATTTCTACTATTAGAGTGAACTGCAAATCCACTGGATTCTCCTGAGCAGTGTAATAAAGGTAGACATTGCCTCACGTATGCTATTTCCATTAAGGTTTGACTTAACTGGATGGTCACCTTGAAGGAGACATTTTACAACAAGTTAAATTCAGCAGAGTTTCCATTTTTCTTTGCCCCAGAGACTGGACAATCACAGTCACATATGACTCTCTGCACATACACATGGAAAGCATTTGGCAACTCAATAGTATTTCTCTCAATCTGAAGCTTAAAGGTGGATTTGTCCATCACAATAAGAGGAGTAATGACTCTGTCTGACCTTGGAGTGACTCACTGCCCTTCTTTGCTGACTGGCCCCAAGCAGAAAGGGTAATGCAAAATGAATGAATGGGTGAGTACACTGCAATGAGATGGGCATCGGCAACTCTACTCTTCTGAATCCTATTCATTTTAAACATATCTTCTCTCTGCCCTGTGTAGATTGGCATATGATTAAAAGAGAATGATGAGTGGCCAAAGTTGAGCATTTATTATTTTTCTCTTTCTTTTTCACTTTCATATTGGTATAGAATATGCATTTCCAGTGGAAGTGCCGGTGGTTGTAACCTCCATGGAAGGCTGAGTAAGGGTCCCAGAGATTTCCAGGTCTTAATCCCTGGAACCTGTGAATGTTACAGAGTAACAGATACTTTGTAGATGTGGTTAAATTAGGGAGTTCAATTTGATGGAGCAATTACTTTGGACCCTCTGGTACACCCTAAGTGTAATCACAGTGTCTTCCTAAGAAGGAGGCAGAGGGAGACTTGACACCAAACCAAGATGCCATGCAGCTTGGAGAGATAGAAAAGCCATGAACCAATGAATACAAAGAAGGGTTTGTCTACTTCCTAGCACCTCTGGTAGGGGTTTGGTCCTGCCAAATCCTCATTTTAGCTCTAAATTCCAGGCTTCTGGCCTCAAGAACTGAAAATCAGTTGTACTATGTTAAGCCACAAAACGTATACTCCTTTGCTACAGCAGCTATACAAAACTAATACAGGGGGTAAAAATTGGTCACTAAGGAAGCAAAAAAAAATCCTAAGATATTACATTGATGGTGGTTTTCTCACATTCAAACTAATATCTCAGTATTTAATTTTGTGACAATTGGGAAAAATTAGGGGGAAAAAATGTCCTAAAAGGAGATAATGAGCTTGGTGTGGTGGTTTGTGCCTGTAATCCCATCCCCTGGGAGTCTGCAGCAGGAGGTCACTAGTTCAGTCTCCCCCTGGGCAACTGTGAGAGGCCCTAGTTCAAAAAAAAAAAAAAAAAGATGATAATGAAAATACATTGTGTGCTCACTTTGGGAGCACATATACTAAAATGGAAAAAACTGTGAATCATTTCATTGGCAAGCACTGCCAATGAAAACTTGATTTAAATGTGATATAACATTTTCATTATTTTCAAGGTCCTGTTTCATTATCATTAATTGTTGTGGATACAAAGTGACTTGCTATCTGACAAGTTCTTATATATTCTTTGTTCTAATTACTGAGTTACCTATCCAGAAAAAGCTTGCTGGCCAGCTCTGTGTACAGGTAGCAGAGCACCTCATCTTCAGACACTCTCTTCCACATGCTAGTTAAGATACATGAATAATTTTGCCTATAAGTATGGCTGATCTATTAATAATAAGCATGTTTAAAAACAACTGTAGTGCCAGGCATGGTTGTACATGCTTATAATCCCAGCCCTTGAGAGGCTGAGGTAGGAGGACCACAGTGGGTTCGAGGCCAGCCTGGCTACCTAGTGAGTTCAAGGCCAGCTTGAACTACAAAACCAAAGACCCTATCTCAAAAAACAAAACAAAACAAAAACAATTGTAGGGCTTTCTTGTACACCAACAGATTGCGGTGTCATGAAATCCATTTTGATATTCTAGAGTTCTATAATCTGGCGCAGGCTCTGAAGTCCTTGTATACCTTGAGAGCCTCAGATGTTTAGTTACAATTCTGTTTTTTGAAAAATTGTTGTAGTGAAACCAAAACTCTGTCAGAAAACTATTTCTAAATAAGTAATTTCATATTCTGAACAAGTGATGATCTGGATGCCAGCTAAGTAGGTAATCAACGTGTAGCCTGTCTTACAGGATGCGCAATGCATAATTCAAATACAAGGTGAAGTTTAGGTCTACTAACACATCTAGGACAACTCAGTCTGTCTTTGTTGGTTAAGCATTAGTTTGAGATACATATAGCTTATATAAATGCAGTCTTTATTACCTTAATAACTTCAAAAATGTTACACATATTTTCTAATAAATAGCAAATAACATCAATATATCACTGAGCTCACTCATTAGGCTGGTCAAGTATAAGTTTCCTATAACCTTCCAGAAATTAAGTCCTGAGTGGATTCAGGTATCCTTGATTGTTAGATTAAGTTGTAAATTCCCTTAGGAGAATTAAATGGCTGAACAGAATCTTAATCAGGCTAGACCTGCCAAATAGGATGTTCTCTAGAAATAAGAGGTCAAGATGTGTAAAAAAAAATGTTTAAAATTGTCTGCTAAGCATTTCAGCTGAAATGCTGACTGCATTACTTCTCCTTCTGCCCAGGCTGCACAGGGAACAAAATCTGAGCATGGGGTGGGAGAAGAAATTTGAAGCCAAATCAAGGTATTTTTAGTCCAAGAATCGATGTGTGCAAAATAGATTGTGCACAGATCCTCATTCTTACATTCCAAGGGGGAGAAATAACCCTATTCACAAGACACACAAGGGAAGGGAGAGCAGGATGGAAGGAAGAGAGCAAAGGGTGGAAGGGAGGGAATGAAGAGTGAGGATAGAAATCCTTGTATATATGCTAAGTATGCACCATGCTAATTCTATATTTTAAAAAGTAGGCTGCTTCTTGCTGTTTATTATTTGCAAATGGTCAATGATAACTGATAAAAACTTAATGACTTTGAAAAAACAGACTGAAAAGTTACTTTAAAAACAAGTTTTTAAACTTAGGCCAGCTCCAGAGTTGCCATACTTCCGTACATTCTGAGCAATGCTCTCTTGTCTTTTCTAACGCTAGCTTGACCTTCCCTGCAGTTTCCCTTTTATTATCCATTTGGCATAGGTTTTAATGACTGGCTGCTACACAGGAAATAGATGTAGCTATCATATCAGGCCAGAAATTTATCCCTTTTCTCATTGTCTAATGCAGAAATAAAAGCATGGCACCATGCTGTGTCCAAATGATGTCCAATAGCTGGATGTTGTAAATATTTAAAATGCATAAAAGTTTGAAGTTCTCCCCAAAATATTTGGGATCATAGAGATGCAGTCTTTATTCCCTTCTATAATAACCACAAAAACACTACACGTTTTGAAATAATTATCAAATGACATCTTTTCGAGAACTATTCAAAAGCTACTGCATAATTTCTCATTGACAAACAACTGCTCTTTTAAAAAAACGGAAAAATATTTCCAAGCTTTACATGGAGAAACTCCTCACGATACTGCCTATGTTTTCTGACCAACTGATATTCACTGACTCTGAGCATATGGGATTATAGCAGGCATCGAGATGGTCTCAGATGTGCATAATGCACACCTCGCCTTCCTTTAATGGAAACTGGACTCTCCCTTGAGACACTGCTTCCCCTGAATCACTCTCAAGTGCTGATTCTTCTATTCCCGCAGCCCCTTAACACAGGGCCTGAGGTGGAATTCTTGTCCCTTTTGCTGCGTATGTCTCCTCTCAGAGTATTTACCCTCCTCCTCCCCAATAATTCTTATGTCATCAGATCATACCCTCCATACCCAGCATTGTCACTGTTACCTGCTAACCAGCAGCTTGTTCCCCATCATTTCTCTTGGATTGTAGCTCCTGGCTCACTGTCATCATCTCCGAAGTGCCAGTCTTAATTCTGGGCATTCTTATTATGGATACTGTCACTTGGATCTCTTTTTTATTTTGGTACTGGGGATCGAACTCGGGTCCTTGAGCTTGCGAGGCAGGTGGCAGAACCACTGAGCTAAATCCCCGGCCCTCACTTGGATCTCAAAAGCCCCCACCCTACCAAGGGTCCATGTGTTACAGGCTCAGTCCCCAGCTTGGAGTTGCTGGGAGGTAGCGGAACCTTGAGCTTTAGTTCACTAGGGTGCCCTCCAAGGGGCCTGTGGAGCCCCATTCTCTTCTTCTTTCTCTATGTTCTACTCCTCGGCTATAGGGGGAGCGGTTTTGCTCTGCCATGCTCTCCAGTCAGGATGTGTTGCCCACCCCGCTCCCACATCCATGTCAGCCTGGCTGCAGTGAGGGTGGATGTGACTTCTCCCTCTCAGGGGCACTCCTAGCATCCATGTGAGGTCTTCACTATAGTGAGCTGAACAAAATTTTTTCTAGAAAGTAGTCTACCTGTGGTATTTTGTAATAGCAATGAAAAACAGACTAATACACTCTGGAAAATGACAATTTTATAAGAATTAAAAGGTAAGTGGCAAACTGGGAGGAAATATTTGTAAATCACGTATCTGACAAAGGACTTATATGCAGAATACATAAAGAATTCTCAACATTTACCTAAGATACAACTAAATTAAAAATGAGCAAGAGCCTTAAACAGACACTTTACTAATGTTTTATCCATTAGGGAAACGAAAATCAAAACCACAGGACCAGCTATAATAAAAAATACTGACAATACCAAGTGTTGGAAAGGATGAGGGGCAACAGAAATTCTTGCTTGGTGCTAGAGGAAATGTAAAATGGTGTACCTTGGGAGCAGTGCTACATAATTTTAGGGAAAAACCATTTGATTAGGCCTAGTTCTCCAGCCTACAGGCCAGCTATGGCATTTTGAGACATGATCCCAGTTTGACCTCTGGTCACAACTGAAACCTCAAGGATCCCGTGATGCTGTGATTCTCCAGGACAAGACCACACCTTCAGGAGACATCCTGGGAGGAACCAAATCTTCATCTGCATAGTTCCTCATTGATTTTTTTTTTGTAAGGCGGGGCGGGGATTCAGCGGAACCAATGAGCTAAATCCCCGGCCCAGTTCCTCCTTGATCTAGGAATTCCGTCACTCCCTAGTCATCTGTTAAATGTTTCTCCCAAGGTGTGGCAAGCTCTGGGGCTTTTGTCTTGTGCTGCTCTGGGCTTTTGTCTTTTGCTGCTTTGATCAGGCCCAAAGCTCAGCTTCTTCTCCAAGTCTCATTTTTCCTAACCTTTCCTGTATAATAAGTTAATTCGCCTTGTGCTGCCATGGCTCGCAGGAGACTAGGACTCACTGCAGAGGTTCTAGTAACGTTCCCTTTCCCTGTTCCCTACAGGTGTAGCCATTGTGGACAAGTTAAATGTACACTTCCCATATCCCTCAGCATCCTCACTCTGTTAAGAGTTAACCCTAGAGAAATTAACACTTAGGGTTACACAAAACATAAATGTACATGAATGTGTACAGCAGCTCTAGTCTAAATCTGAGAATAATCCAAATGTTCTTCAATAAGTAACTCAATTAAACAAGCTGCAGTATATCCATGCAGTGGAATGATACTCAGCAATAAAAGAAGCAAGCTTGATATATATAACAACTTGGGTGAATCTCAAAGGCATTATGCTGAAAGGACCCAGTCAAAAGGTTGTATACTGCATGATTTAATTTTTGTGAGTTTCTGAATAGACAAAGCTGTAGTGATAGAAGATAACTGATTATCAAAGGTACTTAACTTGCATCTGGCTTACCTGAGGCACTTGAGGTGTTGAATATGTAACTGTAAAGATGAAAACCCAAAATATTAAAACCATAGAATGAATGCTTACAAAGAAACTCACCATGCAGGTCCAATGGTTCATATTTTCAAGGATTTCCAATAGAGGTAAAGACAGTGAATAGTGTCACATTTTCAAAGCACATACACTTTAAAGTGTCAACTGTCAGTTTAAACTGCATGTCAGTTTAGAAGGGTAACCAGGATGCTCAGGGATCATGAAACCATGTCACATGAGGAAGTACAAATAGATCTAGAAAAGGACAAGAGAGCTCTTTCCAAATATTTAAAGTTGTTGGGCAAGGGTTAAAACAGTCAAATGAAATAAGAAACTAAAACAAAAATTCTCTGTAGATCCAGAGGCTAGAAATATGGCCAGCTGGTGAAATATACAGGGCATCAACTTTTTAAAAATAAACAAACAATCAAGCAGTTTAACAATTAGAGCTGCCAAGCAACAGGCTGGGCAGATTTGGGGGGAAGGCGAAAGATACAGAGTGAACAATAACTTAGCACTTTTATTTTATTAGTTATTTTACGCAGGACCTGTAAGTTAGAACTGTCATCTCCATGGTGGCAGTAAGGAGACTGAATACAGACAATACTATGACTTAGTTAAATGTCCCCAAAGGTCCATGTTTTTAAAGCGTGGTCTCCATATACGCACTGCTGGAAGGCAGTGGAGGGAGGTCCTAATGGGAGCTCCTGTGGTCGGCGGAGGTGTGTCCTTGAAGGGGAGAGTGGTGCCCCAGCCTTTTCTTCTGCTGTTGTTTTTTGTGTCGTGGTTATGGGATAAGGCATTATTCTGCCATCCATTCCCTGCCATCATGTGCTGCTTTGCCAAAGAAAATCATAGACTGAAATTTCCAAAACTGTCAGCCAAAATAACCTTTTCTAAGTTAAATTGCTCAGATGTTTGTTACAGTAAGAGCAAGCTGACTAACACAGAGAGCTATGTAACTTGTCCAATAGCTCATAACTGGTAAATGCCACAGCTGAAATTCAAACCCAAAGATGGCTAACCCTAATTCAATTCAACTCAATAAATATTATTTTTTAATGTCTTTTTTGGTCAGGAATTGTGCTGGGTATTGGGAATATCAAGATAAATGAGAGAATCCAGTCCCTTCCTTGACAGGAATTTAGCTTATTTTTTCCATACTGCTGGAAGTGTCTGAATAACAGCTACGGGACTATTCAAAGTAATTAACAAAACACCAACTGAGGTGCCTTCCCACCCTAAAATTTTATGGATATGGATTCTTTATGGTAGAAGAGACATATCCTTAACAAAGTAATATAATAGATTTTTGGAAATTGAGTCACTAGTATATTATGAAATTTTACTGTATATTCCAGAGAGGGAAAGACTAGACTCTCACACATCATAAAAATTATATTAACTAAGCGGTTTTAAAAATATAAAGTCATCACATTCTACTAAAATGTTAATAATGTTCCAACAAATTACAAATTTATCTATTGTCATAATCTGTTCCTGCTGTTACAACAAAATACTTAAGATTGAGTAATTTATAAAGAACAGGAATTTATTCCCCACAGTTCTGGAAGCTGGAGGTCTGTGATCAAGGCACCAGCAGGAGTCTTGGTGTGGCTGCCCTCCACTCCAAGATGGCACCTGTGCCTGCATCTTCTCAAGGGAAGAAATATTGAGTCTACATGGTAGATGGGACAGGGAAGCAAACCCTCAATAATTCCCTCCAGCCTTTTTATAAGGTGCTACTCCCATTCATGAGGGCTCTGTCCTCATGAGAGCCCCACCTAACACTCCCACACTGATGATTAATTCCAAGAAGGGAGACACATTCAAACCCCAGCAGCTATTGTATAAAAGCTTCATATAGTTCCCAGAAATTACGTTAGCCTGAGGCAAGACAGAGGAAAGGGCCACACGTGCTCTTAGCAGCTATTGTGACATGGAAGGAAGATGAAATGGCTGATGGAGAAAGCAGCCGGAAGTGAGTAGAGCAAACCCAGAGGCTGAGGGCTGCAACCAGCAATGCCATATGGCCAGGGCTGCAGGACTCCTTTGGAGCTCACATCTTATCATATCCTCCTAGGGATGCTGGACATGGAGTCACAAGATATAATGTTTGCCCTGCTGGGTTTCAGTCTTGTTTTGGTCCAATTCCTTTCTATCCCCCTATTCCTCCCTTTTGGAATGCTAATGTTACCCTGTACCATTTTGTGCCAGCAGTGTTTGTTTGTTTGTTTGATTTTGCAATATGGGAGATTTAACTCAGGGCCTTCACACTGAGCTACATCCTTAACCCTTTTTTATTTTGAGATATGGTCTTGCTAAATTGCCCAGGCTGGGCTCAAACTTGCAATCATCCTGTGTCAGCCTCTTGAGTGCTAGGATTACTGATGTGTGCTACCATGTCCAGCTAGTATATAACTTTCTTTTTGTTTTTTTACAGGGGCTCAGAACTAAAAGTCTGCCTTGAGTCTCAGAAGAGACTTAGGACTTGGGATTTTCAGCAATCTGGAACTGTTACTAAATGCATTTTGCATAGAGAGATGGACATGAGACTTTTGGGTGCCAAGGGTGGAATGTTCTGGTTTATATGTAGAATGTCCCCCAAAATCCTCATGTGTTCAGAGGTTGGGCTTTTGGAAAGTGATTGGATTATAGAGGTGGGACCTGGAAGGGTATACCTCCCTCCCTGACTATCATGGCATGAGCAGCTTTCCTCTGCAGCAGGCCCTTCCACCATTGCATTTCTGCACTTGAAGTGGCCAGCCATAGACAAAACTTCTCAAACTGTGAACCAAAATAAACCATTCCTCCTTTAAACTGAGGGTGGCAGGTATTTTGTCCCAGCAATGAAAAAATGACTAAGACAGGCTCCTTGAATTATATTTCTCTTTATACTGCCTCAGTTTGGAGATAGGGTCTCACTATGTAGTTCAAATTGGCCTTGAACTTACTATGTAACCCAGGCTGGTCTCCAACTCATGGCAATCATCCTATCTCAGCCTCCTGAGAGCTGGGATTATGAGTGTGCACCACCACACCCAGTTTTGCTACCACTCATTCTTAATCTATTTCTGCTGCTCATCATAAACCTACCCATTAGAAACTGCACTGAAACACAGCATATGCAGGCCAGGATGCTCTGTCAATCACCACTGTCTTTCAAGGCAGGCGGCAGAACCACTGAGCTAGATCCCCGGCCCTATTTTCTCTCTA
>NW_004624778.1:3916598-3929598 GCF_000247695.1 Heterocephalus glaber
AAATAAAGCCTTTGTATATAGGGAAGGGAGGAGGGGGTGAAGGGAGGGCTAGGAATGTGGAAAAAATAAGAACCAAGATGTATCATGTAAAGGTACAAGTTACCAAAGAGAAATGTAAATGTGTTGTATACCTAAAATGTACCAATAAAAGAATTTAAGAAAAACATAAAATAAAATAAAAGGGATGAGAAATGTAGCTCAGTGTGAAGGCCTTGGGTTGAACCCCCAGTACTGTAAAAAGAAAAAGAAAAAGTGTGAATGGGGTTGAGGGGTGTACAGACCAATAAGCAAGAGTACCCAGGTACAAAGCAGGATCTTCAGCCCTGTCAAACTGGACAGCTCTTGGTTTTCATTACCAACTAATGCTACATTCATCCCTGACTGCAGCTGTATGGGGGACACTCCAGCCTCTTGTTATGTTTGTATTTTATGAGCATTTCTTTAGGGATAATCAGTCCTTTCTCCAAAATCATCCTTATAAAAGAACATTTAAAAAAATAGGATGTGTGTTTGTCACATAGAGCTCTGCGTCGGTCACACAGCCAGCTGAAGGTGATAAAGGCTGCCAGTGTTGAAGGTGTGGAAGATTCAGACACACAAAAGCTACAAATCCCGCCCTGTACTGTGTGGAGACCCCTTCCTGCCTTACTTATTACTGATCTGTGTCTTGTCTCCATAAAAGTGTCCTAGCTAGCTATCCTGAGGTGTCCAGATTTCAGCACCTTAATCCCAACTTTGATGGAATACAGTTACAGTGGTGCCTTGGTTCACTATCTTAATTTGTTTCACAATCCTAGAAAAGATGCCCACATTCTTATCACCTAGTCCAGAGTTCAAGAACAAAAACAAAATCTTGCCAAATGCTTCTGTTTGTGAACCAAACTGTTTGCAGACAAAAGTGTTTATGAACTGAGGTACTGTATTAACCTTGAAGCTACACATAGTAATTGGTTGCCATAAAAATTGTCTTCCACCCTTTATATGAAGCATCCCTGGTAAAGAGCCTAAATTCCTTTGTCAGTAAAAAAACATTAACACTTTTTGGTCTCCACTGAGTCTGATTTTAATAAACTGATAATCACAAACAGGTTCATTCCTGAAACCAATAGTTGTTTAAATTTTTCTTCCACAGGCCCCCAAATTTCCATCTGATTTGTACCTCCAACAGTGCTTTCAGCTTGTAGGGACAATGAGAGAACTGTGATTTGAAATTTTAAAATATAAGGAAAACCTCAAAAAGGACAGAAGATTTTTCTTTGAATGACTGATGGATGGATTTTCCCAAGACGAGTAAATGTGGCTGGTAAACTTCTTTAAAGTATTTAGTTAACAAATAAGAATTGTGTGTCATCAAGTTGTATAATGATTATACAATCAATGGAATTAATTCACCAACCATAGTCACCATTTGTGACTCTTAATATTATATTTTATATCTTTTCATACTGGGGATCCATTAACAAATTAGCATAGTGATAGTCCTTTTTAATAATTTTAATAACTTTATTGAAGAGTGAAAGTCAACTTCTAAAACTCAGTTCCACATGGCTGGTCTGTCATATGTGATTTAGCCACCACACATTTCTCCTGGGTTTTACCTTACGTCTCACCACATCTCTGATCTGCTGGGATTGCCAATATTGACAAGGCAGGGTATCAAGAAGGGGGAAAGAGGAGGAGAAGAGGAAAAGGATAAAGATGCTCAACAGTGGGCGAGGCTCAGTGGATCATGCGGTTGTCTGCTTTGCATATTATTTGGTAATTTCCTTTCATTGAGAATCTGAGTATCTTTTTAGTTCACATCAAATGTTCCGACATCAAAAAGGCTTTGTAAATCACTAGACAGGTAAATGCCTTGATACTCCTTCTCCAAGTTACTTCTTAGAGGTACATTCTAAGTTCTGACTCCAGGAACCTCAACAAGCTGCTTTCAGATCCATGGCTGAATTTTCAAAGGTAAAACTATGAACCTCAGAACAAAGTTTTTCTTTAATTTTTAAAATAACTTTATTATCAAACACACACACACGAACAAAATTTAAAACCATTCAAAGAAGAACAATCCAAGGGGAAAAAAACTATAATAATATTCAAATATAGTAGAACTCAACCAAAACAAAACTGAAAAGCGCTTAAACATTTTTCCATATAACTTAAGAAAGCATCTCAACCACCAACAAGACACCAGAGGATGTGATTTGTTTCAGAAAGATCCCCAAAACCAACATTGGTCTGGAAAAAAACTCCAGTTAGCTAGCAGACTCCACATAAGCCAAGCTTCTCCCTAATTTAAATTTCGATACAGTCATATGACACACAATGGAAACACAATCCGAGAAATATGTTATTAGGCCATTTCATCCATGTGTATCCTAAATTACACTTTCAGTTTCTCACACTAGAGAAACTATTCGGTATTTATACATATGTGTCCTATTTATTTCACTTAAGAGGATGGCCTCAATATGCATCCATTTAGCTATAAATGTCTCTAGTTTCTCAAAACAAAGTTTTTCTATCAAGCTTCATAAATAAATTGAACTTGGAAGTAATTTTTCCTTATTTAAAATCAAAGAGAGAATCTAGGGATGACAGTGGTACTTAGCTCAAGGAAATTAACTCTGAAACAAGTCATTTGAGAATTCAGGGTGTGAAGTAAAAAATATGACACATGAAGAAGTACTTTCAGCTGAGCATGGTGGTACACACCTGTAATACTAGCACTTCAGGAAGCTGAGTCAGGCAGTTCACAAGTTTGAGCCCAGCCTTGGTAACTCAGAAACTTAGTGAGACCCTGTCTCAAAATAAAAAAAAAAGGGCTGAGGATGTAGCTCAGTGTAAGGGCCATCGGTTCAATCCCCAGTAATGGGGGGGGGGGTTTCAGTTAGTGATCTCAAGAGCAAGGTAAACAAAGAACGTAAGCCACAGACATAAATTTTTGCTTTCTGTTTAAATATGCACCTACCTTTTAAATGTTGGGTAAGTAACATCAGGAAGCCTCTACAGCATACAATTTCAAACTCAGAGGCTCTAACCTGTAACCTTAAGACTATGCATGTCTGTAACAGAACACTGAATTTTCTTTCTTTCTTTTTTTTTTTTTTTTGGTACCAGGGATGGTCCTTGCGCTTGTGAGGCAGGCAGAGGAACCACTGAGGTAAATCCTCAGGTCAGGGCCAGGGATTTAGCTCAGTGGTTTCGCCGCCTGCTGCACAAGCGCAAGGACCTGAGTTCGATCCCCGACACACACACACGCACACACACAAAAAAAGAATCCTTGTCAACAAACACAAGGTCCCAAGTTCAATTCCTGGTACCAATAAATAAATAAACAAACAAACAAATCAATCAATCCTCAGCCCAGAACACTGAATTTCTTAGAATGTATATTATATCAAATTGACATAAAGTTATAAACTGTGATATAAAAATTTGATTTTACTCACTCACCTTGTTATACTTAATCCAATAGCTATGACTTAACTAATCTTGTTATAATTAACTTTATCAACACATAAACTATGTAGAGTCTCATGCTAGTAAGGAAAAATACCCAGACTCTTGTACAAAAATATTTTACTCTAGTCAGATAGTAAAATAAAATATCACTTAGAGAAGATTAATTTCCACACCACCACGTATAATGTCATTCTTCCGCACACCTGTCAAGTGTTTCCCCAGAGGAACTATACGTTGTTCTAATAAGAGAACTGTTTGCCCAGAGGAGCAAACTGTTTGTCCTGATAAATTGATTTGCAAGAGTTTCCTAAAGCAAACACTGCAGTTATTTATTAATTTACTCTCTTATCCTCCTAGGCAAGAAATTACTGGAGCAAAGAATTCCATGTTGTCTACATGACTAGACTCAGTTCTACTACCTCACATTCCATGTGTGACTAACAAGTGGTGAAGGAGAAAGAAAAAGAAAATCAACCTGACTGAAATAGAGGGATTTTCAATCACAGAGCTGAAGGAGTGGGTGATTAGTCTAAGTTGATAAGCTGATAAGTTCACCAAAGAATAAATTGAGACCCGGAGAGTTCCAATAACCTGCTCAAACACACACAATTAGTAAGAGCGTGCACAACACGACCCAGTGTTCTGTCTCCTTATCTGATGCTCTTTCTATTACCTCACTCAGCTCGGGTTCCAAACTTGCCTTTAAACATGGAGAAACACAAGGAAGTAGTCTTATACCATCTGCAAATGGTTCTGAGCACCAGGAGCATCTCCATATGTGAAACACAGATTTCCACAAAGACACATGTGCAAAAGCTTCACCTCCAACACATCTTACACACTTTCCAGTGAAAACACTGAAAAATGAATGTGGTCTTGTTTGTTCTAAATTTATTTGACGGTAAAGTCCACAACTATACTTTGCCAAAAACATCTACTCCCTCATTTGTTCTCCTGCAGTCTAGATTTGGAAGCTGCTAACACAAACCCTCATGCCAACTTGCACTAGTAAAGCACTCTGACTAGCACCCCAATGTCTTTACTATCACCACTGAAACACTATGCAAAGATATGAGTTTTTTGTTCATTTTATGACTCTTCTTTATCAAGGAAAGATGAAGTTTCGATAACATGTTTCTTAGTTACTTTCCCATCGCTGAGACATAATGCTCAACACAACTTGATGGAGAGGTTTATTTTGGTTCATGATTTCAGTCCATGGTTGGCTAATAACAACCACAATATCTCAGTGATTTAAGGCAGCAGAAGTTCATTTGTTCTAATTTATGTTAAAGTAGACGTTTCTGGTGGGATGAGTTTCTCCTAGGTACACTTTCTCTAAGCAATGATTTGGAGACAAAGGCACCTCTGAATTCACCCCACCAAGGGAGGAAAGGAAGGAGGAAAACTGAGAGTGCCAGCATTTTGGATTTTGCCAGATGTTTGCAAGCCACATCTGGAAATGTCATACATCATCCATCCCATAACCCACTGGGCCACAGAGATGCAAAGGGGTTGAGAAAGCTAGCTCACTAGGACCAGAGGAAGGAAAGGAGATGGTGTGCCAACATCAGAACATCATCTCTGCCACAGAAATGAGCCAGCTTTCAGACCTCACTAAGAAAACACACAAGAATTTGTTTACAGTGAGTGCTAGGATTACGTACCTGGGGCAGACTGTATTATCAGTCAAAACTACTCACACTGGAAGGACCATGCAGCTGCTGCATGGATTCCAGGTCAGCTATGTGACTTGCTGGATCCTTCTCTGGTAGGACTGTCCATCTTCACAGGGGCCACCTGCCTTGGTTTGTAAAGTGGGAGGCATAGTGTTATGGTTCAGATCTAAACTGTCCAATGAAAGTCTCACATGTACAGAGTGGGTCTTTTGGAAGGTGAATCATCACAGGAGTGAGATATTTATCAGAGGATTAATGGATGCACCAATTCCATCATAGCTGAATGTGCTATCAGGAGACGGGCTTGGTCAGGAGTGAGTCACAGGGGATGTGACCTGGAAGGATGCATTTATTTTTTATTTTTATTTTTATTAATGCACATTTAGGGTACATAATGATCACATTCATCATGGGGAGCTGGAACATGCAAAAGATCTATCTGTTTGCTATTATCTGTCTTTTACATATCTACCTATCTTTTGCTCTATATTTATATTTTGAGTTTCTCATGTAAGAGAAACCATGAGCTATTTAAGCTTATTTGTCTGATTTATTTCACTTAGCAGTATGGTCTCAAAGTGCATCCATTTTCCTACAAATGACTCAAATTTATCCTTCTTTATCACAGAGTAGTACTCTATTGTGCATATATACCACATTTTCTTTATCCATTCATCTGTTGATGGACATACTGGCTGCTTCTCAGATTTAGCTGTTATAAGTTGTGCTGCTATAATCATGGGTAGGCAGGAACTGTTGTAATATAATGTCTTTAACTCTGTCGAGAAGATACCTAGAAGGGGAATACCTGGGTTGAATGGAATTCCAGTTGTAGTTTTCTGAGGAATCTCATACTGATTTCCATAATGGTTGTACTAGTTTCCATTCCCACCAACAATGTAGATGGGTTCCTTTTTCCCCCTGCAATCTCACCAACATTTTTATTACCTGATTTCTTGATGGTGACCGTTCTTTCTGGAAATCTCAATGTTGTTGTAATCTGCATTTTTCTAATGGCCAGAGATACTGAACATGTTTTCATGTATTTACTGGCTGTTTGTACTTCTCTTCCTAGGAAGTATCTGTTCATTTCCTCTGCCCATTTTTGATTATGTCTCTTATTTGGGGAAGTCTAGTTTTTGTGAGTTTCTTACATATTCTAGATATTAATCTTTTGCCCAAGGAATACCTGGCAAAATTTTTTTCCCATTCTGTAGGTTGTCTCTTCACTCTGTCAATTGTTTCCTTTGCTGTGCAGGGGCTTTTTAATTTGATACAATCCCATTTGTTGATTCTTGATGTTATTTCTTGTAACACTGGGGTTATATTCAGAAAGTCCTCCCCTATTCCTATGTCTTCAAGAATTTTACTTATCTTCCACCAGATTAAGTATTTCTGTTTCAATATTTAGATCTTTGATCCATTTTATTTTAGTTCAGTGTATGGTGAGAGATGAGGGTCTAGATTCAATCTTCTACATGTGTACAGCCAGTTTTCTCAGCACTATTTGTTAAAGAAATTATCTTTCTAACACAGAGACAGGGAAATTGAGGGAGCTGCTCCTTTCCCTCCATTCAGCTGTGGACATGGCACTGCCCTGATCACTGTCCTTGCTTGGGCTCAGGAGGTTGGTTTGCCAGAGGTGGCAGATCATTGCCACCAGTGAGACCCAGAATGGGAGGCACCTGGATTAGAGGTATCTGACCCTTTAAATACTGGAATGCTGAGTTATCACAGGTTTCTTTATTCCTTTTTCCCCTTGCCCTACCGCCTGTTCCTGCTGCTACCATCCCACAATCTTTAATAAGCATAGCTACATACTACCTACTATGAGGTATATGCTTGGCAATTCTTTCCCTGTCATACGAAGGAACCTGGACTGTTTGTGGCTCATTCAACTGTAACATTTCTACCAGCCTATGTTCTTGCCCTCTTTGTCAAGGATCAGAAGGCTGAATGCACATGAGGTGGCCTCTGCATCCTCTATTCTGGTCTACTGATCTGCATGTCTGCATATGTGCCAGTACCATGCTGTTTTTATCACTGTAGCTTTGTAATATAACTTGAAATCTGGGATTGTGATGATTCCTGCTTTGCTCTTGTTGTCCCAAATTGCTTTTCCTATTCTGAGTCTCTTCTGGTTCTATATGGATTTTAGGATTTTTTTTTTCTGTAGTTCTGTAAG
The DNA here is from genome assembly GCF_000247695.1 of Heterocephalus glaber. The sequence continues at coordinate 3,923,922 of NW_004624778.1, forward strand.
GATTACTATTGGTATTTTTACTAGGATGCATTAAATCTATATAACAATTTTGGAAGTATGGCCATTATCGCTTCTCGGCCTTTTGGCTAGGATCAAGTGTGGAAGTATGGCCATTTTCACAATATTTGTTCTACTTATTCAGGAAAGGGGGATATTGTTTCATTTTCTGATGTCCTCTTCAAACTCCTTTTTCAGAGTGTATTACAGTTTTCACTATAGAGGTCTTTCACTTCCTTTTTATTTGTTTTGTTAACTTCTGAGTATTTTTTTTTGAAGCTATGGTAAATGGTATTGTTTTCCTAATTTCTTTCTCAGTGGATTCATTATTATTGTACAGGAATACTACTGATTATGTGTGTTGATTCTGTATCCTGCTACCTTGCTGAATTTATTAGTTCTAGGAGTTTTATGCTGAAATTTTTTTGGTCTTCTTTGTAAAGGATCATGTCTTCTGTCGATAAAGATAATTTGATGTTTTCCTTTCCTATACGTAAATGTATCTCTTTTATATTTTGTTCTTGGCTGATTGGTCTGGCTAAAGTTTTGAATACTGTAAGAAATGGTGACAGTGGTGATCTTTTCTTGTTCCTGACTTTAGAGAGAAAGCTTCAGCTTTTCCCCATTTGACATGATGCTGGCAAATGATCTGATAAATGGCTTTATCAGATTGAGATAAGGTCGTTCTATACCTGTTTTCTTCAGGGTATTTTTTAAATCATGAATAGATGTTGGATTTTTGTCAAAGGCTTTTTCTGTATCTGTTGAGGTGAACATGTGATTTTTGTCCTTGCTTCTATTTATGTGATATATTAGCTTTATCAACTTTGTATGCTGAACCATCCTTGCATCCCTGATGAAACCTACTTGGCCATAATGTATGATCTTTTTAATGATTTGCTCCATTCTGTTTGCCAGTATCTTGCTGAGGATCCTTGGATCTATGTTCATTAAATAGATTGGCCTGTCATTTTTTTTAATTAAGTCCTTTCTCTTTTTTTTGGTACCAGGGATTGAACTTGGGTCCTTGCACTTGCAGAGCAGGTAGCAGAACCACTGAGCTAAATCCCTGGCTCCAGTTAAGTCCTTTCTGACTTTGGAATTAAGATAATGCTAGCTTCCAATAGTGAGTTTGGCAAGTACTCCTTCCATTACTGTTTCATTAAATCATCTGAGGAGTTTGACACTGGATCTTCCCTGAAGTTCTTGTAGTCTTCTGTGATGAATCCATCAGGTCCTGGGCTCATCTGGGTTTTTCATTACTGCCTTAATTTCATTGCCTGCTACTAGATTATTCGGGATTTTTATATCTTCTTGGTCAGTTTTGGTACCTTGGAATCTATCCATTTCATCTGGAGTTTCCAATCTATTGAAGTACAGGATTTCAAGTGGTTACTAACAATTTTCTGGATTTCAGCAGTGTCTGTTGTAATTTCACCTTTTTCATTTCTAATTGCATTAGTATGAGTCTATTCTTTCCTTCTTCTGGTAAGATTGGCTAAGGGTTTGTCTATTTTGTTCATTCTTTCAAATAACCAATTCTTTAGTTCACTGATTCTTTGTATTGTTTTTGGTTGTTATTGTTCTTTTTGTCTCAATTTCATTAATTTCTGCTTTGATCTTTGTAATTTCCTTCTTTGTACTAGCTTTGGATTTGGACTGTCCTTGGTTTTCTAGGACCCTGAGGTGTGTCACTAGGTTATTTATTTGGGGTCTGTTTTTCTGATGTGAGAATTCACAGCTATAATCTTCCCTCTTGAGACTGCTTCCATTGTGTCCCATAGCTTTTGGTATGTTGTTCAGGCATTATCATTTGCTTCTAGGAACTCTCAGATTTCTCCCTCGATTTCTTCTCTGACCCACTGATTATTCAAGAGTGTATTGTTTAATATCCATGTTTTTACATAATTTGTGTTTTCTTTTGCCTTGATGTCTAGTTTTACTGCACTATGATCTGATGGAAGTATGGGATTACTTCAATTCTTTTGTATTTATTTAAGCAAGATTTATAGACTAGTATGTGGTTTATTTTGGAGACTGTTCCATGTGCCACTGAGAAGAATGTATATTCTGTTGTTGTTGGGCACAATCCTACATATCTATTAAGTCAGTTTGTTTGAAGGTATGATTCAACTGTGATTTTTTTTTATAGTGGATAGTGGAGAATTGAGCTTCTCCACTATAACTGTGTTGTTTGGAAAGGTGTGTTCTTATCCCCAGCTCTTTCCTCTCTCCCTACTTCCTCACTTCCTGAGTTGAGCAGCTCTCCCCTGCCAGGCCTCCCACCATGCCATTTTTGCCTTGGGGCCAGCCAATTATGGACTGTACTCTTTGAAACAATGAGCCAAATAAACCTCTCTTCCTGTAAGTTCCAGTGTCAGATATTTTGTCCCATAACAGGAAAATGACTGATATACAAGGCATGTGCTACTGTCAAGCAGAAGCTTAAGAACAATTGCAGATTTCTATTGTGTACTGTTTCCCTCTGCCAAAACACAAACAGAGCCTTAGACAGGGGCAGCTTCTTCTTCCTATATCTCAGAATGACAGTGACAAGGAATAGTGCCTTGGTTACCTAAAACGTAGGCAGAGCATTAAAAAAAAATTATTGATATAAGCACCTAAATTTGGGGAGCTATTTGTTAAAACCACATACCTTGGCCTACAGAATGCAATGTTTTGTGTCACAAGAAATCAACTTTTCCTCCTTCCCATAAAATCAAAAGGATCCATTCAAATATTTACCACCATCTTTCTGAACTTGGTTTATATTAAGCAGTTTCCTGTTTGACATTCTTTAAATTCTCCTTTATTTGAAGTGAAATACTGTACATTTAGGTAGGTCTAACAAGTATAACCCGGCAGCTTTTCATTTCAGCTAATGAAGAGCACCTGCAACCCAGTCTGGGTAAACAGAACACATCTCAGGGCAGCCTCTACCAAAGTCCCACCAGACACAGCAGCAGATTCCTTCATCCCTGCAATCTGCTGCACAAGGACTTCTAGATCAAATTTAGCTTGTGCTGAACTAGTGATGTGCACATAGACATAAAGAAAAAATTTACACTAAAATTAGAGAAGTCAGTGTTTTTGTCTGTTAGAATTCTAAGCAAGTTAGAATTCTAAGTACATTCCAATTATGAACAATAGTTGCTAAGAAACTCTAATTCTGTTACCAAAGCAAGTGAAGGAGAAATTATATTTTCTTATAGAATCATTAGCTTAGCTGAATCTTTAGCTCATTGCTAAATTTCTGTGCATTTAGGATTTCTTTTTTAAAAAAGTTTTATTTTGATTTTTCTGGTAGAAGTATCCCAATTTAGTAAAATGGCACGTGAAAAACCAGATTTACAAGTTTTAGAGAAGGTGAAAAGTGAATCATCAGATTACTCATGTGTGGATGATGAAGATAATAATGACTTTAAAAAAAGATAATAATGACTTTGATGTTGGCCATGTGCACCAAAGTTTCTGTGATAGTGAAATGGAGCAAGAATCAACTGATACAGACACAGAGAATGCAGACCTCCTTGATTCAGATGATGAAGAAAACATGTGACTGCATATTTAACTAGTTGAAATGTTGCAAAATGGTCATGCAACCAAATGGAATGATCCAATGTTACAACTAGGTCTGAAAAATGTAGTAAGGATCTTGGCAAGGTTGAAACCTATTGGACACAATGCCAGCGCTGCCATTCAGTATTGGAAATTTTAACAGATGAAATGCTACAAGATGCTGTGACATACACAAAGGCTGAAAGTAAAACATTATGTATGCATCAATGACCATATTCAAAAATGTATTTATTATGACACCTCACTAGCTGAACTAAAAACATTCATAGGTCTGCTGTACTTACCAAGGATTTTTCATGGTAATCGCAGGAATGTAAAAGACTTATAGAAAAGTGATAGGTCAAAATATGGCATAAAAATTTATGCCCTTGCTCATACAAAGATTTATGCTTTCAATTTAGAAATTTATCCTGGAACTCAGCCACCAGGTCCTAATTTGTATAGTAATAAACTGAATGATGTGATGATAAAGTCAAGCTAATTGGAATGTGACATTTGACAATGGTTTACCAGTTTCCATTCAATGTTATATTTGCAAACAGACCAGAAGTTGAACACCATAGGAACTGTACACAGGAACAAAGCAGAAATTCCAAATGAAATGTTGCAACTTCAAAACAGAGATAGTACAATGTTTGGGTTTCAGAAAGACGTACATTGGCCTTGTATATGGCAAAGAAAAACAAACTGGTATTGCTGATGTCAACATTGTACCATGATGGAAATATCAGTAGGGAAAGCTCAATAAAATGGAAGCCTGAGATAGAAACTTTCTACAACAAAACCAAAGGTACAGTAGATGTTATTAACGAGTTATGCAGCAACTATGATGTCACTCGAAACACAAAGTGCTGGCCAATGGCTGTTTTACTCAATCCTAAATATGTGTGGCATAAATAGTTTGATAGCTTACAAAGAAAATAACTTGCAAAATAGCATACAGAAATTTTCTTAGAGGATTGGAACAAGAACTCATAAGAGATCATGTACAGCAGAGAAAAAACCAAATGTTTCTTCCTAGGGAACTACGCAAAACAATTGTGGAGCACACTGGTGAGCTGACAGGTGAATAGGCAGGTGCAGCATCACAAAGACATACTACAACAACAGGAAAACCAAAAAAATGTCAACTGTGTTCTACAAGAAAGGTCAAGAAAACAAAAACATATGTGCATCAGTGTAAGTGACACTTGTGTATGGAGCATGTAGTTTTCAGATGTGCAGATAGCCTTGGAATGTGGCAGATGAAGCAAAGATCATTTCTGTGGTAGAATTTTGTTTGTATTTACATTGTAATTCACATAGGTTTTTATTTCTGATGTTATTGTTTAGGTTTTGTAAGCAAGTACACAGCTGAAGTGAAAATGTTGATGTCTATTCTAAGACACATTACATATTCTAAGACTAATTACATATTTCACATTTTATTGATATTTTATTTTCCTGCTAAGTGCACACTGTACAATACAGTAGAAAGCTCATGACAAAACAGGAAAAGAGAGGTGACAAGAATGACCTGCCATATAGAAAAGGAAAGCTAAGCTCATGTGCTGTCACTGTGAGACATGTGCATGGAACATGCAGTTGTCATGTGAGGACTGCCTTGGATATGACAGTTAAGCAAAGGTTATTTTATTGTAGAGTTCTATTAATGTTTTCATTGTAGTTCATATCTTTTAGGTTTTGTAAGCAAGTGCACAGCTGATGAGAAAATGTTGATGTTTATTCTAAATGCACAATACATATTAAGAATTTAATACTTCATTTTATTGATATTTTATGTCCCTGTTAATTACATAGTGTGTAATATAACAAGAACCTCCCGACAAAATAGCAAGACCAACGAGATGTCAAGCATGTCCTACAAAAAGGCCAGGAAAGCAAAATGCATGTGCTGTTAGTGTAAGTGATACATGTGTATGGAACATGCTGTTGTCATGTAAAGACTGCCTTAGGTGTGATATTGAATAAAGATTTTTTTTTTATACAGTGCTCTTGGTATTTTAATTGTAGTTTATATAGGAATGTGTTTCTGTTGTTATGTTTTAGACTTTGTACACCAAAAAAGTTGATATTAAAAATTTTAATGCTTTTTTATGAA
>NW_004624778.1:3929698-3942598 GCF_000247695.1 Heterocephalus glaber
AAACTCATAAAATGAAAATTAATAATTCATCAATAGAAATATTCTAAATAATAAATGTGGGTATTATGCACCAAAGTTTCTGTGCTTTTATGACAAAATTTACATTATGCCCCTTAGCTTTTGCCATTTCATGAGGACAGAGAATGAACAGGTTAGAATCTGAGTCTGGGTTGGAGCTGTGGTTAAGCAGAACTCTGCTTCTTTGCCTATAGCAGGGAACCCTTCACTTTAAATCCTCTTCAAGGCTAGGGGTGCAGCTCCATGGTAGAGCACTTGCCTAGCATGTGTAAGACACTGTGTTTGAGCCTCAGCACCATAAAACAAAAGAAATAAATCCTCTTCAGTACCACTCCAAAGATAAAGATTACTTCAGCCTAGTGCACAGTCACCATATAACTTTTTATTTTTTGGTACTAGGGATTGAACTCAGGACCTTGAGCTTGCAAGGCAGGCAGTGGAACCACTGAGCTAAATCTCTGGCCCCACCATATAACTTTTTTTTTTTTGGTATCGGGGATCGAACTCAGGTCCTTGCACATTCTAGGCAGGTGACGGAACCACTGAGCTCAATCCCTGCCCAATATAACTTTTTAACAGACAGATATTTTCACTATGAAAAACATTTTGTTTAGTTTCACAGTTTTCATAAAGTTAGCATACTGAGAATCAAGAGAGCAGAAATTTAGATTCCTTTAGTATTCAACTTCTCACATCATTAGCTTTTAAGCACTGGACAGCACAAATAGGAAGAAAAACAACTGACCTCAAAATGCATTTTATCTATTTTAAGAAGGGATCAATATTTTTCTGTCAGGTTCCACTTTAGCCACCATGGAGTCATAAATATATCAATAACGCAAAGTTTCTACTTTGTAGTGTATACTTCATCTAGAAATTGATTTTGTCATTTATTTAAAATATAAGTATACGCTTAGAATTGTTCTGCTGGCAATGGCATCTGGATGCTGGTATAAATGGGTTTCTCCGCAGAACTGCCTCGTCACTTCCGGTGCAGCCTGTTGTTTGTATGGAAGCCAGGCAGACAGCTTCACACAGAAACACTAAGGCCAGGGCTCTTCACTATTCAGAACAAGTCCTCCTGACAGATATATTCTTACACATCTATTTACATTTTAGTGGCCTTTAAGGATCCATGAAATACTTCATGTTCTTTGAAGTTAACATTTTACATTCTCAAAATGTGTTCTTCCTCATATGGCAAAAAGAAGCTGCCCTCTGTTAAAAGCAGAGTACTGCTATAACTAAGGAACAGCTGATTTCCCTAAATAAATGACATTAGGCAGGAACCTCACTCATCACAGCTGAGGCTGCTGGGTTGAGTGGCCCCCCGCCCCCGAAATGATGCCTGGCCTGTAGTGGCCAGGACAGCCAGAAGCAGTAACAGAGTAACTTCCCACACCAGCATGGAACAGAGCTGTCATTTCAACTCCCCAGTTTGTCACCAGGATTCTGTACAAATTTAGAGACTGCTCAGAAACAAGTGACCACCTGCCTGAGTTTTTAATATTAACTACTAAGTCACAATTTCTACACATATGGTCCACCCACCAGATCCACTAGAGACTCCATCAGAAATCAAAATCTAACCAAGTGAAATTCTAAATTTAATCATGTAAATCAGAGACTAGTTTGCTTGTCTAATAAACAAGTCAGTCCCCTTAAACCTTGGTCCTAGCCAGGTAATCCTGTAGCCCATACCTGCAATCCCACCACTCTGGGAGGCTGAAGCAGGCAGATCCCAAGTTTGAACTCAGGGTGGACAAGTTAGCAATTTAGCAAGGCCTTGTTTTTTGAAAAAGGAAAAGAAGGGCCAGGGATTTAGCTCAGTGGTACCACCACCTGCCTCGCAAGTGCAAGGTCCCAAGTTCAATTCCTGGTACCAATAAATAAATAAATAAATAAAAGGGGGATAGAGATGTAACTCAGTACAAAGGCCCTGGGTTTGATCCTCAGTATCACAAACAAACAATAAAACTCTAGTCCTGCCCTCTCCTTGAAACTGTAACTTATGTCCCAGCAGCAACTGTGGCCTCCTATTCTATTCTATTCTATTCTATTTGTGGTTGTTGCCTCATTCAAATAAATTTCAGTCCCTTTGGTGACTTCTGACCAAAGCAAGAACCAATAAGACATCTCCATGCCCCTTCCCACCTTCCCGAAGGCAGAGTTCCTTGTTAATCTTTGCCCCTTCAGAAGGACATGGAGATTCAAGTTGCTTAAGGACACTGGAAAGGTTAGCAGGCAGCAAGGCAGTCCAGGCTTACTGGACAATCTGTCACCCCCACGAACAGGCGCAGAGGAAGAGGCTGGTGGTGCCACTGTCCATGTGGGCATTCACCCAGCCAGGTGGCAGTCCTGGGCTAAAACTGAACAAACATCATGCCTACAAAGACTCTAGACCAGAAAGCCAAGTCTCCGCAAGAAGGAAAGGAAAATAGCAAATATAAGGAGGAAACAGTTGAAAAGACCCAGGAGTAGACTAATCTTATACATAATTTTCATTAAAAACTGCTAAAATAAAACACTTTAGAAGCCACCATGATCAGACCAATTAGTTGCAGCAGACTGGCACCATCCATGGAAGTCGAGAGGAGTAGACTCTGCCCGGGACCTTCTCCTTTACACACTGTGCCCTTTCTCCCTGGGAAGCCCTCTCTCTCATAAGGGTTGTGTGCAGCTGTGATCTGCTGACACTACAAATCAGAATGACTCTGGGTGACATGCAGACTCTGAGGAAGGGATTCTTATCCCAATCAGCCTACCATCTAATTAAAGATATGCCCAAATCCCATGAAATTACAGCTAAGAAAAGTATAATTTAAGGAACACAACTGTAGGTGTTTTGTTAATTCATACTTCTAGAAATAACGTCTGCTCTTTTTCTACTTAAGGTTACAAAACAAAAAAGCCCATAATCACATAATCATATTGGCACAAAATAATAATCAGAGTCATACCATATACTTTCGCAATCTGAATTTTTAATGAGCATGCATTCAAAACAAATGCATATCACTTATCGATAGCTGCAAATAATTTCATTAAGCTACTCTATGTTGGTTCCAAATACATCATTATAAAGTTTTTGCAATAAACATTACATAAATAGTTGTACTGTTAAAATAATCTTACTTTCAGGCTGGGGATTTAGCTCAGTGGTGCCTGGGCCTGCCTTGCAAGTGCAAGGTCCTGAGTTTGATCCCCAGTACCAAAAAAACCCTTACTTTCTATATATATGTTTTCTTTGCCTTTGCTTCCTTTTGTTAAAACCCAACTCCTTCTAGCTCTCCTTAGCCATCTCTACTCTTCTAGCCAGAAAACTAAGGTTTAAAATGCACATCTTTCAAATATTTTCCTTTGCCTGCAATACGTTACTGGTCTGTGTTACAAAATTTTGACTATCATATCTGGACAACTTGTTTATTTCACTAGAAAAAATTAAAAATTTTAAAATCCCAGAAATATTTCCAGATCAGTAGGTAAAGCTCTAATTCTTTTTATTACTTATATGAAGTCCTTTGTAAGCACATATAACATGGATTTTATCCAATCATTATTCCTCAGTTTTTTAAAGTTCTTGAAATTATGCAAAATGGTCTTTGTATTTATATACCTGAATCTCAGTAATTTTATTTGACTACTTTTTTTTTTTTTTTTTTGTACCAGGGATTGAACTCAGGACCTTGTGCTTGTGAGGCAGGCAGCAGAACCACTGAGCTAAATCCCCGGCTGTAATTTTCTTTAGGGGTAGATTCTAAGATTTGGGATTCAAGATCTAATGATTACATGTAATATTAGTATTAAAATATTTGCCAGACAGCTTTCCCCAGAGGTTATAATAATTCACATTCCTTCCAGTGAGTGTGCTTTTTCTTAAATTCTCAGTACTGGAAATCACTGTTCTTTTTGCTAATCTCATGACAAAAAACTGGTATATGAATATTACCTTAATACACATTTTCCTGACTAAAACTAAGGCTGAGCTAGATTTCCTCTTCTGTGAAATCCTATTCTCTTGTCAGATTTATTTTAGGAATATAAAAGTTCATTTTCAAGAAATCCATACACCTAATTTATTATATCAACCAATAAGAAAAGAAAATGAATTCCCACAATATATTTGGTAAAATTCAGCAGCTGACTAAAAGATGGAAAACTTTATTAAATTACTTAAATATGACAAAGACTGCTAAAAGCAAACATCATACTAAATGATACAAAAATCATTTCCATTAAAATCAGAAACACATCGCTTCTTGGCCTTTTGGCTAAGATCAAGGGTAAAATAAGAAACATAAGAATGGCAATATCGCCATCATTATTGAAATATTATTAAATGTTTTAGAAGATCTATACAAAAAATAAAATAATCAGTAACAATAAAATACAGGATTATATGTATCAGCAAATTGTATAATTATGCAGAAAATATAGACATGATATTTTTAAAACTGTAATTCTAACATAATTTTTTAAGGTGATATAATAGCAGATAAAAAACAGTAGGTAATTAACATACAACCGCCCTATGCCCCAGCAGTGACACTCTTGGGTATGCAGACAAGAAGAATGAAATCGTGTCCACAAAAAGACTAGAAGAAGAATGTTAAACAGTACCTCTGTTCCTAATAAACGTACACTGAAATTGACTCACATGCCCATCAGTGGGTGTATGTGTAAGTACACTGTGGCACATTCATACCCTAGTGTACTCTAGAAGGAACGGGGTTCCCATATGAACACAGTAACACCAAAGAAACTCAAAAAATGTGCACCACGTGAATAAAGCCAACACACAAGAGTACACATGTATGATTTGGATCACATAAAGTTCCAGAATAAACAATACTAATTTGTGTAATCCTATATTTAGTAAATGTCTAGAACAGGCAAATCTATTGAAACAAAAAGTAAATTCATAGTTACCTGGGGCTGAGAGTGCAGGTGGGAGTATGAATTAACATAAATGGGCTTGAACAATCTCCTTAGATGTTCTATATCTGATTTGCAGTTATGGTTAAACTGCCCAGTATACACTAAAATTTATATTGTTCAACTGTGTACTTGAAATGGGTGATTTTTATGATATAACAAAATATACTTTAATAAAGTTTTTTAAAAGGTAAGGAAAAAATTGAAGGACCTTTCCAATTTATTTGCAGAGGTTTATTAAGTATGTTAAAGCTCAGTAAGTGTTAGATGCATAAGAAAAAAAGGAAAAAAAGGGAAAATAGAGGAGATTAATGAATTTCACCTCATCTCTTTCTAGGATAACCTTCTAACCATCTATTTATCAATACCTGACATGCTGGGATGCTGGGGATAAAACAGTAAGCAAGGAAAACATGATCTACTTGTATTTACATTTGAAAGAGGAAACAAACCCAAAAAGGTCAGTAAAAAATGCTCACAAGGGCCAGGGTTTAGCTCAGTGGTTCCACTGCCTGCCTCGCAAACGCAAGGTCCTGAGTTCGATCCCCAGTACCAAAAAAAAAAGAAAAGAATCAGTAAAAATGCTCACAAGTAATACATGTTATAAATAAAGATTAGGAGAAAAACAGCTTTTCTTTATAATAACTGTGTAGAAAGAGAAAATTTTAAACTCCACTGACAAACAAAACCCCTATTAAATATTTAGGTAAAGTACACATCCTATGTAAAGAAAACTATAAAACTTCTATATTTTGTTTACAAAGGTAAAAGAACATATGAATAAAAAGAACTATATTCCATGCTTGTGAATCAGAAGACCTCATTCCAGTTAGATGTCCAAGGAGGTTTTGTACCTAAATGATTTGTAATTTCATATACTAAAAAAGAAAAATATGGAAATGAAGAAAATTATTTGTAAAACAAGAAAAATGAAGATTCTTTACTGTATTTTAAATTTGTCATTAAAGACATGCTTCCAAATGCTCTGATACTAGGCTATAAATAAGTCAGTGGAGCAAGAGAAAATCTGGGAAAACATATGAATACAGTCAGAGAGGGAAGTTCATTTCATAGGCCAGGACAGTTAATTATGCAGACATAATTGGTTATCCAACTGGAAGAATATAAATAAAGAATAATTCCAGTAAATTAAACTTTACCTGAAAAATATAATGTAAAAATTTAGAAGTTGAAGAATATTTATATAACCTGGGATCTAGTACACATTTTTGTATAATACAGAAAACAAAGAAACTGAAAGGGCAAAAAAGGTACCTTTGGAGTGTAGAATTACATTTTGGTGAGAACAAAGATACATTTAAAAAAACAGTACAAAAGGGGAAGCTATTTTTTAAGACAAAGTGATACCATTCATAATAGACAAAGAACTCCTCTGAATTCATGAGGGAAACAATGAACTACCCAAAAGAAAAAATGTGATGATGCATTTTTATTTCTGCCATAAACAAGATTAAAATATGTTCACAATCATTATGTGGAAGCTGCTTTAGAATTCTGTGGGAAGCAGCAGACTGGTTTATGATTTGTTTTGTTTTTTGTTTAATCTGAAAATAGTTTCTGGAAACCTTGGTAAGGGTCTGTTTGTGGAATAAGCAATTCCTTAAGAATTCATATTCATTTATCGAATCAATATTTAATGCAAGTAGATCTGCAAAAAAAATATGTCTTTTAGGTAAGTATGATGTATACATCTAACAACTGTATATGTTCGCATAATTTTTCCGAGAGGAAAACAAAAGTAAAGTCTGTGGCTAATAATTTTTTTTTTGTACTGGGGATCGAACTTGGGACCTTGTGCTTGTGAGGCAGGAGGCAGAACCACCATGGCTAATAATTTTTAAAAGACATTAGGGAAACAAGTTTGTAGTGAAAGAAAGCTGTGTTTGGCTATTCCGTCTTTGAGCTAGTATAATTGTAAGAGAAGACACAGAACTCACAAGAAGTTCCAAGTAGCTGAACATGACTCTAGCAATTACTTTTCCTTTCTTTTGTGGAGAACATTCAGCACAATGACGGTGTGAATCAAAGTTTTCATATGCGGCTTGGAGTGAAGTAGACAGAAAGCTCCCTTAGGATTCAGACATGAGACTATAGCCAGCCAGATGCACAGGGATCGCTCTAAGGAGTCCAAGGGGAAGTTGAGATCTAGATGCCACCCAGTAGTGGTGATCACTAATCTTCTGCCTGCCAAGAGCAGGGCCCCAGCCAACCAGCTGGGAGCTGAGGTGGGTGGAGATCTCAAGCACTTTACAGTGGTACCTTGGTTCACAAACTTAATTCATTCTATGATTCTGATGTCAAACTAAATTGGTTGTGAAGTGAATCAAATTTCCCCATAAGGTTCAATGTAAATAAAGTTAATTCATTCTGACCCCTATGAACATGGTTTCGAACCAATTTTGTTGCAAACTGAATCAAATTTTCCCATAAGATTCAATGCAAATGAGGTTAATTCATTCTGAACCATGTGTATTTTTTTACCACAAAAATAAGAAACCAAGTACAGTACAGTACAGCACAGTATGAAAAGAGAGAACATTAACCTTGGTTGAAGCATCTTCTGGCTTGGAGGACAGGAAGGTGGGTGGGGAGGAGTTTATTGTTTGGAGGGAGAGTCCTCTCCTTAAGGACACGGGGAAGATTGTCTTCAGGGGTTTCCTCTCTTTTCTCATAGCTGTTGGGTCAATTTTGACAAAAAAAAAAAAAGCAAACTTTGTCACTTTTTTTTCTCCTCCAGAAATGAGAGACCATGTTATCATTCATCAGATTCAACATTCTGTTCATTACACTTATGTTGGGGTGGTGCTTCTCACAGAAATCCTGGCACTCATTCCATTTTCCATAGTGGATTTTATCCCATCACTGCTAACCTTCTCCATGTCTTCCTCTTCCTCAGTGGAATGCTTCTCAACAAGCACCTTCTGCTGCTCTCTCTGGAGTTCAGCAAGTTCCATCTTTGGCTCCTCCTTGTGGTTCTCAACAAGCTCCTCTATGTCTGCACCATAGACATCCAGACCCATACTCTTGTCCATGGACACAATCTCCTCCACTGCCTGTGCCTCAGGCCCTTCAAAGTCATGTTCAGTGACACATTCTGGCCACAGTTTCCTCCAGGCTGAGTTTAAGGTCCCGTACATGACATTTTCCCAGGCTTTATCAATGCAGTGGAGGACATTGAAATGTTTCTTCCAGAACTCCTTCAGAGTCAAGGGCGTCTCTTCAGTGACATTAAAACACCTGGTGAAGAGCGCCTTTGTGCACGGCTCCTTGAAGTTGCAGATCACTTACTGGTCCGTGGGCTGCAGAAGAGGGGTCATGTTGGGGAGGAACTTGACTCAGGGTCCTCAACATCCAAGGCTGGAGGCTGTGCCGGGCACTGTCATTCAGAAGGGGCCACCTTTCAGGCAGTTGTCAGAAAAAATATTTCTGAACAGTGCAAACACCAGTGCAGCCATCCCTTGAACAATTGCCTTGTGACCCAAGCTTTCGCACTGGCCCTCCACACAACAGGCAGTCTGGCCTTCTTCTCATTCTGTTCCTTGAATGCTGAGGAGTCTGGGAATTGTGCACCAGTAGTGGCTTAATCAGATCAGTGCTAGCGTTTATACACAGCTAAAGGGTCACTCTGTCCTTCATTGGCTTGTGCCCCAGCAGTGCCTTTTCCTCCATGTGATACAGGTTCTGTTGGGCATCCTCTTGCAGAAGAGCCCTGATTCATTACAGTTGAACTCTTGTTGAATGATGTATCCTTCTGCCTTCATGAATTCTGAGAATTCTTTCTTGTAGGCTTCTGCAGCGGCCTTGTCAGAACTAGAAGCCTCACCGTGTCCTATCACACTGTGGATGTCACTTCTGTTGTGGAATTTATCAAACCACCCCTTACTGGCTTTACATTCATCACTTGTTGCACTTGGAGAGGGGTTTTCTTGCAGTAACTCACGGCAATTTCCTGGTTTTTCCACAGATCATAGCTTCACCAATGCTATCACCTGCCAGCTGTTTCTCATTCAGCCACACTAACACAGGTTTTCCTCCTCTTCCACCACTTGTGTGCTCTGCTTGGTTAACATCGTTACTCCTTTGCCATATCAGCTCCTTCGATGGCATCTTTATTCTTCAAAGTAGTAGAGATTGTCGACTTCGACATCTTGTACTCCGAGGCTAGATCACTCACATGAACACCACGTGCATGCTTTTCTACAGTTTCCTGCTTCAATTCAATGGTTATTTTCTTCAAAACCTTCTTACCCTTTTGCTCTGCACCTTCTTGTTACCTTCATTACTGCTCTGGACTTTCTTTTTATCACCATGATGGCTCTGCACTTTCTTTGGAGCCATGCTGGACTGAATAATACTGTACAGTACTATATGTGCTAAAAAGGACACAAAAAAATTCACAGCAAGTGTGCACAGGTCTGTCTGCAACCACAATCTTGACTAGAGGAAGCTACCATGTGTCAAAGTGGGGAATATGGCTGCATTCGTGCTCATTGCCTAATGCAGAGTTCAAGAACAAACCTGACAATTCCAGTTTAACAAGTGAACAAAGCCTGCTTAAGGATAAGAAATAGAATAGAAGATGGCTTGGCCTTAGGGACAGGAGGGAATGGAGCTTAAGACAACAGATGTTGAGAATGGAAGCAACTAAAGAGCAATAACCTGTGTGTCTTACTAAGCAGTGGATATCCAATTCTGCAGCTGTGTCTGGCCCCCAGTATGCACAGAGGAAACAGTGAAAGTCCTGTCAGACCTCCATCAGCATCCTCTGAAAGCAGCAACAACCATTCGTAAGAGCCCGGGGGAGTTGACATGTCGGACCTCCTGGGACCTCATCACACTTTTACAGGACCTAATGTGGAGGAAGGACCAAGGGCAGGTAGGAAGTGGAAGACACGATGAATTCTACCTGTTCTATTTAAGCCTGCAAAAGAAAGCTCTGAGCTCTGTTCTCTTCGTGCCTTTTGCCATCGAATCTGAGATTAAAGCATGACTTTAGGGGTAAGGGGTAAAGCAGCTTCCTTACAAGACTCTACGATTTGTGGGTGAAGGAATCTTGTCTTTTATCTCTGTACAGCCAGACCCAGTGTAAAACCAGGACTAGTCACTCCTCTCCAGGAGCTCCAGTAGCTGAGGACCCATCATACACCTCACTAGGCACTAACCCCACCTCTGGGTGACTGATCACTCTAGACCTCCCTACCACATAGGGGTGAAGAAAAGCCAGCCAGCACTGTGTGCATTAGCACCCAGACACAGGGACAAGCGACTGTCCATGGGACAAAGAAGGGACAAGAGCAGGAAAAATCTGTCTTGCTGTCTAGTGCTCAATTTCAGCAGTTTGAGTAAGATTAAAACACAAATCCACAAACCACACTGAGTCAAAGAGCGTCCCTGTTGCTCTCTCAATCACAGCAAGGCCTTGGCCTAGGCTGCACAGTGTATGCCAGATGGATGTGAACAAAGGCTGCCCTGCCTCAGGGACAGAGCAGAGGAGAAAGTAGCCAAGGCTTCCTATACAGACAGGAAGTCACCAAGGAAAGGGAAGCACTGAAGTCTTGTTCTGCATGTGAATACTGCACCTCGCACTCCTTGGGGAACCTCATTTATAATGTGATGACATTTTAAAAACAATGCTGAGATGGGGTGGTGAGGCTCAGGGCTACAGGCCGCTATCCCAAGGGTACTGCCCACCATGCTGCAGAGAACAGTGCACTGCCTCAGCCACATACTGAGGAGGTTTCTCCCTCAAAGTGCGCATGTTCACACTGCGCACACATGGTGGTTCAAACAAGGTCAGGAGTAGCCAGGCCTGATTCCAACAGGGCTGAAGTGTGTAACTTCCTCAAGGAGAGGTGCCCCAGAGAGAGCACTATACTTCTGACAGCAGTCTGGCATAGCAGGCATCTGCCTGATTCTCAGTCTTAAAAGGAGAATTTCATCATTTTGCTGTTTTCATAATGAATCTGAGCTGGGTGTGGTGCCACAGGACTGCAGTCCAGGTAGTCTGTGAGGCTGAGGCAGCAGGATCCCAAATTCAAGCCCATCCTGGACCTCTTCATGAGTTAGTGAAGCCCTGTCTCTTAATAAAATATTAAAAAGTGATGGGGATGTAGCTCAGTGGTAGAGTTTTTATAGGTTCAATCTCTTGTACTTGAAAAAAAAATGAGTCCTTACTTGCTATAAACACAGATCCACCAACCTTCTAAAATTCTGCAACCTCTGCAGGGTGAAGTACGATATAGAAATATGGCTGAACAATACTCCCACTGGTGGTGCAGAACCAGATCTCTTCATGTAAATAATGTGTAGGCTCTGCCCCAAGAAGGTTTTGTTCAGAAGTGGTTCAGACATCTTTTATTTAGTGAATTTATATCCTACCTCTTTCCAAAAACCATCTGAGGCAGATCACAAAGAATTAATAGGATAAAATAGAATATATAATAAAATGGAAAGGAAATAGTAAAAATAGGAGGAAACAGAGAAATAAATATTCTAATCCTGAAAATCAACCGTATTTCTGGGATGAGCATAAAACTTAGCCCAGAAACTTCAGGATATCTAAGAAAAAGTTGGAAATAAAAAATTATTTAATTTGTATTATCAAAGAAAGTGAATTCTGTTCATTCTCTGGTCAAATAAGATTTTTCTGAGTACTAAGCTCAGAGATAGGTTTCATGTGAGGAACACATGTCGAAAGGACTCAGATTTTATGGCTGCACAGCAAGGGCCTATAATTACGTGAACTTTCAATATGATTTAAAAGCAAGGCTTTGAAACTAATTTGGAAAAAGTCTTTCTTTGGGAAGGTAAAGCAATACCAGTAACTTTTCCAATGAAAGCTGTCCAATGACCTTGTGACTCAGTGACAACATGGCATTTACAGGGGCCCAAGGTGGAGCTCAGTGGTAGGGTGTGCATTCAGCTTGAGGGAGGTCCTGGGTCCTATCCCCAGCAGCCCAAAAAGAAAGAAAAAGATGTCGTTGCTCTACAGAGTGTTTTTTTCCTACAGTTAACATGGGCAACATTTATGTTGCCTTCTGAGACATAATTACCCCCTTTCAAAGATGAGACTGAATCTCAAGGAAAATAAGTAACTTCCACAAGACTGAAAAGCGAGTGAGCAGTGGAGCAGGGCCTGACCTCTAGGACTTGGCGCCAAAGTTTGAGCTCATGTGCACACACGGGGTCTCCCCTGCTCACTACAGTGGGCAGGAGGCAAATCCCTGTCTGGCCAGAATGATTCTCAGCCTCTTCTGTGTAACTGTGACATATCCACAGGAAAAGAAATCACTTCAAAAGTTAAGCAAAACAGGAGTATGTACGGGTAACTTCAGCAAAACTAAATCCTAACACACAACTGCCTTTACTTCCTCGGTATACTGACAACCACTTTATTTCTTATCATTTCCTTCCATGACAGAATGCACAGCTTCCCACATATTCATGAATGAGGTTGTACTGAAAATAGCTGATTGTCTTGTGATCAGGTTAACTCTGACCTGGCTCTGGAAAAGAGAACATTCAGAATCTGTAATATGGACTCCAGCACTTCCTTCTGAAGTAATGTAAACAAATTTATTATTTCCTTATTATAAAAGTAATACATGGTATCATAGAAAAATTTTAATACAATCTAGGAGCCAGTTATCATCAATACAGACATTTTAGTGTACATCTTTTCAATTTTATTTCCATGCTGAGATTAGCTAACAAGTGGGCATTTAAAGATTGTCAGGCAGGGGCTAGGGATTTAGCTCAGTGGTTCCAGCGCCTGCCTCACAAGCTCAAGGTCCTGAGTTCGATCCCTGGTACCAAAAAAATAAGACACACTTCTCAAATATTGCATACTATCTCCTATGTAAGAAATCCAGAAATAAATACAAAGCAAAGAAAAAGATAAAATATAAATAAAGAGCAAAATAAAAG
>NW_004624778.1:3942698-3995858 GCF_000247695.1 Heterocephalus glaber
AAAAAAAAAAACTGGGCCGCGGATTTAGCTCAGTGGTTCCACCGCCTGCCTCAAAAGTGGAAGGACCCGAGTTCAATCCCTGGTACCAAAAAAAAAAGTTAAGATTGTCAGGCACCGTTCCATGCACTTAATTTATGCTTCCTTTTAGGGTTTTTTTTTTTCTTTTTGTATGTTTGGTTTTGTTTAGTTTTTTGAGACAGGGTCTTGCTATGTAGTCCAAGCTGACCTCAAACTTGAAATCCTCCTGCCTCCGCCCCCTAAGCACTGGGATTACAGTCATGTGCCACCACACTTCACTTTACTTAGGTTTCTTACTTCATTTTCACAAAGGTATATAAGGCAATTACTGTTACTGTTATTATTATTCCCAGTTTTTTGGTAACTGAGGTTATAACTTGCTCACAATCAAGAGTTCCCACCGAAGAACTTGCACTGTTGATCTATGATCTCAGCAAGGCAGACACCCTGTCTTTAATCCACTGTGCTTGGTAGAGACTTAACCAATGTGGTCAGTTTTATCTCTTTTTCCCATTCCATTATAGATTCTCTTACTTATTTACCTTGAGGTTTCTTGGCCTTGGCACTATAAACACTGGAGGCCAGATGGTTGGTCTCTGGGTCTGTCCTATGCAGTGAGGGCTGTGCAACAGCGTCTCTGCCCTCTACCTGCTACAGGACACAAGGGTCCCCAGTAATGATGACCAACAATGGCACTAGACAGTGCCAAATGTCCTGGGGGAGGAAGGCGGAACAGCAGCTTAGCAAAATTCTGCCCATCTCTGCCACATCATAGTCTGAATAACACAGACTATTCATTGAAATGGGCCTTTCCATACCTCACAGAAATGACTAAGTAAAGATTATCTACAATTTTCCACTTGTAAAGGGCCCTGCAGGGCAAACCCAGATATACTTTTTGTAGTTTCAAGGTGTCTTGCATCATTTGGTTTGTTTTGTGTTTGAATAGATGAATCTTTGCACATCTTCAAATCAGTCAAGCTGCAAACTAGTGTGGGGCAGGGTTTAGGGTGTCTTGTCAGTAATCCAAATCTTTTGGACATAGAAGGTTTTACAGAGCATCAAGTTAACTACATTCATGCAAACCTGAACAGGCATAAAGCCCAGAGCTTCCTTTCATATACCTCTTCCAGACACTCTGGTCTCTCCTCTCAGACTCCTGAGTCTAATACTTTTGCACCAAATTCCCCTTCACTGCAGTTCCTCTGCACACTGGTGTGGACATCAACCTCTCAAGAAGTACTGTCTGACCTGTCACAGTCTCTTCCGGGAAGCAGGACAGTGCCCGAGAAGGCCACCCCTCTGGCCCAGATGTGCCATTTCACCTGTGCTGCAGAGTTGCGCTGTAGTCGGGGAGCTCACTAAAACTGATTTCAATGGAGAACACAAAGACTGAGCATGGCTCCTGTGACCTCCTAAAACCCATTTTCCTTCCTGAATTTTCTCCCAGAAGTCAAACTGTTTACAAGAGCACTAATGGATTCACTCCCATCCTATGAGGCCCCCGAAGAGACCTCTCTGTAACTATCAACAAGCTGCTGAGAGGGGTCTCTGAACCCAGGCTGCAAATCCCCTGCGGCCTTCACCACTAAGGAGAAGATGCAGAGACAGGTTATATTTGGCTTCTCTAATTGCCCTAATTACCTCTAAAATAAATACCATGAAGTCTCATTTAACAGCAGAGAACTCCCCCGATCTGTTTGCTTTCTTCCATGCAGTGAAAGTTTTGCATTCTAAAATATTGACTAGTTCCATGTCAATAAGAAAGACAAAAGAGACAAAGACAGATTATGTGGTAATGAACTTCCTCAGGTCTTTTACTATTGAGCCCTATATTCTGACTTAACTTCAGTTCACTGGGTGGTAAGAATTGATAAGTACACTAATGAGAAGTGGGCATAATAGCATGGCCATTACAACTGCAAAGCTTTTTTAAAAGTGTAATAGTAAATCAACATCATTGGTACATAAGATAAATTCTATAAATTAGGGTGATTGACGCAAGTTGCTATGACAGAAAAATCTGCAAATCTCAGCAACTTAATTCAACATATGTTTATTTCTCACTTTGATAAAAGTGAAAGGTGCCTGACAGTGCTCCTCCTTTTTACATTTTTCTCACCCTGACTACATCATTTCTGAGTTTGGGGGAAGAAAGCAGTGAGGCTCTCAGCTACCTTGGGCTGGAGCGGCCAAACATTAGTCTCGTGGTGCTAGCCCAACAGGTAGGGCAGGGCGGGTGACTTACAGGACTCTTGGAGTAGCAGGTGGGCACCAGAATCTGTGTTCAAAAGATATTACTACGATACTTAAACACTGGAAAATAACTGTTGTATTTATATGTCATATAATAAAATGTCAACAAGCCACTAAAATGTTTTCCAAGGGTATCCAATGACATAGGAACCTATTATATAGACGGAAGTGAGCAAGATAGCAAACTGAATGTATGCTGTGTTATTAAAAAAGTAAAAATATACAGAAAAAAAGAAAACTATCACTTTGTCACAACAGTTCTCTGTGTATAACTATATGCTTATAGGTGATTTAATTTACACTGTATGCAGTCCCGACTGTTAAATTCTCCACAAAAAGCAACCATTAATTTTATAATACATTTTAAAAATTTCAGCCCGGGGATTGAACACAGTGCATTCACATACTGAGTAACATCCCTAGCTCTGTTATTTATTTATTTATTTATTTAGAGACAAGATCTCATGAAGTTGCTCAAGAAGGACTAAAACTTGTGACTCTGTTTCCAAGAGTACTGGGATTACAGCAAAAATATTAAAGAAAGAGCTTATCCTATTCAAATAAAACAGGTGTTTTGTCCAGCTCAGTATCTAATACATACATTATGCGTAATAAATCCTCAAGTGCTGGAAGAATGAATAAAAAGGACAGGGCCGGGGATGTAGCTCAGTGGCGCTTTTTTGGTACCACAGGAAAAAAAAATGAATAAAAAGGAAACACGAAACTAAGAAATTTGTTACACTCATATGAAAATCTATTATAAGATTCAGTTATATAATATATGTTATAAATGTATAATAGATTCATCTATTATAAAACTCAGTTTTGAGTCTCTTAGGTGTGCTGGTAATAAAACACAGGCAGAAATACTGGAACAGTCCTCAAGACCCAACGGCTCTGGTTTATACGTTTACATTTGCTGTTAAGCTTCAGACTTCTCTTTTCCAACTACATAAGTTAAAATTAGAATTTAAAACTATGAAATTTCAAGGTTTTTTTGGTACCAGGGATTGAACTCGGGACCTTGCACTTGCGAGGCAGGCGGTAGAACCACTGAGCTACATCCCTAGCCCTCAAGTTTTATTTTTTAATTAAAGCATCTCCATTTCCTAACAAGATATAAATAAACTGAAGGGCTGGAATTACAAAAGTGAACATTTATTGATCAGCTGCCATTGGTAGGCACCATGCTAAGCATATCATATTCTTCATCTAATTTATTCCTGAAAGTCAGGTTTTGAAGAAAGATTATGCCCATTTTACTGAAGAGGGTTTGACTCCAGTGAGACTCTGGAGCCTATACTCCTAGCTACTGTCCCATCATTTGTACCTGTAAATTATATTTTGGCACTGAGAAATGTAAACTTTAACAGGAGGTAGAAAAGACACAGTAGTTGGGTACTCAAGGTGCATTCCAACTCTTTTCTAATGATCGTTCTTTCCAGCAGAGGTAAGGATATGTTAAAATTACATATTTTAGACTCCTTTGCACTAGGTCTCCAAGGGTGCTTTAGAGTCCACAATGAGACATCATCACAGAGCTCCTTGCCCCCTTGGAGACAGAGCTACAGAGGTGGAGATGTCCATTCCCTCCACTAAACGGTACAGCCAAGGCAGTCATCTGCTCATGCTTACTACAGCAGACCTGCACGATTTCTGCAGTGTCCTGATCATGAAAGGTGGACACTCACTCAAAAAGCATCTCTCCGATGCCTTCAATTTTCCCAGGTACTGTATTGTACAAGTGATGACAAGTAAAATACACACATCCCTGAACTTAGGGCCCTTTATAGTCTAGTTAGGGGAGCAGAAATTAACTACAGAAATTCAAAATCTAGTTATATTTACAATCTTTGATTACTCTTTAAGTTCTGTCTGTTTTCATGTTATTCCCTATGCCACGGACACCATCGGGAATTTCTGGAATTCACCACTTACTGAATGTTTAGTCCAGTTTACTGACCTTAACTATCAAACTAAGTTTACAATCAGATGTTTAGATATCAATTAAAGAAAAATTGAGGCCAGTAATGATGACAATGCAAAACATCTAGCAATGGCCACCATTCAATGATTACAGTAAGCAAAACTATTCTGTCCTACGATTAATGGGAAATGCAATCATGATGTCAGTGTGGAGGAAAAGAATTGGTCATACTGATGGACCATTAATGGAGCCTGTATCCCTGGCTCCTGGAATATTGATTTCACTGATGTTCTTTCTGCAGTCAGCTCTATCTCATTTGTTATTACACCATGGCATCTTCTAGCTAGGAGGGTTACTACTCAGCATTATCACAGGGAACGATTCAGCAAGAGGTGTTCTCGGGCTCAGATCTTTCACCATTTGGGGGGCTCAGTAAGTCATGCTATTAAACTGGATTTTGGTAAGTCAGAAGACATGACAGTTAAATTATTTCTTTCTGGGTCTAGATTCTGGACAGCATTAGATATTACTGTATCATTACAGCTTCCAGACAAAAGATAAGAACACTTCACAGGGGTACACAGTTAACCTAGTCCACAAAAATGCTTTGCTTTAAAAAAAAAGCAATAGATATTTATAAGGTTATGTCATAGTTTTGTTGGAAATAAAGAAAAGATGCCGCTTAAATACTATCAAAATTTTATATCCTTTCATTTGGTTTAACTTTTGGGGGGGGGCATTAAGAGTAAGAGGTAGGGGAAAGGAAAGAAGGGAATGGAATTAATATGAGAAAATGAAAAAAGGAAACAAAGTCTTTGTAAACAGGGAGGGATGGAGGGGTTGAAGGGAGGGCTGGGGAAGGGAGAAAAAATAAGAACCAAGAGAGATTATGTAAAGGTGCATATCTCCAATGATGCATGTCATTATATTGCAGACCTAAAATGTACCAATAAAAAGATATACAAAAAAAAAAGAGTAAGAAAATTTATTGGGGAATAGGAATGGAGAATAAGAATAGCTCCTGAGAGACAGGAAGGGGTCCCAAATGGGTTGCCCTGGTTTAACTTTTAATATAAGGAGGAAAAGAAAAACACAGAGCTAAATACCTACGTGTTTCTGGCATCTGAAATTCAGTAAGCGTATGTCTCAATATCAGCCGATAGCAGACTCTAGTCATCTCCGCACCTTATACATAATAAACCTTAAGCTGTTGCATGAATGAACGTATATGAAACACAAAAGCCATTTCAAGTGGCATCATTATATTTCAAAATGATTCCAATTTCCATATCGGGTTATAAGGATTAAAGATAATTTGAGTCAGTTAGCTCTTATTACCCAGATTCAATAATGAAAAACTCGTATTTTCTATCCAGAATCTGCAGTATGGCTCAATGGGGAGGCAGGGCAGGATGTTCTTCTATTTTTGAGACAAATGACACAGCCTCAACAAAAGTGGTTACTTCCGTTGTCACAATACTTATGAAAATATTTCTAAAGTATTCATAGTAGATTTTCAAAACGACCTGAAGTTTACCATCATTTAGCTCTTTAAAGATAACAACCTGAAAAAAAAAAAAGACAACAACCTGGGAGCAGGGGAAAGCAGGCTGGGGTGACCTCCTTGACGTGAGTCCTGCATAGGAGATGAGCCAAAGCATCCTGGGAAAGACAGGCTTGGTTCCAGAGCAGGAGGTGTCCAGAGTGAGCTGGTCCAGGATTTGGGAATGGCCATGGGAGGGACACTTGGCCACTAAGCACATGCCAGACTATAGCCGTGCAGAGTGTGTGTTGGGCAAGACATGCGTCGTCTCCTAGCAACCAGACATCATCTTCCCCATTTGTGGGTGAGAAATCTGAGGCTCAGTGAATTAAATACCTGTACTGGACAAGGGTGTCACGACCAAGAAATGGTGGGGCCTGAAGTTGAACCTCCAGCTGGCAGGTCCAACCAACCTAAACAAGGAAGATCTGTCTGCTCCTCAGGAAGTGCTTTGACTGCAGGTGGTAATGAAGTGCTTTCTCCCCTTTGGAAAAGGTGGGGAGGAGCTCAGGGAAGAAGGTTAGAGCACTAGAGAAGCAGGTGGGGTTCAAGCCCAAGACCCAGCCAGGGGATGCGGAGACCTCCGCTTTCAGACACCAATGCCAGACTTGTGTTCACAGCAATTCAATTCCAAGTTCCCACCTGCTGCTCAGCTGACCTCCCTGCATGCTCCAGTCCAGCCAGCAGGGGCAGAGGAAGGACAGTTCTGGCTGAAGCTGAGCAGGCCCGGGAGGGCAGGGCTGGCACCACAGCACTCTTCGGGTCAAGAAGGGCTGCTGGGTGAGCGGCACACCTGGGTGAAGCAGCTCCACACGTCTGTGCCGTCTACAGTGCCCGCTTCCTTCCCGGCAGCCTGCAGGGGGGTGGTGGTGGTGGTGTCACTCTGGCCTTGGTATCCTGAATGGCAAGCACACTAGCTCCCTGGTCTTGTACCCCATGTCCCCCAAATTACACACTGTGCCTACAGCTTGCCAGCTACTCTGCATGGACCACCTGCTAACCCCCACTGGTACGGTGGCCTTCAAATGACCCATGGATCACTGGCCCCCTTTTTCCATTCACTCACCCCGCACGCAGTTCTTAAGCAATCTTACTGGAGAGCAGCAAGCACTGGGCAAGGCCCCAGGAGAGCGAAACCAAAGACCACAGCACCAGCCTCTGACTGGCTCCTAAGCCCGGGAGCACTGAGGCAGCAGAGCTCTGTGCCTGGGCAGGAAGCAGCCCTCTGACAGTAGCAGAGGGCTGCCCTGGGAGAGCACAAGTGGGCCACCTTCAGAAGGCAGGGAAAACGAACAGCTAACCTGTTGAGTGCTCACCAGACGCCAGAACTTTCTTGTGCATGAACTCATTTGATTTCTACAAAAACCTTAAGGTGTTGTTAATTTTTAAAAATTTTAATTTACACAGGGAAACTGAGTCACACGGGAGTTAATCTGCCCAAAGTCACAGAGCTGGTAAGTGGGGGGAGGGGCTAAGTCCAGGTTGTCGGGCGGGGGTGTAGCTCAATGCTGCTGCACTTCCCCAGCTTGTGTGAGGCCCTGGGTTTGGTCCCTAGCCATGCAAAAATAATAGTAATAAATAATAAAAAAAAAGTCAGGTGGACTCATTCCAAAACCCCCACTTTTACCACTGTCCTGCATTGCTGCTTCCAACTGTTTGCACACATACGGAGCTCAATGAAAGTTAGATAAACTGTGTACTGTCTGTTTTATTCATTAAAGGCCTGGCCTCCTCTGCAGTCTAAGGTCCAGCTACCAGGGAGTAAGGACAGTTGCCGACTGACCCCAGATCAGATGCAGGTCTGCTGTTGATACAACTGAATGGTACGGCTCCAACTTAGAAACCATCATGTCCTAAACCTTTGCTAACAGGATTGTATTATGAAAATATTTCCCAAATATTATTAGATAGGGTAAAGTACTCTATCAGCAAAGCATATTTTAAGGTGTAAACGCTGCTAAAATGTCACACTTCTGCAGTACTAGTAGTCATGCAGATTTGACGATACATTTTGTGGAGAAAGGGCATACAGGAGAATGAACCTGGGGCCTTTGCAGTGACCCGCACCCCCATTCCTGCTTTAATTTTATATTTGGAGGCAGGGTCTCGGTAAGTCACTAAATCGCCCAGGCTGGGCTCAAATTTGCAATCCCTCTGCCTCAGGCTCCCAAAGCGCTGGTATTACAGGTGTGTGCCACCATGTTCATCGGACCAGACAGTTTTTCATGCTAGTGGCCAAAAAAGTAAGCTTAAGAGAAGGCAAGAAAGTAAACAGACACTTACATCGCAATCTCAGAAGAGGTTTTGGCTAGAGACAAAATTTTAAGTGAAAGCAACAATGACTATGTTTACTTTTCCTTCGGTCCTATCAACAGCTGACATTTCTTCCGCACTTGTTACCACCTCTCTGGGTACAATCTTACTTGACCTCAGAGCAGCCTCTAGAGCACCTCTGCCCTGTGTCAAGGTGCGCAGACTGACAATCAGGGCGGTCCTCGGTGGAGCGACGATATGGTCCAGGCGATCTGGCTCCAGAACTCACTTTCTTAATCATCACAATGTAATTAACATGTGAAAATCTTAAAAATGTATGAATATGGCCAGCCATGGTGGCACATGCCTGCAACCTCAGCACCTGGGGAGGCTGAGGCAGAAGGATCACAAGTTTAAGGCCAGAGTGGGAAACCTAAGTGACTTACAGGGACTATCTCAAAATTTAAAAAAAAAACTTAAAAGGGATGGGATTAAAATGCCATGTGAAAGCCCTGGGTTAAATCCCCAGTACTGAAGAAAAGAAAACGAAAAAATGTTAAGTGGGAACAGGTGAAAAGTGAATTTCTAAGGTGCAATTCACTAAGCTGCGGCCAGCGAAAGACAGAAAACAGAGAGGACCTACGAGATAATCTGTGAGGCCAGGAG
This sequence comes from Heterocephalus glaber, assembly GCF_000247695.1. Next base: position 3,951,362 of record NW_004624778.1, read on the forward strand.
GCAGAACACAGTGGCAGGGAGATGGCCCCTGGCACCATCCCATGGGCACCCCAGGCACCCAGGAGTCCTGTCGCTTCCAGGAGCCGAGTGAGTGAGGAACAGCCTTGACTTACTACTTTTAATACACAGAAGAGTGCAAGAGTCGCCATTTGTCCTCTGGCCCCAGGCCTCCAACATATACAGTAGGTCTGAAAAATCACTTTCCACAAACTGTCTCAAAGCAATCCTAACAGTACCCCTGCAGTGCCCCATCACCTCCCTGTCCCTGCCAGGGCAGGAGTCGCCCTCCGCATCCACAAGGGCTGGGTCCTGCATTCCCGTGTGCACTGCATGGAAGGGCACCATGAAAGGGCACAGGCACAGAAAGTGAGATCCGATTGACATCCAGAGGCAGGGGTTGTCTTAATTACTTCTCTCATTGCTGAGACAAAATACCTGACCCCAAGTTAAAGGGGGAAAGGTTTCTTTGGGTTACAGTTCATAGAGGTTTCAGTCCATAATCGCCTGGCTCCAAGGCACAGTGGCAGAGGGGCAACAGTTCATGGTGGACAGACAGAAGCAAAGCAACAAGGGACCTTAACAGCGTCTTTCTGTCCCTTTTATCCCAGACAGACTGCCAGAATGAGGGCAGTGCCAAACCAATCAGTGTACTGGTTTAGTAATCACACGCCCTTAACCCCAGCCTCACACTTCCTAGATTTAGCCATTTCTGAAAAAGCCATCTATGACCGCATGAGGCTTTGGGGGAACATCTAGACCCAAACCATAACAGGGGTCAAGCATCTCTCTGAATATAAGATTCTAGACTCAAAATATTTATAATAGATACAAGTAATTTCTGAACAATTCTGTGTGCTCAATTTTTAGTATTTAGTACCAATTAACATCCACTTGTTTTAAGCCTGTGAAAAGACCTTTGGTTTAGAAAAATAATATTTATAACTAACACAACAACAGTTTGAATTGTTTTATATTTACTAACTCAGAGTGTGTGTCTGCCTCTTTCTGCTCCACTGTGTCCATGTGTACACACACACACACACGTCTCCATACACATAGAAACATATTCACACTGACAGTAACTGACTTACACTAATCTCATTGTAATCCAAGTAACATTTACCTTTTTTTTTTTTGGTACCGGGGATCGAACTCTGGTCCTTGCGCTTGCGCAGCAGGTGGTGAAACCACTGAGCTAAATCCCCAGCCCAACATTTACATTTTAAGCCAGGTAATGCTTTGCTTCAGGGAGGGCCATCCTGCACAGTGTACGGCACTCAGTGGTGTCCCTGGCCCACACGCCAGTACAACCCCTGCTGTGGCAACCAAAACCAACACACACTGCCAGTACCCCCAGCCAGCAGTCCTCCTGCCTCAGCCTCCTGAGTGCTGGGATTACAGGTGTTGACCACAATGCCGGGTGATACCGTTATTGACAAACATGTTTTACACATGGAAAAACTGAGGCACAGAAATGTTAGATAATTCATCCAACTTCACACAGCTTAGCAAATAACAGATACAGAATTTAAATTCATGGATTTATTTTTAACTCTAGAATCCCTGGTCTTAGACAAGGAATTGTACTTCATAGTGTAAACTATTTAGAGAATAGTTTTAAAGTCTAAACTGGAATCCACTCGTGTCTTTCTTAAAATACAATATGGTATGAAAGCTCACAGTACAGTATTTGATGTCTGAGATTCTGGCTCCTACCTCTACCCCTTTCGTATATTTGTTCCTTAGAGAAATTATTTATAATTTTATTAACATAGATAACAATTATGTCACAAGATAAAACAATTCACTGATTGTGAAAAGTGACCTGTAAGGCACAGAATTAGCTTGTCTCCAACAGTGTGTCCTGGGCCAGGGCCACAGCTCAGTGGCTGAGCGAGTACTTGTATGTGTAAGGTCCTGAGTTTGATCCCCAGTGCCACAAAAACCAAGCAAACAAAATTGCTGTGGGTATGTACATGTTAAAGGTATTGTTTCTATAATGGCCAGTGGCACTTACTCAGTATGAAATAACATCTCGTTTGAGAAATTTTTTAGAGAGCTAAAACTTAAGGGTTTCCTGAGCTTTGTTCTTAGGTCTCCATGTTTAAATCTGTCAAATGGGTACTAGTGTTAACATTAGGAGATGTCATCATGCATGCATTTGTAAGCACAGTGCTTCACACGCATAAAAAAACAAGGAAACACACATTCCATAACACTGAAGACAGTGTCTCACACACACATCTGTGTGTGTGTGTATATATATATATGTTTCACATATACAACACACACACACACACACAATTTACAGTATGTTCCTTGACTAGAATTTCCTTGACCACAAGTGACCTTCGAATAACCGATGAAGATTCCCAGATGGTGCACAGGGAGTCCTCCTGGCTGACGTACACATGAGTGTTCTGCAATATGCATGTCTGCTGTTTGGAGCAAGTAACACCAACACAACTTGGGGACATCACCATTTCAAAATATGAGCTTGACAGGGAAATAGCTCTTTAGAAAAGACTAATAGGTACCCAGAACCCCAAACACACCCACTAAGAAAACTGAATGTTTAGAGGAAGTGACCTCGGTTTACAGTCCCACATCTCCCATCACACCGTTGGTGACATCTGGTGACACTCTCCCTGGCCCCATACAGCTGTTGTGCACTCCCCATCCTCAGAGCTAAGGCTGCCCTGGCTCCGCCTCCTTCTCTGCTCACCCCAGGGGCACCAAGAAGATGACACTGTGTCCTCCCTGACAGAGGCAGGGCAGACACAGACGTCACACACAGACACCCTTGTCCCTCCATTCAAAGCCAGGCCTCTGCTGCTTCCAAACTTGCAGCTCACCTTAATAACGCACACAAAAGCCCCAGAGGTGCAATCATTTCTAAGTGCAATTTATTGCAGAAAGGCCCAGGTCTGCTAATGTCTCTTCCCAAATGTCTGATCATCCACTTCTGTCACAGATAGAGAGGAGCTGCTACCTTACATCCAGCTGCTGGGGTGGACCTCAGGAGAATAGTTCCCTCTCAACAGGCAACAACAGCAGGGCTATTTCAAAACCTCACTACATTTTAAAGGTGTTATTTGTTCAAGCAGACTTATAAATCACCACAAAACATCTTTTTTGAAGTATGCAATGGTCTGTGGGATTGCTAGATATTTCCAGATGGGCTAGAATGACTAGGAAACATCTTGCCAGGCAGCTCATGTAAATGATGGGGGGTGGCTACATGTCATAATAAAAGCAAAGCATTTTAAAAGATTTTAAATCAAGATTATAAGACCTACTTACTGCCTGCCAGGTGTGGTGGCACACACCTATAATCCCAGCAGTTGGAAGGCTAAAACAGGATTGTGAGTTTGAGGTCAGGCTGGGCTATACAGCAAGATCTTGTCTCAATCCAGCCACCCCCTAAATAAATAAATAAATAAATCCCATTTAATACACTGGACTCTCAAGTTACAACGGGCCTGACATACAAACAACTTGGGTTAATTAGGTGAATGGAAGATTCATCTGCCTCTGGTTATCTATAGTGTGTATCCAGGTAAACACCCAGATTTCAGCTGTATTGACTTACAACCAATTTGAGTTATAACCAGCCCTTGGGAACCAATCGAGTTTATAAGTCAAGAGCTCATTGTATAAGTAAATATATTTTAACGTATCAAAAAATGTTGCTCCCAATATTGTTTCTTTTGTTTTAATGCAGCTAAAATCGTAAAATAAAGCATTCTTTTTTATTTATCTCACAGATTTGGGGACACAAGTAAATGTACACACACAGGAAATATACGGCTGCTCCACTGTTCTGCAGCAAAATCATAATCTCCTTGCATTTCATAAGAACTTGCCTTTCTCTGTAGAGTTTCTTTTCAATAAACACGTATTAAAGGGGATACTGCACTTGGAAAAGCTCTTATCGCAATGGAGAAGAGGGCTGTATTCTCTCTGAGAATCCTAAAACAATGAGTTCTTGAACTAGATACTATGATTTAAAAATGTAGCTGAAACCCTCAGCCTTCTGAGTTTGAATTTCAATCCCCATGGCTGGACAGCTGAAATTCTCCTTCCTGCATATTAATTGGGTTTACTCTCCACCTTATGGTGTCATTGTTCACAGATGGTTACTCCAGGCTCGGCTGCATCTCAGTAACATTTGAAATGCCCCTGGGTAATAACGGGTGTAAATGATTGCTTGTACCTTTCAAAGGAGGCACTATGACTGTTAGTGGCTGATAGGGTACAGCTGTGGATGAAGCTCACATTTGCTTTTAGGGCCTTATGTGCACTGTGAATTAAAGAAATTTTGAAATATGTTTATTAGCTGAAAAAATAATAAGTGCCACTCAATATTTTTAAAACACTGTTTAATGAAAAAGCAGCTTTTGAGACTAAGAAAAGCAAAAAGGTTGACTTCACAGATGCTCATTTTTCTGCCTAATTACAGAAACAATGTGGGGTAAAATGTAAGTCAGAACAAAACCTAGACAGAATCATTTAAATGGATACAGACTAAAACAGAAGGCAGATCCACATGTACTTCTGTAGTACAGATATGTAGTGTGGTGCCACAGTGTGACTAAGCGTCCTCCAAAGGCCCATGTTCCCAGTTTGCAGCACTGGAAAGAGAAGGTAGAACCCTTAGGAGAAAGGACCTGGAGGAGGAAGTCTGGTCCGAGGGTATGCCCTTGAAAGAAAACACTGGGACCCAGCCCCTTCCTGCTTTCTCTTTCACTTCTGGGCCACTGTAAGTGAGCCGCTTCCTCTGTCTCATGCTCCCTCCATGACATTCTGCCTCGCATGCCAAAAAGCAACATGGCCGTATGACTGTAGAGTGTGACCGTGGATTGAAACCTCCACAATCATGAGACAAAATAAACCTTTCATCTTTTTAAGTTGACTTATCTTAGGTACAGAATATGTCATAGTAATTGAAAGCTAACTAACAATTAAATTGATTCAGAGTACCAGGCTACACTGGACTGTGCATAGGATACCAAAGGCCTTCCAACCGTTAAATGGAAACTCTTCTCTGATAGAAAAGATTTCAGTCATACAAGCTGGGATATGATCAAATACTGGGTTATAGTACAAACCGTACAGGTGATCAAAGCAAAAGAATCTGAGGAGGAAAGAACAACAGGAGCTACATTCGTTGGAGTTTAAAGAACTGGGCTAACAGTGGTGAGTGAGGAACAAAGGATGATCACAGCAGCGATCCTTAACCAGAGCACACTTCAAAATCACCTAGGAGTCCGGTAGAGCAGCACACACTCACAATTCCAGCCACTCAGGAGGCTGAGGCAGGAGGATCACAAGTTCAAGGGCAAGCTGGGCAACTTGGCAAGACTCTGTCTCAAAATAAAATATAAACAGGGCTGGAGAAGTATAGCTCAGTGGGAAAGCACCCCTGGGTTTGAATCCCCGCACCCCTCCACACCACAGCACCATCTAGGGACTGTTCTACAATGGATTTTTTTCCAAAATTTTTGGGCTTCCATACAGAGATTCTAATTTTAATGGAAGCAAGAGAAAATATATTTTGAAAATATTTTTCAAGTAATGCTAGTAGGACTCCGGGCTGTGAACCACTACACAAGAGGTTAAAAAAAGAAAGAAAAACTCTTTAAGGAAATTAGTGAACAAGAGATCCCAGTGAGACTCTAGCCTGTGGTCATGGCAACAGGAATAGAAAGAACTAGTCCTAGAATCACCATGACTCAAATCAACTCAGTAGTAGGACTCAGTGAAGAAGAAGGTGTGAAGGTCTTGAACCCTCCCAGTACTGAGCCTAGGTAAATGGAAGAACTTCTCTGAGGCTGAACAGACTGTAAATGTTAGGATATTGAACTGCCATTCAATTGGTGATTATGTCTGCAAAGAAATGGACATGTGGGAGGCCAAGGCCAGAAACGGGCAAACTTAGGGGAATGAAAGAGAAAGATCAGATGCCAGGAACTCATCCTCAGCCCCAGTTGGAGTGAAGGAAAGCGGAGGCATCTGCAAGAATAAGCTGGAGAAGAATGAAACTAGTGTCCTAATGGCCTAGAGAAGGGGGAGTAGTGAAAAGGCAGTAGGTCTAGAATTTTCCGCTGGGAAAAAAAATTATTGACTTTATTTAAAATAAGTTCCATAATAACTTGGAGAAGTCCACCCAAAAACCTCATATTGGATTTGTCTCGATTCCACTCCTGAATTTTAAGCACTGGAGATCTGAAAAACATCTTACTGACTTCATGTTCTCAGATTCCTCCTCTGTCAGGTGGGTCCTATGGACTCAATAAGAGCAGTCATCACACAATTTGGTCATCACCCAATTATTCACTAACCATAATGTACAGATAGACTCTCAGGGATGTCCGGGAACATGACCTTTCATCCATCTAGTCTTGCAGTAATGCCGCGTGATTTACTGGCCTCAAACTGGCATGTGCATGTCTCCAAATTAATAAGGATGAAAGATGGGAGTGACTCAGGCAAAGCTGTTCATACTCCATTCGTCACACTGAGCACAAGCAATGAGCAAGTCGCACCTGGTGAGCAGGCGGGCACACAGCCAGGGGCTCCAGAACGGACTGAAGGGATGTCAGGGCACAGACTGCCCGAGAAGGAAGGAGCAACTGTCTCCTGGTGGAATCTGTGCAGGCTGCATCACCAGCAGCTGCACTGCTGAGCAGGAACAAGACAAGGGCCTATGCTTCTGTTTAGGGACAAGCTACACAGCCTTCCTGCTTTGTGCAGAAATTTCCTTTATATAAATCTCAGTATTCTTTGACATCAAGGAAGCTCTGTCATCAGGAAACTGTGTCTGTTACTGCATTTCCAACGATGTCACTGCCGTCTGTTGCAGTTCCACACAGAACATACAAGACAGGAGATCCTGTAATTTTTCCAAGTGTTGGCTGAAATACAGATTTACCAGAATTGCTGAGCAGCATGGTACCATTTATCTTAAGGTTACAAGGAAGGGCTACAATAAAAACAACAGGGATATGCTCAGACAGAAGGGCCAATGGATTTCCTGTGAGTTTTGTATGTTTTCCTGACCCATCAGAGGGATTCTCCTCCTTAGCAACTGTCTGAACCACAGCCTACATGTTCTCATCTACCTCTAAGACACCAGAGTGGATCTCACACATTGAGCACTTAGCGCTGCTGTGGGCTGACCCAAGGCCTGGTGGGAGGCTGTGCAGAGCCACACTGACAGACTCACAGGTGCCACCTCCATCACCAGTCCCCAAGCTGGGCCACAAAGGAGCCTTGGGAAGCACTCCTGCAGCAGGGACAAAGCAGCAGGGGAACTCACAGAGGTGACCAGCAGTGGATCTGCACAGCTAGAGATGCCTCTCACCCAGGCAACTTCTGGGCCACCATTCTCTGGGCTCCGTCCTCAGCCCAGTTCGTGCAAGCCTCATCTTCACCCACTTGCTTCCCTAAATTAGCCAGGCACCTCCTAGGACCTCCCATTCATACAAAGCCAGCTCAGGCCAGTTCTCAGAGCCAGGGATAAAACACATGCTTTTCTTATTTCCCTAGAAAACACTTTGAGACAGACCATAACGATCTATCAGCGCCACTACTGTGAGAACGCCCATGTCCTCCAAAACCCGTATGTGACAGCAGTAGGAGATGTGGCAGGATTCGGAGCTGAGGAGGCTCGTGGGAGGCTGCCTGCCCCTCCCCATGGGAGCACACAGCAGGAAGTGCCACCCTGGAGGCAGAGAGCAAGCTCTCCGGAGCCGTGTGCAGTACCTGTCTGGCAGTTCCAGTTACCCAGCAGAAGGGACTTTCCTGTAGCAGCCTGAATAGACTACAATAAGCAGGAAAAGGGAATCCCAAGCCAGACACTCTCTCTGTAGGATCAAATGACCAGAATTCTCCTATGTCAGATAGGGTCATTATTTCTGCCTTAATTCTTGTTCTGCATCTCTTTAAATCTGACACTAATCTTCTTTTTCTTGGTTCACCTAACACATCTAACACCCCGAATTTACTGTTCTACATTTTAGACCATTTTCTGGCAATGCCTTCTTGACAAAGCATAAAATTTAGCAACATGAAACAATACATATTTCTAGACTTTAGAAAAAATACTTCCTCCTATAATACTTATAGAAACACATTAAAGGTAGGTTGGGTTATTCGTTGTGTGATTTACATAACCTATTACAAAGTTATACACAACATACAAGACCGAACCACTGTACAGTACCATCACTCATAAGATACTAGTTCACCTCACAGAGAAAATCCTGATCAATGAGCAGCACTGGCTCCCAGTCACTCAACACATGCTGAGCGCGCATTTAGGGGCACATGGTTCCTTACTCAGGGGACTGGGCTGCATGAAAATGAAATGCTTACAAAAGCCCAGTTATAGATTGCTCACCTGTTCACAATCACAGCTTTCTTTTTTATATTAAAATGATCTTTTATTCATTAAGTTTATTAGTACATTTTAGGTATCCATTATGATCACATTCATCATTGGGAATTGTACCTGTACATGATATATCTTGGTTCTTGTTTTTTAATCACAGCTTTCTTACATTAAATGTTAATCATTTCTAGAAAACTAACAGCAACCTCAAGTTCCCAGTGGAGGAACTCTGGGTCCACCTGACCACAGGGACCCCAGCCTGCCAAGTCTGGGACCAGTAGGTCAGGATCCGCGCCCTGGGAAGTTCTGTCCCTTCAGGCCCAGGATGCTCTTGCATGAGTCCAACTCATAGGGACTGGTGTAAAAAAGTCAAACCAGACACTGATGATAAGAATCACATGATCACCAGGGGCCGGGGATTTAGCTCAGTGGTTCTGCTGCCTGTCTCGAAAGAAATCACTGTGAGGCAGGATCCCGGCACGATGGCCGCCAGGCGCCTGGTGCAGCAAGGAATCGCAATCAATGCGAGATTGCCTGATGTGACTTCATCCGCCCTGAAACCCAGCCACAGCGGCGGCTGCTCAGTGCTGGGTAGACAAGCGCAGCATCTGCTACTTGGTGTTCTTTATTCTCTGCCTTCCTGTTTAAGCAACCAGATCTGACTACTACAGTCTCAATACTGAGACTGATTTTTTTCTTTTTTTTTTTTGTGGTACCGGGGATTGAACTCAGGACCTTGCGCTTGTGAGACAGGGCGGTGCCACTGAGCTAAATCCCCGGCCCCAGAGTCTGATTTTTTCTTAAGATCAGAGTCCAAGCGGGCTGACCCAGATTCATTCTATCTCTCAGAGTTTCCTTCTCTGCTCTGACCCGTTAAGTCTTCACTTGATTCCCCATTTCCTTTACCATCTCCTCTGCACTTCCTTCCCACATTAACTACATTAGCGAGTACTTACACATGCTTCCAAAGTCCTAAGGAAGCTTGGTAAACTTACACACATAAAGATCCTGAAGAGGGAGGCTGAGGCAGGAAGGTCACTAATTTGAGGCCAACCTGGGAAACTTGGCAAACTCCCATCTCAAAGTGAAAAGTAAAAAGGGTTGGGGATGCAGGTCAGTGTAGAGCACTTGCCTGGTGTGCACAAGACCCAGTTCAGTTCCCAGCAGCACCAAAAACAAAACAAAACACCATGGAATGAAGAGCTTTGAAGGTGACGTTAACAAAAAACACAAAAATCTGAGTCAATAGGGTGAATAGTGAACATGAACGACTTATTTTATTCCTTCGTTTGGTTTTCTAGAATTCCCAAGTACGTGGAAAAAGTTTCAATGCAAATGTTGTCTCATGTCCGAGGTGGTCAGATGTGATCCTGCACCCTCAGGAGCCCATTCTAGTCTCAGGAGAAGCAGACCTTTATCCTAGGGAGACGGGGAAGTCTGTCCACACCTGCAGAAGGTCTCTGAGTTAAAGAGTGAGGCAGGCGAGCCAGGCGTGGTGGTGCACACCTGTTATCCCAGCACCCAGGAGGCTGAGGCAGGATGATCAGGAGGAGGCAGGTGGAAATTGAGCTCCTGGGGTTGCTGGAGAGGTCAAGGGCAGTGGGATTCCTCTGTGGAGCACAGAATGGGTTGAGCAGACAGGAGTGGAGGCAGCCGTCAATTCCAGAGAGGGAGCGCCTCCTGCAGAATGCTGTGCCATCCTCCAGAAGTGTTTTGGGTTCCCCCCACCCAAAAATGATACTGGGGATCAAAGCCAGGGCCTTCACATAGAGCTACATTCCCATCCCTATTTTGTTTTGTTTTGTTGGGGGGGGGGCAGTGAGACAGAGGCTGCTATGTAGTCCGGGCTGGCCTTGAACTCACAGTAATCCTCCTGCCTCAGCCTCCTGAGTGCTGAGATTACAGGCATGGGAAACCACACCCAGTTGTTTTGTTTTTGAGACAGGTCCTCCCAAAGTCACTCAGTTGCCCAAACTGGGCTAAAAGTTTTGATCTTCTTGCTTCAGCTTGCCAGAGTGAAGAGCAAGAAGCTCTTTACATCAAACTTCTATGAGGACAGTTGTCTGTTGTTTTGCTTTGGTTTTCTTTAGACGGTCTTGCCACATTGCTCAAGCTGGGCTGGGACTCCTGGGCTCAAATTACCTTCTTCCTGCCTCAGCCTCCCAAGTAGCTGGGACCACAAGTACCTGCTCCCATGGATCCAGCTTTCAGCTAATCTTGATCTTAATAGGAGTTCTCATCAATACTTAATGAGCTTAATCTTGTGAAGGGCTTGCTATGTGAAAGGTCTCAGTGAGTAGGAGTTTTTGACATTGGTATGCAAGTAGGTACTGTGGTACATTAACCAGCCTTGATGAATGGACGCAATTACCGAGCAGCAGTTACAGAAGTGGAAAAATGTCTCTACACTTTGTCTCCTGGTGATTCTTCTGAAGCCAGGGGCTATTTAACAATGATTCTTCTAAGAAGGTATTTTGCTTGCTTAAATCATGATCTTTGGGATCAACACCTACTATAGATTTTAAAAAATGGAAAAAGAGAAATCTTATGTTTCACTAGCAAAAAAGCCATTGACCTGTGGAAATACACTAATAATCACCTTGGGTAGAATATGAACTCAAGCCTCTATATCTGCAATTCAACAACTGTGGATTCAACTATGGATTCAGGTGGTGGTTCATGCACCTGAGAGGCTGAGACAGGTGGACTGCTGTGGGTTCAAAGCCAGCCTGGGCTACATAGTGAGTTCAACGCCAGCCTGAACTACATAGTGAGACCCTGTCTCAAAAAAAACCCCAAAAAACTGTGGATTCAAGAATAGTCACAATAACTTATTCACATTAAGGTATGAAGGATTAAATAATTATGAAGGATTTAAGAACTAATTATGAAAGACAAAAATTATATATAAGACCTCCGGGTAAAGAAAAATTTCCTAAAAGGCCCCAAAATATATGAACAACAGATAAAATTGATGCATTCAATTATATTAATTATATAAAAATTAAGAATTTTATAAAAAATTAACAAAAAGAGGAAGAAGTAAAGGCAGAGATATCTCAAAATATCCAACAATACAGGACTAGCATCCAGAATACATATGAAGAACTCCTACATATCATTTAAAAATTATGGGGCAGGGGATTTAGCTCAGTGGCACTGCGCCTGACTCAAAAGTGCAAGGTCCTGAATTCGATCCCCAGCACTGAAAAAAAAGAAGGAAAAACTAACACTAAAAATTAAATGACTTAATATTTTAAATGGCTAAAGACTGAAACAGATATTTCACAAATAGGAAATCGGAATAAACACATGAGAAGTTGCTCAACCTCATTAGTAATCAAGGATGCAAATTATATCTAAATAGTACGCTATATAAACTCTGACTCTCTTACACATTCCTGGTAGGTTTACAAACCGATATGATTGCTGCTGTAGATGGGGAGCTCTAGCACCAGCCCACCTCAAAGCAATAGGGACAGGAGATCATGCCTCGAAACCTCTAAATCCATGAGCCAAAATAAACTTCTTCCTCACTCAAGTTGATAATCTCAGGTATTTGTTACAGAGATAGAAAGCTACCAAACACTTGGCGAGACTGTAGACAGGAACACTGTCCATCACAGTGGCTACATTCATGGAAATCGTGAACATTAGCACCAAGTTATAAAATGTTCACACCAGCTTTGTTCATAACAGCCTAGCCATGAAAACAATGCAGAAGTCCATCGACCAAAGAAAGGATAAGTAAGTTTCAGTAAAACCACACAGTGCGCACTGTGTAGTAATGAAACCGAGTAAGCACTGCTCATGGAATGACCTCGAGAATCTAACAAAAACATTAAACAGAAGTCATAAAAGAATATATACAATATCATTTTATTCGTGTAAACTACAAAACCAGACAGAAACTTGTAGAATTATAAAATTAAAATGAGAAAATCATAATGAGAAAATTATAGGTACCAGTTGCCTGGGGTGCAGAAAGTTGCAACGGATGTGGACACAAAGGGCAATTCTGGGGTGCTCATAAAACTCTAATTTCTTCTTCTCGATGGATGGGTACCTGAAGAATGACTTCATATTTCTTAAACTGTGCATCCAAATTTGTGTACCTTTTCTGTATGTACAGTGTATTTCACAGATTACAATATTTTTAGAGGGCCAGGGATTTAGCTCAGTGGTTTCTCTGCCTGCTGCATAAGCGCAAGAACCCGAGTTTGATCCCCGGTACCAAAAAAAAAACCAAAAAACAATATTTTTAGAAAGGCTGTACAGACAGACCTAAATGCTCTGGAAACTACGGGGGAGGCAAAAAAAAAAGGGCAAAATATATACACAGGAGCTAATAGTGCTATGAAGTACACTGTGCTATGTAGTGTACTATAATAGTGCTATGTAGTACAGCAGGACGGGGGATGGTTTAGTGGCAAGAACTATTTCACAGTCTGTAGAATCAGTCCTCCACCAAGCACCCTCAGCACTGCAGCCCAGGCACTGCACACTGCAGGCAAGAAGCGACTGCAAACTGCTCCGGCAAGATCTGACTCCTGTACAACCTGAAGTCCCAGGCAGACACAATGTGGCAGTGTAAGGCTGAACAACTGAAGAAAGAATAAAGGAAGGAGGGAAGGAGAGAGAGAAAGGAAGGGAAAAGGCTGTTTACTTTTCAGGTGCTTCAAGAGAGACTATTTTTAATGATAAAGTGCTTTTTAAAGACTTGGAAAAAACACCTAAGTCATCAAATACGGCCTGGTGAAGAATGCTACAAGAGTCAGTTATGCAGTGAAGGCTGTCCTGACGTGCTTGTTTGTTTGTTGTTTTCTTTGTGTGCTACTGGGGTTTGAACCCACGCAGCACTGAGGTCCTTCATTATTTTAAGACAAAATCTCACTAAGTTGCCCAGGCTGGCCTCAAATTAGTGATCCTCCTGCTCCAGCCTCCCATGTAGCAGGGATTACAGGTAATGTGCCTTTTTCACAGAAAAGGAATCAGGCCATAAAGAGCAATAACCATTTTTCATGTGAAGATTTTTTTTCTTGGACTGGGGACTGAACCCAGGGCCTCTGCAATAAGCCACATCCCCAGCCCCCTTCCTCCCTCCCTTTCCAGTTAGTATATTAGGTGGCAGTGTGTGGAACTGCCATATGCTATCATTTTTGATCTATAAAGATAGTAACTTTCTATGCTCCAACCTAAAACGCGACCCCAAAGTCAAAGCTGTGCCCTCTGCCCAACAAGTGTAAGAGCAGACAGTGTGTAGAGAGCGAAGAGACCCCTGTTTCCACTGTAGCTTTTCTTCCCTGTTTAAAAGGAATCCACTCTGCCATCTTTTGTACAACAAAATGGGAAACACTGCAAGGTCCTAAATTCGATCCCTGGTACCAAAAAAAAAAAGGGAAACACTGATGACATAAATACTTTTTAAAAGCAGTCCGTGGTTTAGCAACAGAAATTCGCTGCTTGCCTACCATGTGACAAACCTTGGAGAGACAGGAACAACAGAACAAGGACTTCTGACTCCTGACACTTACAAAGAAGGGGGAATAAAAAAACGCTAAGAAAACCCGCACGTCAGGATGCAGCAGCAAGTGCTCGTCAGGAAGTGTGTGAGGGAGTCCAGATCAGATTTCTCACTGGGCTTTGGGAGGACAGGAGCTTTCTTTGGCCATATTTTTCACACATTTTTAGCTTAATAACAAAACTACAACAGATCAGTCAGAGGAGGACATCAGAACAAAACAATCAAAAATAAAATCTAAATAAGCTGAATAATACAGTCCTGAATAATTCCATTTTTTTAACCTAGAGTTGGTGTCTTACAGAACAGGACTATGCTGAGACCTGTCTTGATGAAACTGTAAATCTGCATGTTAACATGCCAGATGGGGCACCTTATGTTCCCGGGAAAAAGCCAAATGCTCAGGGGGGTAAGTGCTCAGTCACAGGAAAAGGGACAAACAACTGTTGTCCCCTCAAAGGCTAAGAGATGACTGAGTGTGAGAGACTTTGACAGAATCAGAAGGTAAACAGTATAATGTTCTCCAGTATGGTTCCTTCCCAGGCCAAAGAAACATGTGTGATCTGAGGAAGATTTCAACTTCCCTGGAAAACTCTGAGTTTGCAATCACAGGAGGAAGGCACCATGTTCCTGCCATATGTACCATGTGGTTGGTGTGGTTATAAGTGTCTTTTTCTTCTTTTAGTTCTGGTTCCTTAAATGCCAAAACTACACGCACCTAAGTATGTAATGTGAACACTGTGAGAAATGAAAAGAGAAGTAACATTTAATTCCTCCAGAGAAACTAACACCCAACATTCTGGTTTTGCTTTGCTGATGTACTAGTTCTTATAAAGGTATAATCAAATAAGTAACTTGCTTAGCAAACACAGGATCCTCTCCTGGCTGTGGCACTTTCTTCAGTGGAAGCCCTGACACATGATGTGATGGGAAGGTGAAGGACATATACCTCAAAAACAACTGACAGAAGAATTTTACATGGTTATACAACACAAAAAAGTTGTTCAACCTTAAAAATTTTAAATAACACCGCATGCCATGTTTTACCTATTCAGTAAGATTTTTAATAAGAAAGCAAAAGATTTCTCTTTGCTGTATATGTAGGCCAGTAGCACTTGAGACAAGTAAAGTCCTGCATTTTTTCATAATTTACATTTCTAATCATATGTTGTTCCTTCAAACAATAACAGACTTCAAAAGGTCAGATCTGGGAAGATTTCCAAGAGGAAATGAAAGGGCCATGAAATGCCTCTTGGAAAACTGAGGACCATTTTGACTTGATTTGCCAACATTTCATGATGATATTGTATATCTTACCAAAAAGATAACATCATTTCTACCCTCAAATTAGACACTCAAAACTTACATTATCATTGTCACAGCTACTCTGTACTCAGTTATGTAGTCAAAATCAAAAGCTTATCAATAAAGATTTATTAAGTTTTCATAAAAAATAAAGTCATCATACTATAAAAATACTTGCTGGTCAACTGACCACTTGTGATTCCCATCTTACCTTTCTCCCAGAATCTGTTCTTTCTTACTGAATTATTCATTCAAGGGTGCTCAGCAAAAGCAGAGACAATGACAGAAATAATGGCAAGGATTGGCCACTGTCTCTGGATTCTCAGATTGGTAGGGTGTGGAAAGGAGTGTGCAGTATCATCTACACAGGACTTCAGGGGAAGTGGAATAAATAAAATGGAAGAGATTAACCTGAAGGGTGAGTGTAGCTGAGTGGTAGAGCATTTGCCCAGCATATGAGAGGTCTAGGTTTGATCCCAACCTCCCCCCGCCGAAACACACACACACACACACACACACACACACACACAGAGGTTTACAAGAAACCATGCTTCCTATAGAGAAGGGCACCAGAGAAATAAATATCAAGTTTGGAGAACACAGTAGGAGAGAAGGAAGAAAACGGATATGTGGGGGACACACACACACACACACACACACACACAATGTTTCTACGAGAGTAAGAATTCAAAAACAGGAGAATAAAGGATATTCAAGTCTGTGTATAAAATTGTCACTTATAATCTTCTTTTACTAGATATAGGAAGAGGCTTATGTTTTTGTTGTTTTTAACTAACAAAAAATAACTATATATTTATGAAGCAAAATGTAATGTTTTGGTATACAGTAACATTGTGGAAAGCTAAATCAAACTGATTATATGTTCTGTTATCTTACATACTTCTTCCCTCTTTCAGTGTATGACAAACATTAAAAATGTACTGTCAGTAATTTTGAAATAGACCTCATATGGTTATTAACTGTAGTCACTGTGCTGTGCAAGAGATCGAAAAAGCTCATTCCTTCCATCTAACAGAAACTTATATTTATTACTGTAAAATACCAACAGAAAAATGTGGAACACATCATGAATTTATGTCATCCTTGCATAGGGGCCACCCTAATCATTCAGTTTTAGTGTGTGTGCTACCCAAGTGTTATGGCTTGTGTCTAAATGTACTTCCCAAAGCTTCATGCAGTCATAGGTGGGGTTTTTCAGAGGTGGCTGAATCTCGAGGGTGTGATGCTGGGATTAAGTGTGTGATGCTGAGATTAAGGATGGGGGATTACTAAATTAGTCCATTAATTGGTTTGGCATAGTTCTGGGTGTGGATAATGGGAAGGCCCACCCTGGGTGTGAGTGCTGCCCGCCCTAAGGGTGAGTAGCCTGGATAAAATATAAGGGACAGAAAGAGGGCTGCTGATGTCTCTTGCTACTTCTTTGCTACTTCACTGCTTTGCTGCCTTCTGCCAACCATGAACTGTTTCTCCTTTGTGATGCCCCTCTGCCATGCCACCCTGCCTTGGAGCCAGCCAATTATGAACTGAAACCTCTATAAACTTTGAGCCAAATAAACCTTTCCTCCTTTAACTTCGGGTGTCAGATATTTTTGTCTCAGCAACAAGAAAAGAAACTAAAACACCAAGCAAGCACAAAATGTTGCATTCTTGACTTTGGGACATTTTCTACATTATTACATCTGTATACAAGTCCTCTGCTATGGAAACAAAATCCACCTTCTTCCAAGCAAAGGAAGGCAGCAGAATAAGCAATTCACTAGATGCATAATTATAAACATTTAACGTTGTTTTGAAGATGAGAAAAGGAAAAGCTCTTATCTAAGAGATTTTCCATAATCTCAAGAAAGAATCCATCACATATTTTCAAGGGAGCACAGTGCTTCTTGGAATAAGCCCAGAGGATCCTACTGTTAAATTGAGACCCATGCAGGAAAGAAAATTACACCCTGCACAATGCCGAGGCAATGTGACACGGAGGTGGGGTGTTTATCCAGCAGGCACAGGCCCCTGCAGCACAGGGGCTCCTGCAGGCAGACTTAATTACAGCACAGCAAGCGAAGCCACCACAAAGACAGGCTACCGCGGCAGGGTAGCCCAGACCCCGCCAGGGGACACAGATGTTCTGCTGCTTCTCACCCGGGACCAGACCTGTTAGCAGACTCTGAAGATGGATCTACATCAAGAAGGTTTTTGCTACCAGCATTTTTAAAAAGCCCTGTGCCCACCATATGCTACAGTAAAAGTTATCCTTAATCTGAGAGTCAGTCCACGAGTGCTCACTGAGCCCTTGTAGTATGGTAGGCACGGGAGAAAGATCTAGAGCAGCGTATCATCTAGTTTAGGAACTTGGATTTAATTTAAGGGCTTTTTTAAAAAATCATGTTGCACACACAAAAATAAAGGAGGGGCCATAAAACCACTGCCCTACAAATGCTCAGTGACAATAATCAACACAATTGTACAGAAACAGAGGGAGTCACATAAGAAGCCTGGCCTTAGCCACACGGATGATGCACTGAAATCACTTTGGAGGCAAAGGTCACTGAGCCTTTATAGAGCCATCACCATAGCAACCATGTGGACTACAGCACAAAAGACATAATTAGCCCCAAATTATGAAGTGGTGACATGGTTGCCAAATAATAGCACTGAGTAAATTCTACCTTGTATAAAAATTTTAAAAAGAAAAATTAACTAGAAACTTACTAATGCAGAAACAAGCTATTACTGTTGCATTGTTTTATGAAACTAATATTACACATGCATTTCTGCATGTAAACCATACCTTCCCAGTCAATTTAAAGAATATGAAGTAGCTGAAACCACAAAAATTCTTCATTCGTGCATGTCCATGTACAGTAACAGCACATATGTAATTTAGAGTTAGTTTATAATTTCCCTATGACTTTCTTCCTTTTAAAATAAATTATTTATCTGAGTAATAAATTACTATAAGAAATATTTGAGAGTATCATGCTGAGTCACAGAGGATAAATAATTTGTTAATAAAATAACTAAAGTATAAAGGTTCACTCAGTAGTTCCTTTATTCATCTAGTGTCACCCTAGGTGCTTGTGATAAACGCTGAATGAAATACAAAGACTCTGGCAGGGAAAACAAACACAAACACCATCTAGACCAGTGGAACGTTATATGCCTCGGGTTTCTCAGGAAACAGACAGGGACACCTGCCAGCCAGCACTGAATGTGGACTTGGGGTAAGATTATATGCCAGCTGTTTCTGTATATTCTAGCTCCCTCATTCAACAGGAAACATCAGGGCCAGCCTGAGGGCACACACCTGTAATCCCAGCACTCCGGAAGGCTGAGGCAGGAGGATCTCAAGCTCCAGCTCAGCCTGGGCAACTTAGCAAGACCCTGTCTCAAAATAAAAAATAAAAAGGAACTGGACATACAATTTAGTGTAAAGGCTCTTGGTTCAATCCCCAGTACAAAAAAGCAAGAAAGCAAGAAAGCAAGAAAGCAAGAAAGCAAGAAAGCAAGAAAGAAAGAAAGAAAGAAAGAAAGAAAGAAAGAAAGAAAGAAGGAAGAGAGAAAGAGAGAGAGAAAGGAAGGAAGGAAGGAAGAAAGAAAGAAAGAAAGAAAGGAAGGAAGGAAAGAAAGAAAGAAAGAAAGAAAAGCAAACACCAAACACCAGTCCTGTTGTTCCTGTTCAGTAAATGAAAAAATAGAGGCTTCAAGATATAAGGTAGAACTGAGAATGAAATTTGGTTCTCTTAATCCAAGTCTATGGCTCTTTGTTCTGTGCTGTGATCCTCCTTCAACATCTCCCCTTTCCCATTCTCCACTTGCCTTTCCCCTTCTTTTATTTCCTTAGAAATGCAGGACAGTGTTAGCATTTCAATCAGAAGTAAAAGCACAAGGTTCACAGGTAAGCAGGGAAGCACATGGAGGTCAGATCATGTGCCGAGATGGAATGGCAGCGACGGGGGAACTGGGGATTCATGCCCTTTCTAAAGGGAAAAATCCACCCAGCGCCAGCCCTCTGGTGCCATACAGGAATGCCAGTCCCGAGCTTCCTGAAATCTTCCCATTTTTGGAGAAAAGCCTTAAATCCAGACTTTTATATGACTCCTCTGAGAAAAGAAGAGCCCTAAATCAAGTGTTTCTTGATCTCTAGGACGGACTCTGGCCCTGGGACACCAGTCTGTGGGCTCCTCCCTGGTGTGGCATCCGTCACTGGAGCTTTCACCTGTGAGATTTACCCACCAGCACACATGGCAGAGCAGACCACAGGATCCGTGCAGGGGCACGATCGGGACTTGGTCTCATTCTGAAGTACAAGGAGACAGGCAGACTTAATGACAGTCACTGTGCTGAAAGCAATTTAGCCATCACCTCTTCCAAAGACCAGCAAGTGTCTGACTCACCTCCTTGACACCCCTGCCTGTTTGGCTTCTGCTCCAACACCCATGAGCTGACCTGAGGAATGCTCTGCTCGGGTCTGGGGAAGCCCTCCACTTGGGAAGTCTGGCCTACGTCCTTTATCTGCACCACTGGTCCCTGGATCAGACATGGAGAACACAATACTCCAAAGCGACAAGCCACCAGTCATCCTCACACTCTTTTTTTAATTTTTTTTCCCGGTACCAGGGATGGAACTCAGGACCTAACGCTTGAGAGGCAGGTGGCCACTGAGCTGTTTTCCCAGGCCCATCATCGCACTCTTAACTGGTCTCTGCCAATGCAGACAAAGACCACATCAGCTTCTCACACAGCCTGGCCTCACACCTGCCTCCCTGCCCCTCAGAGTCCACAGCATGCTCCCGCCATGCCAGAGTGTCAGCAAAGCCTTCCCGAGCTCCACCAGAGAAGGGGAGCTGTTACTTCTACCAGCCACAGGTCCCCATCTTCATGCTCCTAATCTAGAGTGCACATGTTGCTTCCTATAAATAATTATTTTAACTCTTTGGCTTAAAAACTTCTGACGTCCATTTTAGTAACAGAATGGGGTTGGTTTCACAAAATGTTAGAACAATAGGCCTGGCTGTTTTGTTTGACTTCATAGGAAGAAAATGACTTAACATTTTAGCTTTGTAATAGAAACAAAGAAATATGGCTACACATTCATGTGTATCATGAAATGCAGCCAATTTGAGTTCAGTAAATTATATCATGGAGCATTACAACAACAGAATGATGCTTGTTTTCTGTCAGGGTGATGAATCCTTTCCAAATTATATGTGTTTTGGCACACTCTTCTTTAATTCTTTTTTTTTTTTTTTTTTGGAGTACCAGAATTGGGATGCATAAGAATTTTTAAACAAATATGCAAAATACTATGTTATCCCTTCATTTTTACATCTCTTTATTATCTGATTTCTCCACATACATCTTTGCTCCTTACAAAAAACCCCGAAGAGGCATGTAAAGCCTGCAAGGTCAGCCACAGTGATCTTTTTAAAGCATTAATCAGACTTCTTCACTCCAGCGGCTGCCAGTCATGCTTAAAATAAAATGCAGACGTCTTGCCAGGCTCTCAGGCCTGCCTGCCACCCCTCACCACAGTCTCTCTCACATCTACCCCCTCTGCTCCAGCCACCCTGAATGCCCTGGGTGCCTGCAAGGGGTGCTCAGAAGATGTGACTGTGTCTTTGCACACACAGTGACTGAGGAAGGAGGCTGCTGCCGCCACAGAGGCCACAGGGGCAGCAATGCTAGAGCCACAGAGCCCCACAGCCAGGCACAGCCACATAGAGCCCCACACAGCACAGTGTAGCTCTGCACTACCAAGGTTTGTGGCACCCAGATGCCAACAGCACCTGTGCTGTTTTCACCAGTGCCCACTCACTGCCACTTCACAGTGTCTACATTTGCTGCGACTTTCAGGCAGGACAGATCTCTTCCTGCTTGTTCCTTCTCCTCACTGGGATTCAGCCCACCTGTCTCTCCCAAAGCCCAGGCCAGTCCCTGTTTCTAGCAGCCCTCTCCACTCGCACTTGCCAGTCTCCTAGTCCTTGCTTCATTTTCTTTGCACAAACTACTATGCAAAACTACTTATTTGCTTACTTTTTTGTGACTTTTTCCCTCACCAGTCTGTCAACACCCAGAAAGCAGAGTTTGGTACCCCTGGCACTAAGAATGCCTGGGGCCTAGCAGTTGCTCTACAATCAAGTGTGAAATGAAGTAATGTCTATGATCATTTTTCTTATTTAGGAGTAAAAATTCTTTTTAAAACCTTCAGTTTGAGAATACAATCAACTAACATCACCTCTGGTTATTTCTACGTTGTTTCCCTTTTTTGCGATACCGTTTTGTTGCTGCTGTTGTCATTTTAAGATGGGGTGTCCTCTGTTGCTCAGTCTGGCCTTCGCTTCCTGGCCTCAAGCGATACTCCCACTTCAGCCTCCCACAGAGCTGGGACAACAGGCGCATGCTAGCACACTCAGCTGCTCTGGAGTCGATTTAAAATCACACCACTTTCTGGATTTGGTGCCCCACGCCTGTAATCCCAGCAAATGGGGAGGCTGAGGCAGGTGGATCACAAGTTGGAGGCCAGCCTGAGCAATTTAGTGAGACCCTATCTCAAAATATAAGGGACTGGGAATGTAGCTCAGTGTAAGGACCTGGGTTTGGTCCCCAATATCACAAAAATATTAAAAATAAAATAAAATCAACTTTTACATGCCAAATTTAAAGTAGACTAAGTAACCATTTAACTCTTTCACGAAACGTGAAATGGGCTTTTTTCTAAGCACAGTCGTTAGGTGAACTTAGTGAATGAGCGATTTCTCCAGGGTCCTACAGCCAGTGAGCAGGGGCAGGGCCGCCTGAGGACACCGACACCGAGGGCACCGCAGGAGCTGGCATTTGACTCCAAGAGCAGCGACTCCCGAATCCACTGGAACAAACCCTGAGGGAGGAGCGCAGATTTTCAAGACCACGAAGAGTTCAAAAATAACAGATTTTTCAAAAAATCACCTGAGAGCACTAAATCAAAGTCAAAGCAGGCTATGAAGTGGGCTCAGAGACAAGTAATTAAGTGGAGATGTTTATGAAGACACCTAGGTTTCAAAATACGAATTTACAGAAATGTTTTACAGCAGTCTTTACTTAAATGTACGGCTGCCTGCTGAGGCCGTGTCAAGGAGGGAAGAGCACACTGGATTTCCTCTACGTGCCCCACATACACGATTAAATACCCCTCACCCAACAGTCTTCCCTGTGGTGAGTGGTACCTAGAAACGGGCAAATGGTTACCAGTGGTTTCTACGAGACTGCTGGACTCAAAGTTGTGTACATTTTTCTATCTTATAAAATTTTATATCTTATACAGATGGCTCAGTCACATTCTCAAGGTACTCAGCAATTCACACTTCCATTTCTCCACCCTTCCCAACGCTGAGATCAGTATTTAATATTTTTGTAAGTCAATGGGTAAAAAAGTAAAAACTCACTCTTATGTAATCTATACTCACTAACTACTAAGATTGGGCATCTTTTCACATACTTGGTTATTTGTAAATCCTTCTCTGTCCAGGCCCTTTTTTCATTTTTATTTTATTGTCATTTTCGATCAACTCATTACTACTTTGTATGTCAATTATACTGCATCATTTTTTCCAAGCTGTTATTTGTATTCTGCTTTTACTTATGATATCTGTCACCTTTTTCCAAAATATCTGTGTAACCGCATGACAGTCCTGTCTTTTGATTCTAAGTTTTATATCTTAGTTAGGAAGGTTTCCTCCATACTCATACTTAATAAATATTCTCAGGAATTTTCCCTTGACTGTAATTCATTCTTTAATGATTCACTAAATCCTTAGCATCCCAGTGTGAAGTTAATGAAAGAATCAGGGGAAAAAGCTGAGAAAACAAGGAGTGGAGGAGTAAGGAGAGATGGGAAGTTCCAGATATGGGTCAGGGGTCGGGGGCTGGGTTCTAGCCTCTGCTACGGCAGAGAGAGAGATGGGAAAAGTTTTAAACAGTGACACTAGCTTGCTAAACCTCTCCACTGTTAGTATTATGAAGGAAAAGGAAAACTTTTTTAAAAAATTTTTTTCTGGTGTTAGGGATGGAAGCCAGAGCCTGGCATACACTAGGCAAGCACTCTACCAGAAGCTATACCTTCAGTCTGAAGTCTCAAATATTTTTATTTGAAATTATAATTAAGGGCCGGGGATTTAGCTCAGTAGTTTCGCTGCCTGCTGTGCAAGTGCAAGGACCCGAGCTCAAACCCCGGTACAAAAAAAAAAAAAATGAAATTATACTTAAGCCATAAACATAAGGAGCAAAGTATTGGCTTAAAACCATATGAACACAAAACATACTAAGAATTTTTTTCTAAAAAGTAGGAAGAACAATTATACTTTTCGAAATACTAAAAATGAAATGCTTTAAAGTGATAAAAGGCAATTAATTTCCACTTAGTATTTCATTCAAGCCTTTTCCATAGACATTTTAAACATCATATGATTATCATATTTTCACATCTAAATAGTTAACAGGGAATTGTTAGAGAAATTCATTTTCCAATGTTATGTAAGAGGAAAACAGTCACAGAATTGTACGTAATAAGAAATTCCAGGTAATTGTTTAAGTTAGAAATATGCATGTGCTTGCTGCAATACCACAAAAAAGACTGTTGAATTAGAGGTTATATTTTTTAAAACTTTATGAAAAGCCCTTGAAAAATATTTTTCTCCAAAACTGACATCTTAAGAATCAGCTCACAGACCCTGGTAAGACTCACTTGGAGTACTGAGTTGTTTCACAGGAGTTGGACTCTTTGTTCACAAAAACACACATAGTCTAACAAACCAGAGCCAGACACCCAGACCCTCTTCCTAATGCTCTTTGGGGAGAAGTGAATAAGCCTATTGTTGTGGCTTGTATCTAGATGTTCCCCCAAAGCCTCATGCAGTCATGTGGTGGGGAGTTTCAAAGGAGGCTGGATTAGGGAGTGTGAATGTGGATTGAGGGTGTGATATTGAGGTTAAGGGTATAGACAATGAAAACCTCACCCTCAGTGTGGGTAGCAGCAACCAGTAGGGTGGTAGCCCGGATGGAATATAAAGGGAAAGAGGGAAGACAGGCAGCTGCTGCTGCTGCTTGCTGCTCTCTGCTTTCTGCCTGCCACACTATGAGCTGTTTCTCCTCTGTGATCCTTGTCTGCCATGCTACCCTGCCTTGGAGCCAGCCAACTATGGCCTGAAACCTCTACGAACTGTGAACTGAAGTAAACCTTTCCTCTTTTAATGTTGGGTATTGGGTATTTTGTCTCAGCAACAAGAAAAGTAAGTAAGAGACGTATGATCTGCCCTCCTTCAGACTGCTCACATCCTTGTAAGTGCTAGGAGTATCCCAAATCAAAGAGTCTGTGATAGCAAATACTTCAAAGGCAAGGCTCCCAAAGAAGAGCAAAATGAGAATAATTCCATCAGCTATCAAGAAGTGGCTGGGGCCGGGGATTTAGCTCAGTGGTTCTGCTGCCTGCCTCGCAAGTGCAAGGACCCGAGTTCGATCCCTCATACCAAAAAAAGAAGTTGCTGAAAGCTCTAACAGTAAGACCATGTGGTATTTATTTGCACAGAAAAAGACCAACAAATGAATAGAATAAAATGGACCAAATATACAAGGTGTAATCAGAACATATGGTATATGTTTAAATGTTTTAAATTTATTGCAGTAAAGACACATTGCTATTAATCCCCCTGAAAATACTTCCCATCACTTTGAACACACTTACCTCATTGTTCTTGCCACTTTCTTTAGTCCTCTTTCATGAGTGTCTGCCTTTATGAGGTGTAATCGAACACATGGTGAACACTGCTGCCAAAGGCATCCAGTGCAAAGGCAAGCATGTAAAAACATCACAGCTGTCCTCAGCCGCCTTATTCACCAGATCCGGCACCATGAGACCCCAGCTCCTCTCCAAAGTCCAAATAGCCGTGAAAGGGATTTTAAATCGACTCGGGACACAGAGGCACCAGACACCACAGCTTCAGAAAGTGGCAGGAATGAGGGGATAAGCAAGTCTGGTGGGAGGATTCTGAAGGAAATTAATGGCAACATGTCTTTTAATATAGTACATTTTTTAATTTAAATATTCACTATGTTTTTATCATATCCCATAGACATGCATATGGAGAAACCTGATTTATGACAAAGCAGATGTTGAAGATTAATGGGGGAAAGAGATTTCTGTTCAGTAACTGGTGATATTAAGATAACTGGCTATCCACTTTTATGAGAGGGAAATTATAGGGGAAATTTATGGGAAGAAAACTAAATTAGATTTCTACCTCACACCAAATACATAAAATAATTCTAGAAAGAATTAAAGATTTAAATATAAAAGGCAAACCATAAGATATTCAGAAGGTAGCATGAATAAATGTTTCCATGACCTCATAGTAGGAAAGGTCTTCTTAAAAACCAAAAACACAAATGTATAATAGATAATATGAGATAGGAAAAAAAGGTCCAAGGGGGAAGGGGAAGTGTGAGGGATAGGGGAAAGGAAAGAAGGGAAAGGAATAAATATGAGAAAAGGAAAAAATGGAAACAAAGTCTTTGTTAATAGGGAGGGGTAGAGGGGTTGAAGGGAGGGAAGGAAAATGGGGAAAAAAATAAGAACCAAGATATATCATGTAAAGGTACAAATTCCCAATGATGAATGTCATCATACTGCATACCTAAAATGTACCAATACACTTAATAAATAAATTAAAAACCAAAAACAATTTATAAGCACAAAAGAGTGATAAATCAGCTACATTATGTACTTCTCAGCCAGGCATGGCGGCGCAAGTCTAGCACTTGGGAGGCTGAGGCAGGACAACTGCTGTGAGTTCAGAGTCAGCCTGGGCAATACAATGAGTTCAAGGCCAGCCTGCACTACATAGTGAGACCCTGTCTCAAAAAAAAAAATCAACATGAAAAAATTACATACTTCTCTTCATTAAAGGACACCATAGAAAAATTGAAAAGATAAGGTACAGACTCAAAAAAGATATTTCCAAGATATATAATTGGAAAAGGGTTTAGTATGTATAATACTTAGAACTACACTCTTACACATATGAAAATACAAACAACCCAATGGGAAAAACGGGCAAAACATGTAAAGTCATTTCAGAGAAGGGGACATAAATGCCTGGGTCCCTCAGCTTTTCATCACTGCAACAAATACCTCCAATAAACAACTAGGAAGAAGACAGGTTTATCTGGCTCACAATTTCAGAGGGTTCAGCCCATGGTCTGCTGGCTCCAGGGCAGAAACATCACACTGGAAGGGCCTGGCAGAGGGCAGCTGCTCACCCCCTGGTAGCCAGGAAGGAGAGACAGGGAGAGCCAAGGAACCAGGGCCGGGACTGGATGCAGCCTTCAAAGGTATACCTTGCAACCTGCTTATCCTAACTGGGCCACCTCCTCAGAGTCCTTCATCTATGCACTCCCCAGCGATGGCCACCCCACA
Organism: Heterocephalus glaber; assembly: GCF_000247695.1. The sequence goes on from NW_004624778.1 coordinate 3,978,047, forward strand.
TGAGCTCAGCACCATGGGACCCAGGCACCTCTGGAAACCCCACCCCAGAACTGCCACACTGGGGACCAAGCCCACAGGACATGAGTCTGTGCAAAGGGCACATTTCATAGTTAAGCTATCATGATGCCCATAATCACTAGAGAAGATGGATAACCTCTTTTTCTTTTCTGTTTTTTGTCATTTGGGGTTTTTTTCTTTTCTTTTCTTTTTGTTTTTTGAGACAGGGTCTCCCTGTGCAGCTCAGGCTGGCCTTGAATTCACTATGTAGCCCAGGGTGGCCTAAAACTTGCAGTAATTCTCCGGCCTCAGCCTCCTGAGTGCTGGGATTCCAGGTGTACACCACCATGCCTGGCTCTTTCTTTTCTTTTTCTTTTTGCTTAACCTCATTATTAATCATAACAATGAAAACTAAAGCTGCAATAAGACATACTTTCACATCTACTAGTGAGGAAAATATTCCTAAGTTACACAACACACAGTAGTGACCAGGATGTGTGATCAATGGCACCTTATTCCCTGTACACTTGTACATTTTGCAATCAGTTCTAACATGGTTAATATATACTATCATTATTATCATTATTACTATCTGTAATGATTCTTTAAGGTAAACCTTAAGGTTTCTTCAAAGCAGGTCTCTAGCCAGGCCTGGCAGACATGTCTCCAATCCCACAGTTCTCACTTTTCAATATTAGGAACCTGTGTCCGTTTTTTAAAAAGTCTATGATTCAAGAGAACACTATAATATTTCTTTTCTCTATTAGGTGATTTTTCCTCCTAGTCATATATTCTAGATTTTCAGCTTAAAGGCTCTGAGTGCACACCAGGCTGAGTAGGCAAGGGCAGTATCTCAGGGACAGAATACCACCCGGCATGGAGGAGGCCCTGGGTTCAAGCCTCAGCACTGGGAGAAAATGAACAAATGAAAACGGGATACTTTATGATCTGAAGGAGGAAAAAATGGTCATGCATGCCCGGTGATGGCATCTCCAGCTCAGCAAGAGAAGGCAGGTACAGACTGAGCACATCCTGTCTCCACTTGTCACCCACGGGAGGGCAACTCCAGGACTCCCACCGTCAGTGGAGACCCCATACCCACGCTGCAACACAGGCCTTTTTTGATTTCTGAACTGATGGCTAAGGGCTCTCCACTGCGGCATTCAACTCCACACAGTCTGCAGCGTGAGCACGGAACCAGGTCCCGGCATTCACAACCTTCTCTTCCAGACCCCGCCACACTGTGGAAGAAGCACTCCGCAGGAAACTGCTGCTGTTACTGTGTGCTTCCCATAAAAATAAACAGCTTTCATGTTTTCAATTCTACACTTAAAGGCAGAAATAGAGCAGTTAAATATTACATTTTAAAGTAGAGCCTGTTCTCCTTAAAATGTTTGAAAACAGTGTGTATCTCCAAAAGAACAACTGAAAGTAACCCAGAAGTGAAAGACCAATCCTTCAAAGAAATTCTTTTTAAATATTCTATTGGCACAAGCAACTGCAAACAGAATACAGCCAACAAGACAGACACAACAAAGAAGACAAATAGCTTTAAAAACAACAACAAAAAAAAAACCCAACTTTAAATGATTTTCTAGAATGGAAAATCAAGATCTGGGGAGAGACCTCAGTGTAGAGTGTTCTAGCATGCGTGGGGCCCTGGGTTGAGCCCCAGCACAAGGAAGGCAGGGAGGGAGGAGATGCATTCTAATTTAACATTTCCCTCTCTAATGCAAGTAATGTTTTAATGATATCTGTTGGTTTTCAGAAAGGTGCTATCGTGTCTTCATTTCCAGAAAAGAAAGGACAAGCTTTTAAAGACTGCACAATCAGGCAGCTCCAGCCTGTGTGTCTTGCTCAACGCTGTATCTTCCCCAAGTGGCGCCCTGCCCAATCCAGTAGCCACGCAGTACAAATTTTTGAATGAGTAACTAAAACACAACAAGAGGGAATGGGCAGTCTACTGTGAAAAGAAAAACTCAGACTGCTCTATAATGTAAATAGCTGGCAATGCAGATTATAAAATACTAGACATTGTCATAAATGGTAAAATATACTGTGTGTGTGCATGCACACATACATGTGTATCCATATGTGTGAAAAGAAACATTCTGGAGGCCACAGACACAGACTGCTCTCAGTACAGCTATGCAGTTTCAAAATACAGTTTCACTGAAGAGTCCCAAAATCTCCAGATACACTCATGTTAAACTTTTATAGCTCCCATAAGTGTTCTTCTGAAAATCAAGCAAACCAAAAATCAAAATTAAACTTTAGACCCTTTTAAAAAATATTCCAAATATTTACAAGTCATCTAATACTGTAAAGTACCAAACGTTAAAGCAGAAAATGTTAACCATATTTAAAACGCTGTGGTCGACTGCAACAGAAAGGAGTAAAAATTAGAAACTTAAGAAATTACTAGGATGGGCCAGGGATTTAGCTCAGTGGTTTCGCCACCTGCTGCGCAAGCGCAAGGACCCGAATTCGATCCCCGGTACCAAAAAAAAAAAGAAATTACTAGGAACACGTGAAATGACAAACTCAAACTCCAAACAAGAAGAAGCCTTGGAGACCGTTCTGTGTCTCCTTTCTGAGCCCTCCGCCAATAGGATTCTCAGCCGGTGGTTGGCTGGCTTCTCCTTTCTTGACAGGGAACTCATTGCTTTTTAAGGAGGCCTCTTCTTTCCATTACTGGACAATTATACTTGAGAGAAAGTTCTTCATTTTGATCCAAAAACTGAAACCTCATGACCCGGAGGATCCTGTTCTGCTCTATGAAGCCAAGTTCAAATGTGTCAATAAAGACAAAGTCAGTGAATCAGTTCAGTAACATAATAGGGAGATCAAAAAAGCAAAGCAAATCCAGAAGGAAGTGAAATCCAGGGGGAAAAGAAATATTAACCCACCACCCTCTAAGACTACCACCTTCTGAATGCCTTGGAGGCCCTCCAAGATGCTACACCCTCTGAGGTAGCATGAAAGCCACAGGGAAACGACAGTGCCTGTCCTTAAACCACTCAGCTTTGCGGCCTTGAGATGGGCCTCCACCTCTCTAAGGCCCATGTGGGCAACATCTACCTTTCCTCCTATAAGGATTCTTTTTGGTTTTTTGGTATGGTCATTTTGAGATTTCCTTTTCAGGGTATGAGGATTTTATTTTTAGGGAGCATGCGATAATATATTTGTGTTTTGTAAGGTCCTAAGTTTGTGATAAGTTGTTACAGAAGCAACAGGAAATGTATACAAGAATGCACTGTGATAATTATAAATCCCTCACGAGAACACTGGTGTCTACTCTTAGGAGCAGGGTACAAGGAATCGTTTGCTGTGGTTCTTTGCAGGCGTCACCTATAGAGAGGCAGTTTCCGTGCAGAAGTGTGGCCCAGCTGGAGGGAATTAACCCCTGGCAACCTCTAACCCAGTACTTTCTGCCTCTATGAACTTATCTATTTAGGTGTTTCATGGAAGTGGAGCCATATAGCATCTGTCCTTCTGTGTTTGGCTTGTTTACTTGGCATAATGTTTTTAAGTTTCTCCACGTTGTGATATGTATGGAAACTTTTTTTTCGGAGTAAAGATTTTTATAAAAAACGAGAAATGAGGCCTACAAGTCACCTAGGCCTCAGTCGGGCCTCATATAGAGTTTAATACTTAATTATTTTTACTGTTTTCTTCAAGGTATAAATGAGCAATAAATCTCCGAATTATTTTGAAAATTAAATGAGATAAGATACCAGGCCCCAAACACAACTATTGTTTCGTTTCCCCTCCCCGGCTCCTACCCCCAGGACGAGCTGTTGCTATGGCCTCCACTTTCCCAGCGGCTTCTCCTTCCGAGCCCATACGTCTCCGTCAGTGACACAGACCGTTCAACACCAAGAAGATGCAAAATCTTCACCTGCTTCTCTCTTTCAAAGCCACAACTACTGGCAGAACTTGCTGTGTAGAAACACCTTTACCACACGTATCAATATGCAAGTAATTACTACATTTCCAAATCTGGAATGCAATAGGCAAAACTACAAGCTCTTAAAAGGGATAAAAGGACAGGATATTTGTAAGCCAGCAATCCTGAAAAAAACCTTGAAAGTATGCTGGTTCACATACTCACATAAACATGGTGGAAGGAAGACTACAAAATCTGGCCATATGGCACCTGAGAAATGCCTTTTGCCAGAGACGAAAACGTGAAATGAAACAAAAAGGAGGAAAGCTCCAAATGTGAGCAACTGGATCAAAATAAAAGATGTGACTAAAAGTGATTTTTTGAAAGTATCGGTAAACCATTTCCAAAACTATAAACTGATAACTTAATTTTTGTTAGTTTCATTATAAATGTAAACATACCTTCTTTAAAAACACAAGAACTTAAAATAGTTTAGGTAAATCAACTGAGCATTAACTTTCTCATCATTTTCATTCAGCGATTAGAAAAGTAATCTGGGGGTTCCCCTCATAAGATTTTGTGACTTTGAATTTGCAGATATAAAATAAGCTGACAATCTGTCAGAGCATATGAGAACCTGTTTAAAGATGAATCCAGGGAATTTAAATGGCTTTCATCAGATCCCTAATCCAATCATCTCTAAAACTGTACTCGTAAATGTTCAGTTGTTGAATGATTTACAGTCCTGAAGAAGTTCCAAGAGGAAGAGCTGCTCAATGCCCCGGAAGTACTTCAGTGGCTGGTGCCTATACGAGGGGTCCAGGCTGAGAAAAGGAGTCTGAAAATGAGTTGAAGTGTATTAGTATCCTGCCTCTTTTGAGGACGTCACACAATGCTACCAGTAATGCTGAATCATTCCTTTTGAAGGTATCTCTTTAAAATTTGTGTTTAAATGTTAACCATTTGGAAGTAAGAGAAAAAATTTTAAATTTCAAATCTAGGGTATTTGATGGATGCATAGTCTTAGTTGTCAAGTTATTTTAGAATCATGACTGTCTTCAAACACTGTTTTGGCCTGAGTGACAGACACAAAGCCCTGATTTACGCACATCCCAAACACAAAATCAGCCAGGCTCTGACTGTAATTGGGCAGGTGGGCCCCTCAGCCCCAGAAGAGAGAGCATCATTTGTGAAATCATAAATCCACAGTCAAGGATTCTAGTGGACAAGATGCTTTGTCCAGCTGCCCAGAGGATAATAAAAAGAAGAACATTATCATGATGTAACAAGTCACTCTTTTTTCAGCTCCTTGGTGTTTTCAAGTGAGCAGTCACACAGCTAAGCAAAGGCAAAGCCCTCAATAGTATCGGACCAGCACAAAAAGCAACTGGGTCTAGGGAAGAAATAACTAGAAAAATATTAATGAGTTCTTCTATTGATTTTGCACATCTTCAGGCAACACTTCCCCCTGCATTCCTGTCATCACAGTACCCGGCCTTGGAAGGAGGTGGCAACCTTGCTGGGTGCTAATTCTGGCAAACAGAATGATCTCCAGGGACCAGCCATGTCACTCAGGCGGAAATTCCCAGGGTCCCTTTCGGATGTAGTGCAGTAAGTTTCTGTTGACACTACCATACATTGGTCCATTTATTTTTCAATGAATCATATCTGTTGAAAGAACCTCAAAATAAGCCAAATATTTCTCTTCTATTTGGCTTTCTAGTTATAATGTAAAAACATTTTTTACTATATATTCCTGATAACGAACAAAACTTTCTTTGAAGAATCAAAGCATTCACAAAATGGTTTTCAAAAATGGCTTCTACATGACATCATCAAAATACCTGTTTGCACAATTACTTTTCAAACAGCCACACTAAGCTCATTTAAGTAATACTCAAACTAAAAACACATAGGCATGTTTAAAGAACAAAAATAACAGGTCTTGCTATCAAATAACTAGATATAATGATTATTTTATTAGCATAAATACACTTATATACTTATATAAGCCAGTTTATTAAGAACTTTAAATTGAATTTTACTTATGTTAAATGTAACTGAAAATATATACAGATTCAATGCTATTTGCTAAAAATAATCCTGATAGATTTTTGTCAAGCTCCTGCTATACAGAATAAAACTGCTCTAAAATTTTATAGAAAAATGTATATAATTAGTATCTGTATTATTCTGTATTAGGAAACCACAAGCATTTTTTCTCATTACTGTAGATGAAACTAATACAAGTAGTCACTTCATACATCCTAATTTTCTTAGTCTTTTTCTGACACCAACCAATACTGACTAGTGAATACTTGATCCAGCAGAAATCGATTCTTCCACAAAATACTTATTGCACATCTACTATGTGCTAAGCTACTGCTAAAGACTTAGGATTTGATGTGCACTAAGATTCCTTCAGGTTCATTATATTAAGTGAAATAATCCAAGCACAGAAAGACAAAGACCTCATGATTTCCTTCAGATGGGAAATCAAAAAGTTATTCTCATAGGAGTAGAGAGTACAATGGATGGTAGTTACCAGAAGCTGGGGCAATTAGGGGCAGGGGAAGTCGGGAAGATGTTGGTCAAAACATACATAATCATAGGTAGATGGTAAGAATACATTTAAGAGAGCTATTATATAGCATGGTGACTATGGTTAATGACAATAGATTGCATTTTTGAAAAATGCAGAGAGTGGGTCACAAAAATGCTAACCATGTGAGATAAAACATTTGTTAATTAGCTAGAGTTAACCATTTCCTAATGTATATACCTCAAAATATCATGTTGTACACAATACATATATACAATTTTATCTAAGTTTAGGTAAAATAAATAAATAGCTAAGTGATTCCTTGCCTGAAAAGCCCATGGTCTGTTAAAGGCAAAAGACAGCCACATTAAGGTTTACTGTGTAGGGATATGCAACAACACTGAAGATCCCCGCAAGGGCCCTTTAAACCAAGCAGGAAGGCCAGCCACATCTCACTAGAGAAAAACTCCCCTCCTTTACTAAGGAGATGATGGCCTAGTCCTGTCTGGTCTGCACTTCACCTTGGCAAAGCACTGTTGAGAGGTGAAGACAACACCAAAATATCTCTGAGAATTACAAGCATCTTCTGATTCCTTCCTCCTCCACCAGGTAGCATCACAGCATTTAAACACGTCAGCCCAAGACCTAATATGAGCCAGAAAATATAAACAAGTCCAGCTGTTGTTCAGACCAGACACAGACACAGCAAGAAAAGCATCGTCTAGAAATTTACAGCCTAATGCACAAAAATTGTATTTCTGGTTGGATTTTTAACCATACTACATTTATTTTTTTTTCTTATTTAGCCAAGTGAATAAAAATACGATATCTGAAAGTATAAATGCTTACCACATTACATACTGAAGTAGAAGACATGATTGGACATGTCATAAATCATGTCTTTTAATTGTAATGTCACAAAACAAAACCTACCCTTCCACTAAAACAAAGTTACATTATTAAAAAAATTTTTTGATATTATATGCCGAACATCTAAAATGCCACAATGCACCTAAAGGTAAAGGCTTGCTACACAGAAATGCAGTGTGTTTGTACACTTGTTTACTTGCCCCTCCAGCGCCAAAAGAATGAGTTAAAAACAGAGTGCCCTAAACAATACGTAGGGAGATCAAAGCTGTCCTCCAGTTCATTAGTCAGCCAAATACCAAGAGACTAAAGAGGACAAATGTTATACATGGCCCATTTGTGATATTCTGATTTGGTAAATACAGGCGTTTCATCTGGAGAGCCTCCTCTGAAATTCTGGCTACCCACATCTCTGCCATACACCATCCTTGCAGACCTCTGGGAGGGGGTTCCACGGTCCTTGGTCAGGATGATTTCCTAGGGTTTGGGCTCCGAGGTGAGCCCAAGGCAGATCACCCAGCAAAGTTGTTTTTGCTGCTACAGCCCAAGGACAAGAATGACCAAACCCGAGGAGAACCAAGCCTGCCAGCCTTTGTCAGCTCGGATTGGCAAGTTCTCCTAAGATGAGTCTCCTGTCACCCAAGAATGGTTACATTCAGCAGAAAGCTGAGGTATCACTGATCCTATGCCCTGGAATTGCGGTTCCCCGGGCACAAACCTACTCATCAGCTCTGCGGGTCATGGGATTATCGCTGAAACCTGGATTCAAAATGACAGCAGTTCGGGGAAGTTTGATTTATTCCTCCAAGCCAGTTCAATGCCACCCTGGGGCACCGGTACTTGAGGACTGAGGCTGTCCCTCCCCCATGGGCTCCCCAAGCCAGCAGCACCTCCCAAATTCCTGCTTACACCTTCATTTCTTGGGCACTTTTTCCCTCGAGGAGAAAACAATGGACTTCTCAGTCTTATCAACAAAGGGCCCTAAGATGCAGCCCCTCCGATCGCATCCCTTCCGACCGTGGACCCAGCGGGCCGGGTCGGCCGCGACTCACCTCGCGGAGCTGCTCCAGCTCCTGCTTGAGGCTGTCGTACTCGGCCTCCAGCTCTTCATACTGCTGCTTGAGAGTCAGCTTCTCCTCCAGCACCACCAGCCCGTACTCGGCAGCCTGGATCTTCTCGTGGGTGGTCTCGGTGAGCTCGCGGGTCAGCCGCTCGATCTCCGTCTTGTAGTGATCCACGCTCTGCAGCAGCTCCTCTGCGGCCATAGCCCCGGCGGGCGGGCGGCGGGGCAGGCACGGGCGCGGATGAGGCTAGGCGGGGGGCCCGGCTGCGGGGCGCGGCATGGCCCAGCGTGCGAGCGTGCGGGGATCAGGAGCGAGGCCCCGGCGCGCGGTGCCCACCCGCCGCGCCACCTGCGCCGCCGCCGCCGCCGCGATCCTGCTGCAGTCGCCGTGCAGCCTGCGCCCGACCCGGCGCGGCCCGCGGGGGGCAGGAGCGGATGCGGTCGGCGGGGGAGGGGCGGGCCCGACGGAAGCTACCGGCGCCGCTGGCTGCACTGCCAGCTTCCCCTGCTGCGGCCCCAGCGTGGACGCCCCCACCCGGGATCTCTCGTCGCCGCGTGGGCCTGAGCTCGGAAATGTGCACCTTGTGCAGAGAAGAGCGCTCTAACACGATGGGTCTGGGGGTCCGCCGCCTGCTCGCCCCGGCTCGCTACACCCTCCTCGCGTTCTACACGCCACAGCTGGTGTTTCCTAAACCTTCCAGATGCGTCCCCCGACCCCCCGCCCTCCGGTTCCCAATGCGCCCCAGTCTAGCCTGGTCCACCTAATACTCTCCTCGAAGAACTTCACTGCCCCTCAGCACGGGCTTCGTTAAAAATTGCCTGCCCTCCCTCCCCCAAGCCCTGCTGTGCCCTGCTCATCATAAGGTCCATATCTACTCAGGAAAACTTCTCTGTGAGTCCTGTGCAGTGTGCACGCGTCTCCGTGGAAGCGCCTTCTTGTATGGGTTCCCAGGAAAGGAAAGCTGTTTGAAAGCCCCTATAAAAGGTAACAGGTCAGTCCACTGATTGGTTTGGCACCGCCCTAATCCCGGTAGCCTATATAGGAGTATAAAAGGCCTGCTAAGGTCCCTTGCTTGCTTTTCTATCTTCTGCCTGCCATGAACTGTTTCTCCTCTGCGGATCCTGTCTGCCACACTACCCTGCCTTGGAGCCAGCCGATTGTGGACTGAAATCTCTACAAACTGTGAGCCAAAATAAACCTTTCCTCCTTTAATTTTGGGTAACAGGTATTTTGTCTCAGCAATGAGAAAAGTAACTAAGACATAGAATATATAATCATCATCATCATCATCATCCTGTTTTACAGATGGAGAAACAAAGGCATGAAGAACTTATGTACCTTGCCCAAGGCCTTCAGCTGGGCAGTTGAAATGATGTTCAACTGTTAATACAACCTTCTTTCCTATGCCAGGTACTCCTCTTTTATCCCAATTCCTTCTACATCCTCCTCCATCCCAATGAATAACTAAAGTACAAATCATGTTTTCTACCAAGATGGTGTAGTGGACATAACAGTGGACTAGTAGTCATAAGATGAATTCATGGCTCCAGTGGCCATGGTACGGTCACCTAATCCCATCAGCTTCAGTGTTATCATCTGATGGGAATGGCAATAATTCTTCCATGAACTCACATGGTAGACATAAAAATCAAGTGTGAAGGTGGAAAGGAAAGATCACTGTAAGGTCCTATATTTTGAGTAACTCCAGTAACTTTTTATATCTGTGCTGCTGAGGGTTGTGAGGCCCTGCTGAGCCAAGGTTTAAAGGAGGGTGTTTATTCTGACACAGTTCAGGCAACATGTGTTGAGCAATGACTGTGTTCCTGCTAAGAGCTGCCCATACATATATCACTCAGTATTTCCAACAACTCTGTAATGGTCCCCAGGTAGATCCTACCCACCCTGCTCATGGAAGGCCTGCTAGCGGGTCATGCTGCTGTCCACCAACTATAGCCCAGAGACACAAGTGTTGGGGGTTTGTTACAGTGTGCAACCATGGCTGCATAGAGGATGAGAAAGATTACTCGGAGACAAGACTCAGTTCAGTCACCAAGAGGACCCAGAGGGGCTGCTACCTCAGCATAAGAGAGCTTCAGGGAAACAGCAGTGAGATGGCCTCTGAAGTTATTTATTTGTAACTCAAGGACATGAGAATAAAGATATAGAAGAAAAACATTTGCAACATATTGTACAGGAGTTTTGTTCAGGGGCCAGGGCCAGAGTGGGATGGTTTGTTGCATGATATATGTAGACCTAGTTTAGGCAATCTTATCAAGGCAATCTTATCAATGGCCAAAGCAAACATCTCTGAGAACAAACTTTTTAATTCTGCCAACTGCTATCCTGCACATTCTACTCTGAACTCTTAACCGTGCATTCCAGAGGCCTGGGAACTGTTGTTCCTTATCACACTCAAATGCAATTACAATGGTACCTCAGTTCACAACTTAATTCTCTCCACAATTCTGGTCACAAACCAAATTGGATGAGAACTGAATCAAATTCCACATAAGGTCAACATTGAACCTAAACATTGAATTTGATTCATTTCTCATCCAGTTTGGTTTGTGCAAAATCATGGAAAGAATTAAGTTCATGAACCAAGATACCACTGTGCTCCCTTGGCCAGCATCTCCCCTCAGGGGTGGACCCACATCTACATGGACACTGAGGGTCACAACCAGTGTTTCCAAAACGAGTGGCTCTACTACAGCCCACACCTTACCCTGGTAGCTCACTGAAGAAATAATGGGAACCGTTTCCTTGGGCTGGGGGCCATGTCCGGAGTTGGGACAGCCGGAGACGTCGCTAGCACGTTGATCAGATCTGGCTTCCCGCTTTCTGTGGGGTGAGATGAGGGAGTCTTAACTGTTGTGACAATTATTTTGGTTAAAGCTTTGCCTGCCTTCAGTCAGACCAAGAGAATAGAGAGACCTCAGTGAATAGAGACCTGGACTAGAGCCCTCCAAAACAGGTCCCAGTTCACACCACGAGAAATACAGGAAGGGACTTTAAGGCACAAGCAGTATGGAAGGAGCCAAGTGGAAGAAATGCTCTGGGGTTTTGTTGGTTTGTTCATTTGTTTTATACATCTCCAAACATCACCCTTGAAGCAGATTCTTCAAATAAAAATTGGAATGGACATTTAAGGAATTGCTAGACAGATCAGGAAATGGTAAGGGCCTGAGGGCAAGCATCCCGACTAAGCATATATAAGACTGAACACACAAGACCCCAAGAAAGACAGCTGGGAGGGTGAGTGTAGAATGGGAGATGGAAGACAGGATTCCCAGTATTCCCAACTGATTTCTGAAAACCAGTTTTTTATTTCAGGACCAGAAATTCGGTGGCTCATCTCCAAGACAAAAATAAAGAAATCCCAGATCTCTTTGATTTTTTTCATTTAGAATTCTAATGAGATGAGGAAAGGACAAAGAAAGCACGGTATCTATGCACAGTGGAGTACTGCTCAGCTGTGAAAAGGATAAGCTTGAGTCATTTGTAGGAAAATGGATGCACCTTGAAACTATAATGCTAAGTGAAGTAAATCAGACACAAAAAGATTAAATAGAACATGGTTTCTCTTAAATGAAAAACCCAAAGTATAAATAAATTAGAGACAAAAGAAACTTGATGAGAAACAGGAAGGTAGACTGTAGAGATGGGAAGGGGATCTGGGGATGGAGGGAGCACAGGGAGGGTGAGGAGGGGAAGGTGAAATTAAAGGTCCAAGATGCAGTTTGCACTTGGTGCCCCGCAATGAATGTACTTATTATGCACCACAAGCATATGCTCATAAAAGTAAGGGAGCACAAAATTCACTCTGCTGAGGTGAATAGGAGGATTGGCTCCATCTCACACGCGTGGCTGCGCCAAGACTGGTGCTTGCAGTAGCTGTCAGAGTTCATGGAAAGTGCTGTCTGTGATGAGTCACTTGTTATACATCTCAGAAATGGCCAAGGACACACAAAGGGAGTAAAACCCACTGAGTCCCTTCCTTCTGCATGGCCGAGGGTAGGAATGAAGAAGGACCCCAGTGAGGAGCAAGGGAGGGGGCCGAAGAAACCCCAGTCACCAGGAAGATCTCTGTATGAAGCCACACTTTTGCCTTTTCCTCTGTAAAGAATCCTCCCTTAGCAATCTTTCTAAATACAAACACAGCTCGCTGGAGATTTAACCCCCTGGTTCCTCCACCTGCCTCACAAGCACAAGATCCCCAGTTCAATCCCTGGTACCAAAAAAATAAAACAAAACAAATGGACACACAGCCTCATCAGCAGACCCTGTGGCAGGGCTGCACTGCAAATTCACCACTGTGCCCACAGATGCTTACTTCGTGAGGTTGGGTGCTCCACGCTGTGCTCTTCCAGATGGATGCCAGGAAATGCAACTGTAGACATGAGCAATGCTCACGGAACACACAACACCAGTGTCCCCCTTGACCAGTACACTGCCTGAATCCTACAGATTTGGTCACTGTGGGGGACACAGGCTGACATCATTAAAGCCTGGGCCAGATGCTTGATCTCTTTTGAAAGAAATGAGACAATAAGTTGGGTCAGGGGAACTCTTGGACTCATAGCTGCCCACAACTGAAAATTGAACCATGACTGCCACGTGTGCAGAGGAGACATTACAGAAGGTAACAGGTGGAAGGGGGTGAGTAGGTGAGTCCTGAATCATCCAACTAAGAACACGTAGTGAGAAACATGTTTAAACACAAAGGGAAGATGAGGATAGGAAAACAGATGGGGGCCTCCACAGAGGTGGGTCCAGACAGTGGGGAGCTGCGGGCTCCAGGGAATGTTGAGGGGGTGCCCTTGGGGCTGCGTCTCATGCTGGCAATGCTGTGGGCCTCCGAGGTAGGCCTGGAGCTGGCTTCTGTGCTGGTGCTGGGTCCCGGGCTGCCCCCACTGGGACCCCTAGCCTGGGCTGCAACACGGGGCTGCCCTGCGCTTGGATCCCAGCCTGCGGGCTGTGATGCTGGTGGGCCAGTGCTGGGCACACTGCAACCAGGGCCAGAGCCAGGTGCCATTGCATAGTGGGCATTGTTCTGCCTGCCACATCTGCATCCTGTGTGGGGACCCTCACTCTCGCCTACCGGCCCACTGTGTGGGCTCCCACAATTTTCTAGCTCTTCTTGTGCCTGCTGCCCACCTCTGTGCTGTGGGCCCATGCACTCCACACTGCTGCTTCCTCTGCCACCTGCCCATGCTCTTCACAGGCTGAGGCCTCTGCTCAGCTTGCCCTGGTCTTTGTGAGGGACAAGTGTGGTGGGGTACGGTTGTGCAGGACGGGGCAGCCATTTCATGGGATGGGTGCTGCTGCTGGGTGCCAGCACTCCTACGTCCTGGGCACTGACCACAGGGCACCCTAGGGCCTCGCTGGGCCCTCCTCTAGCTCTGGTCCTGCCTGGCCTTCTCTTTGCCTGGGGATGGAATCACTTTCCAGACCACAGCTGATGAGGGACTCCAGGAGGGGCCAGAACTAAACAGGGTGGAGGAGCTAGAGGAGGGGCTGTTAGCAGGTTTCTACCCCACCTCCAGGCACGCACAGAAGGAAGGCACGGTTGGCCCTTAAGGCCTGCAGTGGGCAGCCTCCAGCTCTTTCTCGCCTTTCTTGCCCCTGCCCAGCCTGGCCTCAGGCCTTGCGACTGTGCCTCTCTTGTCAGAGACTAAAGAGGAGGGTTTTTCAAGGGCTACTCAGCTGTCCCTCTGCCAGGCTTATAACACGACCATCAGGTCCTTGGCCTCCCTCTGTCCTTGCTGGGTTTTTGATCCTCTCTTTTTTGTCCTGGGTACTGTTTTTGGATCCTCTGTTAGCCCCAGAAAGCACAGAATGTGTGAAGGGCCAGGGTCGTGCCTCCTCTGGCCCTGGGGGTAGAGGGATGCAGATCCAGGCAGTGAGAATCCAGGCATGCTTTGCAGTACCATTCTTTATGACTGGAGGAATTTCTGCAACATTCTAAGAGCTTCTATGTTTGGAACCTCTCTTAGCTAATCTAGTACACTGGGCTGCAGTTATGCTTCTTATTTGGTGAGTGAAAAACATAAAGCTGGAGGAGTGGGTGTGCTCAGATCATGGAGTAGTGAACCTTTGTTTACTTTGTGCTTTCCCCTCACTGTGCACAGCTGAGGGAAGGGAGCAGGAAAAGAACAGGGACTGCAACCAGCGGGGGCCTCTTTAGAGCTGCATGCCCCACCTTTCATGTAAATATAGCAAACAAGGTCAGCAGGCTTCAAAGCAGTTTATCTCTGCTCTTAGGGCCTGACTAGAATGTTCTCAGAGGCAGGGGCTGAGAGACAAGCAGAGCCACACTCTGGAGAGGCTCAAGAATTCCACCAGAAGGGCAGGCAGGTGAGGCTGGAGCCAGCATGGGGACAGATGGGAAGTATACAAGGAGCTGCTGCTGCACCTCCATGAAGCCCTTACCCAGCCGAGCAGTGACCACTCTGGGATGAGAAGGAGTCATTGGCAGAGAAACTGGACAAGAGAAGCTCTGGGTCATGGGGGGACTGGAGAAGGTGGGGATGAGGATTCAGAACAAAACAGAGGTGAAAGGGAAGTCCACAGATAATACTAGGGTCCTGTAAAACAACAGACTGGCCCCACCCAGAAGGCTCAGGGGAAGCCATCCTCTGATGGGTGCTGCCTATGCAACAGAGGTGACCGTTCCCTCCAGTCGGCATGCACTATTGCTGTGTTCTAAAAAGACCTCAGGAACTTGGTGTGCCTGCACTGTGTGCCTTGCATAAGCACCAGCAGACCCACCCTCTGCTTCCTTCCTGCATCATCCCTCGCCCTCCAGAATATCTTATTCTCATTTTTTTATTTAATGTGAAGAGATGCAAGGGAATATTTATACCCCCCCCCGCCACACACACAGCTTCCAGAACTGCTTGAAGAAACTACCAATCCCTTCAAATCCCTCCCTGTGGGTAACACATGGTCCTGTCTTAACCATTCCCTTACTTTGCTTTATAGTTTTATTACATATTTGTATGGGTTTTGCATTGAAATGGAATCACAGAGTTTATTCTTCTATGACTTTTTTTATAGTTAAAGTTTTGTTTCTGAGATGTATACAAAGTATTGCATATAGCTATGGGGAGTTCCTTTTCCGTGCTGCATAGTGATCTACTGGATAGACTACATTTAATTTTTCTATAGTACCTTGTTCTACTGTTCATTTTATCTACCCTTGTGTCCTTTGAGAATCACTAAGAGACCTTATTCCTGATGCCAATGTGTGGACAGAGTGTCAGAGCTAGAAGATATGGAAGATGCAGGTGACCATATTCTCAGATATACCTTTAAAAAATGTAAAATGGATCCAACAGCTGCTAAATGATGAAAAGAAGACTAATTTAAGATTAACTGGAACCAGTGAAAAATCAGAAGACAGTATGAATGACATAAAAACTGCTTATGGAAAATAATAGCAGAAAACTTTCTAAGTATAAGGAAAGAATTTAACATACAGACAACAAAGGCATATACTGTAGAATCCCAAATAGCAACAATCAGAAAAGAACTTCTCCACAACATACCATAGTCAAAATCCCAGAAGTCCAAAATAAGGATAGAATCTTAAAAGTTGCTACAAAAAAAGTAGCAGATCACATATAAGGTAAAAACATTAGAATTATAGCAGACTTCTCAACACAAACTTAAATGCCAAGAGAACTTAAAGTGTTTCAAGCCATAAAGAAATAAAACTTCCAAACCAGATTGATATATCCTGAGCAAAACTATCTTTAAAACTTGATGGAGAAATAAGTTCTTTCCATGACAAAGAGCACCTTCAGAAATTCATGACCACCAACCAGCACACCAAAAAATTCTCAAGGATACCCTAGAAAGAGAAAGTGAAGCCAACAATGCCAAAGCCTAATGGAATGAATACACCAAGCAGAGTGAGCCTTTAAGCAGAAGGAGGGAAAAAAGGAATCAGCAACAAGAAAATAATGCATTGACAGGAATAAGTCACTGCCTTTCAGTCTTAACTCTCAATGTAAAAAGGTGTCAGTTCCCCAATCAAAAGACACAGATTGGCAAACTGGATCAAGACCAAAACCCAAGAGTATGCTGTACTCCAGAAACACATTTAACCCAAGAAAATTCATAGACAAAAAAAAAAATCAAAGGATGGAAAACAATATTTTATGTATGGGGGCCAAAAAATGAGCAAGAATAGGGTGGCATGTCTACAGACAAGGTGGACTACAAACCAAACTGATCAGAAGAGACAAAGAAGGTCACTACATACTGCTTAAGAAGACAAGTCAACTGGGCCAGGGATGTAGCTCAGTGACACCCTGCCTTCCTGGCAAGCACAAGGTCCTGAGTTTAATTCCCAGTACCAGGGAAAAAAAGAAAAAGAAAACAGTTCAACAGAAAGAGAGAACAATTATAACTATATATACACTGAATACCAGCATCCCCAACTTCATAAAACAGACACTCTGGACATAAAAGAGCAGATAAATATAAACACAATTATATTGGGAGACCTCACTATTCCACTATCACAAATATACAGATCAACTAGAACAAAACATTTTTAAAACTCACAGTTCAGTATGGACATGGTGGTGCATACCTATACTCTCAGCACTCAGGAAGCTGAGGTAGTTGCCATGAGTTCCAGGCCAGCCTGAACTATACAGTGAGTTCAAGGCCAGCCTCCACTACATAGTGAGACCCTGTCTCAAAAAGAAAAAATTAACACTAGGCATAATGGTGCACCCCTATAATCCTAGCACTTGGAAGGCTAAGGCAGGAGGATCTTGATGAGTTTGAGACCAGGCTGGGCTACATAGCTCAAGACCAGCCGACACTAAAAAGTGAAACCCTGTCTCAAAAAAAAAAAAAATCAGGTTGCAAGTCAGGCGGAACATGCTGAATCAGCCCCCTGCAGACAGGCAGCCACCTGGTTCCACACTACAAAGACGCAGAGGACACTGGACCACCAGACCACGGTACTGAGTCCCACCACTCCTGGCCCAGAAGTAGGGGCTTCTGAGCTGCCATGCCACTGCTCCTGGTCAAGAGGAAGGGGCTTCCCGACCATCATCCCTCCTGCTGCTCCCAGCCCAGAGGAAAGGGCTTTGGGCCACCTTCTGTCCTGCCACTCCTGGCCCAGATGAAGGGGCTCCCCGGCCATCATCCCTCCTGCTGCTCCCAGCCCAGAGGAAAGGGCTTTGGGCCACCTTCTGTCCTGCCACTCCTGGCCCAGATGAAGGGGCTTCTGGGCCACCATCCCTACCGCTGCTCCCGGCCCCTGTCCCACCTCTCCTGGCTCAGAGGAGGTAATCCGTGCAGATGTCAACAGCTGCCCCCCCCAGTCGAAATGAGAAAACACGTAAATAAGTCTCAAAACCAGACTTCCAGATCATCTACAGCAACCCCAAAGGGAAATGAGATGGAACACTCTGATACTCAACCACCTGG